>JAJSOF020000025.1:9064568-9122693 GCA_025594305.2 Periplaneta americana
AATGGAGTGTAAGAATCTATTACTGAGTTTTAACCTATCAAAGTCAACTATGAAGTGCAATGTCCAAGGCTTCTAAACTTCTCAGGTGCTATTTCGCACAAAAAACATAAATTCGGTGTTATTCCACATTAAAAATATAATAACTTTTTGACTCTTGTCGTACAAAATATATCACTGTATATCCCTGCAAAGACTGTAACATCAAGGGAATCTTGAAGTTCTTTTGTCTGTGCACACATTTTAACTTGTGTAGATAAGTTTGTGGTGTAACAGTCTCCCACCTGTGAGTGAATGTCTAAACTAATAAGCGCCACAAAGCATTGAGGCTATTTCTACTTTATATTTAAAAATAAAATCGAAATTCGTTTTGAATATAAGATTTAAAATTCTTCATTTAAATAGAGTTTTGAATATTAAATTCAAAATTTTATACATAAACATCAGTCTTTGGGCTCTTTAAATTAAAATTTCGTAAAATAAATAAAAACATCTCTTGTAAAATACTAATTTAGAATAAACTCGTGTTAAATACAAAAAAACTCGCGTATGCACAAGAATTCCCATTATTGCGCGAGTCTGAACTTAGATATTTTGACCTGGAAGGACTTGAAACAAAATATTTCCTTTTTTTTGTTCTGAAAACTGTATTTCGCGAATCCATGGTTTGCGAAAACTAGGTATCTGTAAATATAATTTATTTTAGGATAAAATATAAACATATCTATTGCTAGTGATAAAAATACAACTTCGCTTTGCTCAGCGATTTTTCATAAACTGTCGTTGGCGACATTGCATAATGAAAAGTCCCATTTGCAAATTTCTTTAGTTGATTTTGTAAAGCTTCTCCATCTTTATGGATTAATAAGACTGCATTGTGAAACGAGCCCTGGATTGTATTTTTCCAGAGATTCTTTCTAATTGTAAGGCAAATGTCATATAATTCCATATCAAATCCTCGGGTTCATTTGTTTAGTCAACTGTCCGAATGCAGGCCTGAAGCTTACAAGTGATACCAACAAGGCACCACTTATGAGGCAAGTAAGCCAGGAGATAATGGGGTAGAGTGGCCAGTTCCTTTCTCCCTCCATTGCATTCATCGCTGACTAGTTACATATTACACTAATCAGACTTTAGAAAATAGCACCTCGGTGTTACTAAATTCATCTATGCTAGATAACCCTGCGTTGTTAAAATAGGGACATCATTTTATTTTTACTTCAATTTTTATTGTACCTGAGTTTTTGAATGTACTTTACTCCCACCCCTTCTACTAATGGAGTTCAACCGTCCTCCACATAGATCCAAGACCGCATATACAGTCATAGCAGCCTTACTGTCATAGTAAACAGTACGTTCCAAAAATATGTTCGCGTTTTCCAGAGACGAAAGATCTTTCAATATTGAATCATTTTCGCACAAGTACTGTCGTCCATTTACCTACGTCGTATCCCGGTTTCCCCATCAGCTTTTATTCGCCAGCTAGTGGCTGGGCTGTCTTAGCTCTTTTCTGAGAACATTAATTTCTGTTAGGAATTGGACGTCTACGTAATATTATACAACTGTTTAAAATAACTTAAATAAAAGGGCCTCGTTAAGTAATTAACTGTCACGTGATTTCCTCCCCTTCTACGACCCTACGACATAACCACTTGGACGGACAGTAGATAGCATGTCTGAGTAATTTTATCTTTTCGGATCGGGCAGAAGTGAAGATTGAATTTACAATACGTAAGGTACTCTTTTATAGAGTAGGTACAGAATTATTTCAACATGAGTTACTAGTACGAAGGACGAAACTGGTAATTGGGATTAGGTACAATAGTCTATAGTGCGATAATATGCACATAGAACTGAAGCCTGTATCGAAATGAACGGCCACCATTTTCAAAAATGTGTTTAAATATCCATATTATGATTATTTTTCAATTTAACTTCATTCTCTATATTGTACGCTAATGTGTTGTAGACAGTATAATACACACTGCATAATGAATACGTCCGCATGGACAGCTCAGTTCTTGAGTAAAAACACTCATTGTTAATACTGTACTGTATTTTGATTAAACAAAAACCTGATGAAAATTATCAAACTCAAAAAGTGCAATATTTCCTAGTTTACGTAAATGGATGAACTAGTTTTCTTCCCTCCTATACCTAGTGAATAGATTTGTTTGTATATTACGCCAGTATCATCGAACTCCAGTCGTGGAAAGGGGAAACGGCGTTGATCCAGAGGTATAGGCAAGTTAATATTAAAAGTGTTATCTTAAAAGTATTTATTTCAGTCACTGACTTCACAACATATGTTGAAGGTGCTACACCTTTACATTACATATTTAAAAGACGTATGAACTTTTTCGTTGGTCTACGCCAACATCATCAGATACGAAGTACATTTCAGCAATATCAGTGCTCTCTACATAATATCTACAAATACAAAACATATTTAGTGGCATGCAAAATGAGACATATTAAAAACCAACATTGCTGTGATACACATTGACATTCTATATTTTTGTAAACCAACATTGCTGTGATGCATATTGACATTCTGTATGACTGCCTTGATTGTCACTTACTTAAAATACACGTATAGATTACAAAAAATATTGATTTACATATATACATACATATATACAGTTGTATAATATTACGTAGACGTCCAATTCCTAACAGAAATTAATGTTCTCAGAAAAGAGCTAAGACAGCTATATACATATATATGCATTACAGCAATGTTGGTTTACAAAAATATTGATTTACATATATATTTGTAATCCATACGTGTATTTTAAGTAAGTGACAATCAAGGTAGTCATATAGAATGTCAATATGCATCACAGCAATGTTGGTTTTTAATATGTCTCATTTTGCATGCCACTAAATATGTTTTGTATTTGTAGATATTATGTAGAGAGCACTGATATTGCTAAATGTACTTCGTATCTGATGATGTTGGCTTAGACCAACGAAAACGTTCATACGTCTTTTAAATATGTAATGTAAAGGTGTAGCACCTTAAACATATGTTGTGAAGTTAGTGACTGAAATAAATACTTTTAAGATACAATATAGACTTCTCTGGAAATCAAAAATGAATTGCAAGATATTAAAAGTGTTAGTAAAAATAAAATGATGTCCCTGTACAATCATTAAAGGAAAGTCATAAGATCTTCGTTCCGTAGGCAGACAGAATTCGTCTCAAGCTCACGGTTGGTTTCCCAGAGTGCAATGCTCTGCTTTGATAATCGTTGCAGCTTCTTGCTTCTGCTGATTTATGACTTGCTTCGACGTGTACCTGTTCCCGGTTTACGTTGGCATCCGAACTGCTAGCACAGTGTGCAGTCTCTTCGGATGACTACTGTATGTTATATTGTAAGCTATGTCAGGAAATGCGCATGCCGATGCCGTAACAAAAAAAAAGGTACTGGTATTTTATAACAAATATACAGAGAAATATCATTCCACATTAATCAAGGAAACGCCAAACAAGACTTTAAAGGCCGGTTCACAATAAACCGGAAACGAGAATCGGAACGAAAACGAAAACGGTAAAATTGTTAAAATGTATACACTTAAATGTGAGCATTCACAATTAACGAAAAGCTTGCCGGAGCCCGGGATCGGGAACGGAGAGTTGGCCAAGTTTCAACTTCGGCGTTCACGTTTCCGATCACAGCCCACTAGATTCATTCTATTGCCATCTAAAAGCTATTTTGTCGTCGTATATTTTGTAGCAAGAAGACCGTGACATAACCTATGCATTATTTTGTTCTGTGCTATGCATCATGGAGCAAGTTTTATTTGAAGAGATTCTAATATTGAAATCCTCATATTTATGGGTACAATAAGCGGTACGCCTCGTATAAAAATGAGAAAATGAAGGAGAATAGGCCTACGTGGCTTTCGATAGCTGCATCTTTGAACACCGATCGGAAGCGAATCATATTTTATTACTGTATTGGTTGTATTACACACTACATATTCATGCTTCAATTCAGTAACTACTGTTGTGTTAATTTTTGTTCTATTACAAATGTTTCTTCTCTAATTATTTTACGTTATGGTAGACTTAAAATGGGTTGTGATAATAAAGATGCATGGGCATATTTATAGTAACATACCTAATGAAATGTTTCAGTTGAAATTTCGAAGTTGGTTAACCTGTGTTTATGTTGGCTGCCTTGTACTCATGAGAGAACGCCATTGGTCAATTATACACAAATAACATCATAATGCGTAATTTCCACTTTACATATCGTTATTGATATACATATCGATATGCATAGTCGTCTACGTTCTCGGTTTATTGTGAATCAAAAATTTTCATATTGACGTCCTCTGCTTCTCGTTTTCATTCTGGTTCTCGTTCCCGGTTTATTGTGAACCAGCCTTTACAATCAGAAGAGTTAAAACAGTGAAACAAAAACAGCACAGAAAGAGTGGAAATATTGCCATGAAAACACCCGACTGGGTAAGGAATGTAACTGCTGCAAATTTCCGCCTACTTTATAGTATGAATAGGCAAAAATAACCAGTTATTTTGATAACCTAGTAACCGGTTATTTTTGCTTCCCGGTTTAACCTGAGAACTGGTTATTTTCCTCAATAACCGAACGACCGGTTATTTTTTTTAAATATACGCCGAATAAAATGTATTTTAAGTTTATCTAAAATTTAATGTCGGTCGAACATAGTTTCTTTTTATTATTTTGTACGCTATGTAATCAAGTCAGTATACAAATTGTCTCGTAGGCCATTCATAGCTGGCTTATGGGTTACTGCTTTACTTGCTTCATCTGTCCATAGATGGCAAAATGAAATTCAACTTCGAATCAATGTCAATATTATACGCCTATCTTACTTAATCGCGACTTCCTTTGATTGATTTACAATTCATGTTTTGATTTTCAGATAAGTCAGTTATTAAATACAATAAATAATGTTAAAATGTTCAATCTTATGAATCATCAATTTTTTTAAATTTATTGAGTATGTCCCAACGAGTACCTATAACTCACATGTAGGGGCTATACAAGAACAGATACATATGTTATACAATGTAATTTAAAAAGTCATGAAAGTACAGTCTGTGAAAACAAACAATAACACAACAATTTATTAAAGAAAGAAAGCAAAATAAGAACAAATAATAAGATGACATAAAGTTTTGGGCAGAAAGAAGAAAAAGTTTGAAACTATGAATAAATAAATCAACTGAGAATTAAAATAAATAATCTTCCCAAAAACGTATTTTTAAACAATTGTTAAAACACCAGCAATTTGGTAAAATTCTATGTTCTAAAGGAAGTTGGTTAAAAGTTGTTGTTAAAAAATTATTAAGTCCTTCGTTCCATAAGTTACGTAGCTATGCTGAGAAAAAAATATATTATCTTTTTTGTCTTGTTAATTAAGTGTGTATATCTTTATTAAACTGAAATGTAATATTATGTATTAAATTGTTAATAACTTTCTACATGGAAATGGCAGCATCTAATTTGATAATTGATTCAACTGGTAGAACGAAAGAAAATTGATATAGATATTTAACTGGAGTAAAATAATGAAAACCCAATACATTTCTTAAAGCTCTGTTTTGAATAATTTGTAAAGATCTCAAAGCAGATTTCTTATTATGTCCCCAAATAAATGACATATACATTAAATTAGAATGGATAAAAGCATAATATACATTCAAGAGACAAGATATAGGCAAAGATCTTTTAAGCCTTTTTAAAATACCAGGCACTGGAGCAATTTTCTCACAGACAGCCAAAATATGCTTATTCCGTGTTAAATGTTCATCAACAATCAAACCTAAAAATTTAATTTATGCAACTTTTTTGTATTACAGAATCATTAAACTTTAATTCTTTCAAAATAATATAATAAAATTAGGGTTTAGTGAAAAGCGTATACACAGTTTTTTTCAAATTCAAAGAAAGCCTATTTGCGCTTAACCAGTTTTCAAGAGTAATAATGTCTGCCTCAAACTTTTCAAAGAGTTCTTCAATGGAGTCAGAAATATAAAATACACTAGTGTCATCTGCAAAACAAAAAGAGTGACAGTGCCATGAAAATTAAGAAATTTTATGTCATTGACATAAATTAGAAAAAGAGGTCCCAAAATTGATCCTTGCGGCACACCGCATGATAATAAGACAGTATCACCAGCGAATAGGGATTATAAAGAATGGACACTTCGCGTCGGTACCTTTGATGTAGCCGGACTGATTTCAATGATCTTCAAGCCAGCTAAAGCGTCAGATTGTGCTTTCTCCTTAGAGTTGGCGCTGACATCACACCAGCTAGCAGTCGACACAGCGGAAATATAACACATACAATTAATACATCTAGGTACATTATGTACTCAAATAAAATAAATTGGATCCATAAAATAATAAAACCTTCATTAACTGCAATGTCTAGACTCTAGAGTTCCTTTATAATGAGAGTTGAGACGTTGACCCCAACAACAATTAAAATATGTAATGATTTGATAGCGCTGAAAATGGAAAAACAAAACTCTTACGAGAAGTAAAACCATATACCTATATTATATTATATACAAATATTAAACGAATTCGATACTTAATTTTATAATGTATTATATTATTTTATAATATAATTTATGATATCTGAAATATAAAAAAATTATTATTAAAACTAGTTTGTCACTGAGAAATAAGGAAAAGCTGTTAACTTGAATTTATTTGAAGCAAAGCGTTACTGGATTATGCAATAAGGTAGGCGATGTTTGGATCCTCTGTCTCAACTCTATTCTCAATTATTATCTTAGCGTATGCTCGATTACACTACGTCTAGCGCTTGAAAGTGGAACTAACCGTTGGCGCACAGAGAAACAAAACACAGGAAAATTCGCTCAGTGTCCATTCTTTATAATCCCTATTCGCTGGTATCACTTTTCAAGTTATTCACTGAGACATATTGATACCGTTCACTTTAATATTAACATTTGTTAATACATGTTAAATATAAATAATGTATAAACATTTTCGCTTTTACGGCATCATCAGATACAACTTGCTTCTATGATATCTAAATTACATAGTGTACTCGTAAATTTTACTATTAAATTGATAAATCATAAGATTGAACATTTTAACATTATTTATTGTATTCCTTTGATTGGCTTGTAATAAATATCTGCGGATATTGGAGCATTTCAAATGGCAAGAAACGATTTTTTCTAGCAGCATAGGTCATCGATATTTTTATATCGTTGTCCCATCTCTAGCTTCCCCATAGCGACCACTTTCACAGATGGACTTCAGGTAACTGTTGTTCAAAGGTATTTGAACTTTTCCACATCTTCAAAGGATAAATTTCCAATTTGTATACTTCCATTTCGTACTATGTTCTGGCCACGAGACATAATCATATACTCTGTTTTTTCAGGATTTACTTCCAAACCTCAAACCTATCTCTTTACTTACTTACAAACGGATTTTAAGGAATCCGCAGGTTCATTGCCGTCCTCACATAAGCCCGCCATCAATCCCTATCCTGTGCAAGATTAATCCAGTCTCTATCATCATCTCCCACCTCCCTCAAATCCATTTTAATATTATCCTCCCATCTACGTCTCGGCCTCCCAAAGGTCTTTTTCCCTCCGGTCTCCCAACTAATACTCGATATGCATTTCTGGATTCGCCCATACGTGCTACATGTCCTGCCCATCTCAAACGTCTGGATTTAATGTTCCTAATTATGTCAGGTGAAGAATACAATGCATGCAGTTTTGCGTTGTGTAACTTTCTCCTTTCTTCTGTAACTTCATCCCTTTTAGCCTCAAATAATTTCCTAAGAACCTTATTCTCAAACAACCATAATCTCTGTTCCTCTTTCAAAGTGAGAGTCCAAGTTTCACAACCATACAGAACAACCGGTAATATAACTGTTTTATAAATTTTAACTTGCAAATTTTTTGACAGCAGACTAGATGACAAAAGCTTCTCAACCGAATATTAACAGGCATTTCCCATATTTATTCTACGTTTAATTCCCTCCCGAATGTCATTTATATTTGTTACTGTTGCTCCAAGATATTTGAATTTTTCCATCTCTTGGAAAGATAAATCTCCAATTTTTATAGTTCCATTTCGTACAATATTCTGGTCACGAGACACAATCATAGATACTTTGTCTTTTCGGGATTTACTTCCAAACCTATCTCTTTACTTGTTTGAAGTAAAATTTCCGTGTTTTCCTTAATCATTTGTGGATTTTCTTCTAACATATTCACGTCATCCGCATTGACAAGAAGCTGATGTAACCCGTTCAATTCCAAACCCTCTGTGTTATCCTGAACTTTCCTAATGGTATATTCTAGTTAAAGGTAAAGGTGATAGTGCATCTCCTTGTTTCAAATAAAATTCCCGTGTTTTCCCTAATAGTTTAAGGATTTTCTCCGGCTCCTGAATCACCCTGTATTTTATTAGAGCGGAAATTGTTTTTTGTTGTTTCAGCAATAACTTAAAACTTCAAGATACCGTAATTTTTATGTTTTTATTTCAGTGGTTGCCCACTGGTTAAAGTGTTCAGTGTGGTCTTGGAATTGCTTCCTTTGTAAACAAAGGATAACGTGATGTGGACTAAAATAATTGTAGAATACCAATCGGAAGATGTAACATCCTGTGTCACATTAGCAGGAAGTGCGTGGGGATAACTTATTCTCGTACATAAACCGAGTTTCCTGTTCTTCAGAGAATTAAGTTGTTTGGCTGTCATTCACGAAACCCGCAGAATTATTTGGAGTTCCTTGAAGGCTCACATTAGAGTTGGACATCCTGCACTCCAGTCTCGACATGTTCCAGGAGCTTGTAGCTTTGATCTATTATCCCGTGCACCAAGTGCGAAGTTATTTTCCTTAATGCTAAGCAAAATTAATAATACTTACATTAATCATTTGGGAAAATTGTCTGTAACGAAGCCCTTGTAATTCTTGCAAGGAAATTTTCTGAAGGTAAGTGAATATAACGCCTGATCTTCAGCATAACGTTCAGTGATAGAGCTATATTGTATGAAGGAATTTTTTTTTAATTTGTAGATGAACAGTTCTTTCTTCCATTTTGAATCTTGCGTACACTACTTTTAACACTTGAATATAATTAATTGATTAACTAGTGGACTTACTCGTGTTAATTATGTAAGATTTGTGTGGCTTACAGCTGTTTCGGTGCTTCACGCACCATCCTCAGAGCCTACTAGATCACGGCGTCATCTCGAACTTCTCTGCCTGTTATGTGGGTGTGTTTGATTGTTGTAAGGTGTTGAGTGGAGTCAAATTCTCAACACACAGATCAATTTCAGTACACACACTATTTGACTCCACTCTTCAACACCTTTCAACAATCAAACACACCCACATAACAGGCAGAGAAGTTCGAGATGACGCCGTGATCTGGTAGGCTCTGAGGATGGTGCGTGAAGCACTGAAACAGCTGTAAGCCGCACAAATCTTACATAATTAACACGAGTAAGTCCACTTGTTAATCAATTAATTAGTTCTTTCTTCATTCACTATTACACATGATGTGAAGAAAACCTTCACGCCCATATTTCCTAATTCAAAATCACGAATGGAGTTGTTCTGAATGAACGTTTTCCCGAATACGTTTTTCCGAAACACATTTTCCGAAAGCAAATTTTCTCTAAATGTAATTTTTCATGTTCCAGAATTGCCTGGTACATCACCAGATGTTAACGTGGCCGTGCATTTCGGGACAATACCCCAGAAAGTCGACCGATACATTTTCACGCCAGTTTTGTCGCGCCTATAATTTCTAACCTACACAACATATTCCACTGAAGTGAACGGCAATCCACAGACGAAGGATCAATGTATCCAATGTGACCTTGAGTTTAAGCGAGCGATACACGGGAGGAGAGAAATTGAATTGGCGGATCGCGCGGCAGCCGAGGCAGTGTAACTCGAGAATGCGAAGCGATAGAACGTTCGCAGTGGTGTCAAACGATTCGTAACGAACCAGTCTACAATCTTAGTTAGACAACAAGCTGCAGTCGACAAGTGAAATTGGAAATATTCGTGGGTGAAGTTGAGTGAAGAGAGAACATTCACAATGTCGATTCATGTGCAACGCAAATGGGAGCAGACGTATAAGGGACGGATACCTTACATTCAGCATCCCATTTCGAGATACGTATGCACGCACAAAACGTGCGTCTTTGGCTCCGATACAGCCTATCCCGGTTTTTATCATACTATTACGCTCCTATCCTGAAAGATAGCGTTCTGTCTGGGGGACATGGTGGGCACACAAAATGTTAATATGTGTAAAAATGAATAATTAAAGAAGTTTTAATAGCCAAGTGTGTTTATATAGGTTTGCTTTTACGCTGGACTCCTAACAAAGGTTGACAAACCCCGTAGTTATGTCTACAAGACATCTATGACTAATTACGTATTATTAAAGTCAAAATCCTAAAAACAGTAAATATAGAAATATAAATCTTACATGAACAAGGTAAGAGGCAATTTTATGTTTATTTATTTTTACAGATAGTGTTATTCATTATTTTATTGTATTGTGTTTTATTTTTCGTATGTTTTATTTTTTGTTTTATTTTTATTTTTGTATGTTTTATTATTTTGATTTTTTGTTTTTTGTTTTAGTGTTTTTGCTTTATTTTTCTTTTCTTTTTTATTTTATTTCATTTTATTTTTAGTTTATTTATTTTTTTATTTTATTGTATTTTTATTTTATTTTTATTATATTTTATATTATATATTGTTTATTCTGTCTTTTATTCTATTCTATTTTGTTAAGATTATTTATTCATTTATTTATTTATTCATTATTTTATTGTATTGTGTTTTATTTTTTGTTTTATTTGTACTTTTGTCTTTTTATTATTTTTATTTTTTGTTCTTTTTAGTGTTTTTGTTGTCTTTTTCTTTTCTTTTTTATTTTGTTTTATTTTATTTTTAGTTTATTTATTTTTTATTTGATTGTATTTTTAGTTTATTTTTATTCTATTTTATATTAGGTTTATTGTTTATTCTGTCTTTTATTCTATTCTGTTTTTGTTAAGATTATTTGTACATTTATTTATTTATTTACTTATTTATTTACTTATTTATTTGTTTGTTTATTTATTTATTTGTTCATTATTTTATTGTATTGTGTTTTATTTTTTGTTTTATTTTTATTTTTGTCTGTTTTATTATCTTGAATTTTTGTTCTTTGTTTTAGTGTTTTCGTTTTCTTTTTTGTTTTCTTTTTGTTTTCTTTTCTTTTTATTTTATTTTATTTTAGTTTTAGTTTATTTATTTTTTATTTTATTTTTATTATATTTTATATTATATTGTTTATTCTGTCTTTTATTCTATTCTATTTTTTGTTAAAATTATTTAAACACGCTTTAAGATCTGTGGTCATGTCGCGTGTAGGATCTTATTCTATGCTATTTTATTCCATTTTATTTTATTCTCTTGTGGAACTCAACAGTCCTCCAAAGACGAAGCCTAGAGTGACTTGAACGGGAATTGCTACTGCCTTACCTTGTAATTTTCAATGTCTTATTTACTTAATATGAAGGAAAGATTGTGGTCCACTGCACTTGAAAATCTTTATTGTAAGCACTCACCTTGAAAGAAACAATCATGACGTGTAAGACGTGTATACCAGTTCTTCAAGAATTTGATCCAAACTCTTAGAAATTTGTGAGACAGGAGTTTATTTTATCTGCCGAGTGTTTGCGTTGCAACGTAAAGTTCCCAGAGGCCTGATGGCACAGGGAATCTCTTGTCTCGTATGTTTTCATACTTGACATCGAGTTTCTAACGCAAGAGAGTAATCTTGCTGTGCTTTCATATGTGTGAGATTTGAAGGACTTTAGATTTTGTCTGTCTTGACGAGAAAGGAGGAAAAGATTACTATTGATGCTCAACTTTTTCCATTTTGTCATACGAGGTATACGACAGAATATGAGCAAATGGCGTCTTTGTTATGTTTCCATAGTTACCAAGTATGTTTGCTGTTATGTTTATGTTCCCATCGTGAATGATGGTATGACTTCTTGATTTTACCGTAACGTTTACATTCTTAAGTTAACGCTTACGTTATGTTTAATTTTCATTGTGAATGAGCCTTAAGAGCAAGTGTTACGATTCTGCATAACAATCTATTTAGAGCATCACTAATATCGAAGAAGGGATTTTGGCCATCCCATCTGTCTGTCTTTCTTCTAAACTGTTGGACGGATTTTGTTAATATCAAATGTCTACAGAATGATGCACATGATATATGATACTTTTTAGTAAAGAAGTACAGTAATAATCTTTATTTGAGACAGTTTGATAACCAAAATCATGTTTTGGGTAGCAACCATATGTTTAAAGTGCTGTTATGCTTTTTATGCTTTTGGGTTGCACTAGTAATAACTAAACATATCCGTCATTTTCAAAATGGTAGGCCTATCCCTTACTCTTAGCACAATCCACACCTGTGGAGTAACGGTTAGCGCGTCTAGCCGTGAAACCAGGTGGCCCGGGTTCGATTCCCGGTCGGGGAAAGTTACCTGGTTGAGGTTTTTTCCGAGGTTTTCCCTCAACCCAATATGAGCAAATGCTGGGTAACTTTCGGTGCTGGCCTCATTTCACCGGCTCTATCACCTTCATCTCATTCAGACGCTAAATAACCTAACATGTTAATAAAGCGTCGTAAAATAACCTACTAAAATATCCGTAAATACGATTGCAATATCTAATTCGCGGAATCGACTTGAACGCCGGTCTATAATGACTTTTTGGTGTGGGAACAGCTCCGAAAGTGGCACATTAGGCAAGGACAGGTTTTTAGACCAACTTTAGTGAACAAGAAATGATGTTAGAGGACACACATTGTCTTTTAACATCCGCTTTCTGCGTTCTCCCATCTGAAAATAACGAGCTACGTAACTTACACTACTCTAATCGCATTATAAATCACCATTTTTTATCTTATGAACTGGCTTCACATATTTTGAATCTGTTCATTGTAGCAGGATTTTTACTTAAAAATAATGGGTTATTTAAAAGCTAGAAGAATTTTGAAATCGCTGGAGTTCTGGTAGAAATAAGACCATTAAAAATTCACAAAATGAGATTTGACGTCGCGGTAGCTTGCATTCAGTTGTTTCGTTTCAGTTGCTTAGGTAACAATTATTTCTAAATAACAAATGAAATCCAAGCTATCCAAGCTGTTTTTGCGTCCTAAATGCTTGTGTGGGTTACATCTGTATATATAATGTGAACTGGTAATGGAAATTACGGGAAAACGGCTGAACGGATTTTAATAAATGACCCCTCATTTTGAAGCTTGTAACCCAAAGTTTTTCAGAAAAATAGTAGTTTTCAGTGAAATGTCAATTTTTCAACATAATTTTCCTATTTTCCAAAGCCCATCTGTCGTCAGTTTTGAGAACTAGCTAATTGCATTTCAGAATAAAACAAAACACACACTACAGTAAACAATATTACACGAAGGCCATGATCTGCAAGAATGCTGACATATTTAGAGCTCAAATTAAATTGGTTATTAAAAACGTAACTTACTAAAAATAATTTACAGGTTCGATTCTGTGGTGTGTAATTTTCTGGGTACAGCTGTGTATTGGATATTAAAAACTACAAAACTTGAGGTGGTTTGATGACATTATTACCATTAGAAATGAAATATTATTGTAGTTAATGCCATGATGTGACTATTTTTCATTAATTATACATATTAATGCTATATTGATGATATGAAAGTGAAACGTTTTGGGATTATAGAAGTAGATGTAGAGAATAACTTAAACTAGATTTTGATTTCTATATTTATTGAGTGGCGGCTATATAGTATATATAGTATATGTTACTGAAAGCTATAAAACTTACGTAAGATAATAATATTATTAAAAATCAAATATTTTTATATTTATTAATCAAGTGGGGTTGGGTCTTTTTCATATATTTATTGGCGGTGTGGTGTAGATATTTATATGCGTGGTTCTCTTCAGTATTGGCTCCAGAGAGAGTATCTTTCATTATTATGGAAGTAAATAACTTTCCGAATGTCTGGTATTCTTCATTGAAAATAAATCTGAAAAATATTTATTTGAACGTCTAATGAACTTAGTTTGCAGCATTTTCTGCACAAGCCACTAGTATTCCTTTAAATAGCAATTTTATTTTCCAGACGCGAATTGATCATATTTAATTCCATTACGAATCCAGCATATAATTTCCCAATGCCTCCTGAATCTCTTCACAAATGCTAACACCACTTAAATATATTAAATCATATACTCGTATTTATGAGTTCTTAATGGACAATTTTTAGTTCGTATGAAAATCGTTATGCAATGAAGCAGGAGGAATAAGCATACATTGAACCTGAAATATTTAATTGATTAATTGTTCACATTAACGGGTATCTAAGTGAAGTGGGGGAGATATCAGTTTGCAAGATTGTAGAAACAAAGATAAATTTGACTGCTATATTTAGTATTTTATTTGTAATTTTTGCCGACATTGTGACGACAATAATTCTTCAATCTGTAGTCTATTATTTTCTTGCACGATTCAATAACCGCACTCTGCACTTATCAGATTTGCACTTCTGTTGAGTGCTTCACAAGTGCTTCTCGTCCTTGAACTGAAAGCTATTATCATGTTTCTCAGCATATTAATTGTCGCTAGGCTAGAATAACTCAAATGTGTAAATTGGAGGGAGAGTAAAAGTTAGGCATAACGAACTACTATTGTGTAACAAACATTACTTTTTAGTAAAATAGCCTATTGAAATTATTTAGTATTTATTTATTTAACCTGGTACAGATAAGACCGTCAGGCCTTCTCTGCCCCTCTACCAGGACATTCCAACTATAATATGAAGAATAAAATTACAATTAGTATTAAATTTACAATTACAATTACAAATAAAATTACAATTAGTATTAAATTTACAATTACAATTACAATAAAAATCAAAGTACGAAAAGATTACCTGACTAATTAAAGCTAGCTAATTTATCATAGAAAAACAAAGAATATTTTATATTTACTGAATTACAAATTAAATCTAGAATAACAAAATTGTATAGTGATGAAATTACTGGATATTGAAATATTTTGTGATAGATTAAGGAAACTATTTACAAGAAATCAATTACTGACCAAGTGCCTAGTACGTTTGCGTTTGAATTCATTTTTATTTCGACAGTCCCTGATGCTAGCAGGTAGCAAATTCCAGAGTCTTGGCAGGGCTATTGTGAAAGAGGATGAGTATGAGGAGGTGCGATGGGATGGTATTGTTAGTATTGTTTCATGACGAGAGCGTGTGTTCAGATTGTGGTGGGAAGGAAGGTAAGTGAAGCGAGACTACAGGTACGAAGGAATAGAAGAGTTCAAGATTTCGAAGAGAAAGAGGAGTGAATGTAAATTTATTTTCTTAACTAGTTTAAGCCAACCTATTGCTTCCAGGGATGGGGTAATATGATCATATTTACGAACATTGCTTACAAAACGTACACACAAATTATGAGCACGTTGAAGTTTCGAATTATATACTATTATGTAGGCTATTTTCATTAAAATAAATTACTAAATAGGCAATTTACCAGATTGCTGGTAAAATTCATGTTCTGGGAATAATAACTTAATTAAGTAGTAAAATATCGCTGCAATCGAAAAGTATTGGGAATAAATTTGAATAAAGAACAAAAAGTTTCCTTCCCAGGCAGGATTCGAACCACGAAAGTCTTACTTACCAGTCTATCGTGCTGTGGAGTGAACAAGGCTTTGAAATCAGCTACAAGGGTCGGTCCGGTTGGTTTTACCACTACTGTACATAATTGTACACGGACATCATTTTATTTTTACTTCAATTTTTATTGTACCCGAGTTTTTTAATGTACTTCACTCCCACCCCTTCTACTAATGAAGTTCAACCGTCCTGCACACAGATCCAAGACCGCATATACAGTCATAGTAGCCTTACGGTCATAGTAAACAGTACGTTCCAAAAATATGTTCGCGTTTTCCAGTGACTGAAGAGCTTTCAATATTGAATCATTTTCGCACAGGTACTGTCGTCCATTTGCATACGTCGTATCCTGGTTTTCCCCACCAGCTTTTATTCGCCAGCTAGTGGCTGGGCTGTCTTAGCTCTTTTCTGAGAACATTAATTTCCGTTAGGAATTGGACGTCTACGTAATATTATACAACTGTTTAAAACAACTTAAATAAAAGAGCCTCGTTAAGTAATTAACTATCACGTGATTTCCTCCCTTTCTACGACCCTACGACATAACCCACTTGGACGGACAGTAGATAGTATGTCTGAGTAATTTTATGTTTTCGGATCGGACAGAAGTGAAGATTGAATTTACAGTATGTAAGGTACTCTTTTATAGAGTAGATACAGAATTATTTCAACATGAGTTACTAGTACGAAGGACGAAACTGGTAATTGGGATTAGGTACAATAGTCTATAGTGCGATAATATGCACATTAGAACTGAAGCCTGTATCGAAATGAACGGCCACCATTTTCAAAAATGTGTTTAACTTTCAATTTAACTTCATTCTCTATATTGTACGCTAATGTGCTGTAGACAGAATAATATACACTGCATAATGAATACGTCCACATGGACAGCTCAGTTCGTGAGTAAAAACACTCATTGTTAATACTGTACTGTATTTTGTTTAAACAAAATCCTAATGAAAATGATCAAACTCAAAAGCGCAATATTTCCTAGTTTACATAATGGATGAACTAGTTTTCTTCCCTCCTATACCTAGTAAAGTGATTTGTTTGTATATTACGCCAGTATCATCGAACTCCATTCGTGGAAGGGGGTAGCAAACGGTGTTGATCCAAAGGTATAGCCAGGTTAATATTAAAAATGTTAGTAAAAATAAAATGATGTCCCTGTAGGTTTTCTTTTGTAAATCATGTCGCGACTCCCTTCAGTTCTTTTCACGACCCCCCCCCCGGTCGCGACCCACACTTTGGGAACCACTGGTTTAGAGAATTGGAAATAAGTAGGTCTACTGAGTCACCTGGTCGCATGTTATTCATTACTTGCACACGCGTGAAGCAAATAGCATTATTATAGTGAGAGTAAAAGTTATTTTTTTTAGTTTGTTGGCTGCATTGCTTTATCTGAAATCACTGAGCTGGAAATGATGTCAATGTCAGTCAGCTGTTGTCTTCTTTTTTGCGTTGGACAGACTCCGTCGCTGCTGGTATTTGGATTGCTGACGAGCTTGTCGCACCGCTTACAAGAACACACGCTTAAATACTTACATACTTACCCAACAAGTGCTAAATAAGTTGGTAACTGTGTCTATGAATAGTACGAATGCTACATACATCGATAGTAAGAAGTGGTAACAATGTAATGTTGCATAATTGTCTGCGTTTTCACAATCGTCTTTTATAGAACTCGTCTGTGGAAAAGGAAAAACTTTTTTTTTTAGTCTGTACTCGAGATTTTGCGAGATCTCTTTCCCCATGTCTCTATAAAGAACGAGACACTATTTTAGAATTTTATTACTTCCTAAAATGTTTGCATCAATATCGCATAAACGATACCATATACTTCAACATTATTAATATGTTTCTTACCTGCGGCAATCTTTCAGGGTGGTCCTCTCAAAATCAATACATTTAAGGAAAGGTTGGGAAGATTAGACTGAAAATGTATTTGTAGGTGCAGTGTAATTATCTAAGTTGTGTCATGTAATTAATTAAGTTGATATGCAATTAATTAAGATGATATGTAATTTAGTCGATATGTAAATAAATTAAGGTGATATGTAATTAATTAAGATGATATGTAATTAATTAAGGTGATATGTAATTACTTAAATTGGTAACAGTTGGATGAAATAAAAGTATTTATAAGTTAGGTTTACTTTTGATTATTGTTAGGTGTTATTATAGAATAGTTTTTATTTGTAGTCCTAGGTTTATTGCATCTATTTATTTATAGTTGGAAATAAATTTAGGTTTATTTTATTTTATTCTATTTCTTTTATTTGTATTTTATTGCTGTTATTATTGTATAATTGTAATCGTGCTATTGTATATTATATATCACTGCCACCGGGTGTATACCCAATTGTAGTGTTAATAAATACATACATACATACAATATCATATACCGATCCTGAAGAAAATTGTATGTATGTATGTATTCCGCCTCAAAATTTTCTACAACTTCTTCAGTGGAGCAGCGAAACCCGGAGTGAGACAAGTGACCAACAGGCTAGGAGTTCACTATTCAGTTTTCTCAGCCCCCAACTCCCTTGCAGGACGCGTTCTCTCTTTTCAATTATGTCCGTGGTGAATGAAATTCCTGAGCGGTTCCTTCGATTCCCGCATTTTCCAAGTTTAAGCCGAGGTTTTGGGAAATCCCCGCCCCCATTTTCTTTTATAGAAGTCAGGCCCTACAAACAGAACTTTTCTCTTTCATATTTAAGTAGTAGGGATAGTCATCAAATTTTGCTGTAAATCAGTTAGTCCTCGGTTCCGGTATCCAGCAAAAAATGTAGAGGTTTATATCCTTCAGCGATTGCGTGTAACTTCCTTGTTTTTACTTTTATACGATGTCAAGTGACGGCCTTCTGCTGTACGATGCTGGCCGTATAACTCGGAGACTGCGAAAGTCTTGATTGCCGGCTGCTATGATACAATTTACCCTGGAAGGGAATAGGAGTGGTTCAGAAGGTTTCATTCTTTAAAATGCAATCTTTGTATTCTTTTCCTGATTATTTAATTCAAGGGTTACTGTCTAATATGTAGGGCCTAATAACATTATTATTATTATTATTATTATTATTATTATTATTATTATTATTATTATTATCATCATCATTATGAGCAACCAAATAAGTTACTTTATTTTTTTATTTTCATAAGCTTATATTTTCTTCATTTTCTACGTAATCTTGTGGCTTATTACACAAGAAATGAGATTTTTTTGCATCACCATGACAACGAGATTGTTTTTTTTTTTTTATTGTTCTGGTAGTCGTGTTATCAATAGGCAAGTTTCAGCAATATTATAGATGTATTAATTTGTCCTACAGAATTTATCTATAATATTGACACTTAATATTTTAGGAGAAAAATTCGCTCCGGCGCCGGGGATCGAACCCGGGTCCTTGGTTCTACGTACCAAGCGCTCTGACCACTGAGTTACGCCGAATTCAATGTTACAGATAAATTCTGTAGGACAAATTAGTATATCTATAATATTCTTTCAGCTAGCAGTGCATAATAACTGCGGATTCCCGGCCAACAAGTCACTCAGCTGAGTGCGCTCCTAGTATAATGACAGTTGACATTGGATACACGTCAACATATATGCCTAACTTGGAGTCAGGCCATAAAGGGAAACATCGAAGGAGGAAAGTTCGATCCGGTGCTGTAGATTGAATTCGGAGTAGCTCAGTGGTCAGAGCGTAGAACTAAGGACCCGGGTTCGATCCCCGGCGCCGGAGCGAATTTCTCTCCTAAAATATTAAGTTTCAGCAAGATTTCCATATATTAACCCAGCAGATTATTTGTTGTGGAGCTATCTGAGAGAGTGTTCTTGAGAAAATCTGCAGCAACTGATGAGTTGAAGGACTCCATCGCACACACTGTGGCAGATATTCCAGAACAGGAACTCAGACCTGCTGTGTACAGCATTGAAAAGAGGTTGTTACTTGTACGAGAACAAAATGGTGTCTACATACGACATGTACAATGAAGTTTTGGCAATGGGTGGTGATGCAAAGAATCTCATTTCTAATAAGCCAGTGCCAGAATTTTTAAGACTGTAGAAAATACGAGCAATTGAAGTTATTCTTTCTTGTTAAAATCCCTGAGGATATTATTCGTTTATGAATGTAATATGCGGACATTTTGACTGAAGCTTTCGCTATCATTTTTTGTCTTACACAAATTCTTCAGAGCACTACACACTTGAATGTGGTCCAGTTTACGATATCCGATATTTTTCTTTTTATTGGTTCAAGAATAGTGATAAGACTATGTAGATAGCAACCCGAAGTTCGAGGCCACTCAATATGCGAATTGCTTCCCTTGCCTAATCGTAATCAGGAATGCTGTCTTTCCTTATGATAATTTGTTAAATTTCTTCTTCATAGTACTGGTTTTGCATTCTTATAGCTGTATGCCATATATTTTGTTAATTGTTATTATTAATACAGAGTTTAGCTGCCTGTGAAATCATAATACCGTGTCTTATGCATCAATATTCGTGTTTCTTTTTTTTTTTTTTTTTTATTTCCTAAAAGATCGATTCGTTACCAAGATACCCACTGAACGGAGACCTGTATCCCCAGTTCTATAACAGTATATTGCGATGCAAGCGTGGTAAGTGCATTATAACAGAATCGAGGAAGAGAGAAGATGATACGAAGTCGAATCTTCTCTATTTCCGAGATTCTGTTATGCACTTATCACATGTATTGCACACTATTTTCTGGCCGATCTAAATAAAAAAATTAATCATTATTGATCATTTTTAATTTAAATAAATAATTTGTTTTTGGACGCTAACATTTTCATGTGTGATCGCCGTTTGTTGTTTGTGAATAGGTGTCATTCATTTGTTATTATTCGTATTTGTCGATAGGTGTTATTCATTTGTTATTATTCGGCAGCGATTGTGAAAATGTTGTAATAAAATAAATTATAGAAAGTTTAGTTTTGTCTTCAAAGAAGTAGATAGGTGACACATACATCAATATAAATAAATAGCACATAGAAAATGTTTGTAGGTGACACATTAATTATACAACAATGTAATTAAATTGCATACCGGTATAGGTTAATGCTTGAATACGTATTTTACTCCGTGGATGTTTTCGCGTTCAGCCACGACCCCACGAGTGGCGCTCAGAGCAACAATCTGAGATCGTCATAAATGGTTTTTACGCTTACGTCTTATCTACATTAATTGCAGTTTTCTTACAAATCTCCACTCCAATAAATTAATTTAGAAAGAGTACAGGTATAATAAGACATGTAGATATTTCCTCATAGCACATAGTGGCGCGCGACACTGATAGTTCGTTACTTTTAAGTAAATAAATAAGAGTTGTTTCGATTTACTTACCGGACGTGTGTTGTAAGTTTAATTTACAAGGCCTACCAACAACATCGGTAAGGTTGTTAAAAAAACACGATTGGCCAATAACTTCTTATTGGATGTCTCCTACCCTGCAGTTAAGGGAATGATTGCAACAATGGATTGTGAATCAAATAGAAAAATGGCGCCTTCACAAACTGTTTAGTCTAAAATATAGTTTCTGTAGGAATACACAGCTTTTCCACAAAAGTCTTTTCGTTACTTTACTACACCGTGTTGGAAGCTAAACGAAGTATGTACATATATGTAGTCATGGCCGAACAATTACAGAATTGTAAAGACAAACATGAACATATATACAGCAGAAATGAGACTGCTGTGACCTTCAGCTGTCTGTAGTCCGACGGATTGCAAAACAGTCTAAGATAGTTCTAATGGAGTAAATCTATACTAATAATAAATCTGTAGCCGAAATTTTTCTGGTAATTTTCGATTTTCCAAAAATAATTGGTCCTAACATATATAATTAACCACCCTGAAACCGAAAATAACTTTTTTAAATTTTTGTTTGTATGTCTGTCTGTCTGTTTGTTACCTTTCCACGCGATAATGGTTGAACGGATTTCGATGAAAATTTGAATATAAATTAAGTTCGTTGCAACTTAGATTTTAGGCTATATGGCATTCAAAATACATTATTTAAAAGGGGGGTTATAAGGGGGCCTGAATTAAATAAATCAAAATATCTCGCTTATTATCGATTTTTGTGAAAAATGTTACATAACAAAAGTTTCTTTAAAAATGATTTGCGACAAGTTTTATTCCTTGAAAAATTTTGATAGGACTGATATTTAATGAGATAAATGAGTTTTAAAATTAAAATAACTGCCATCTAAGGCCGTGTAATGAATTAAAAAACAATTGACTTCGTCTATAAGGGGCCTTGAACAGCAACAATCGAAAGCTATGAAAGATAGCCTGCAGAGAATGTTTCTGTGTTTGTATGAAGTAATATCGGAAGCTAAATTAACCGATTTGTATAATTAATTATTATTTCACCATTGGAAAGTGTAGTTTCTCTAGATGGACATAATACTATAATGTTATTACAGTAACTTCTGATATAATATAATGTAATATAATATAATATTATTTAAGTTATTTGAAGGGTTCACAAGCATAGTGGGCCAAGCGCCATTTACTGAATACGTAGAAAACAAGGGTTAAAATTAAGTTATTACCATAATTCAATGGAAACCTATAACAAGTAAAATAAAATATACACATTAAATCTAAATTATGTCAATCTTCATTAAACTATGGTTACATGTAATAAAAATTAAGAAACATGTTAAAGGAATTGTCATTGCACCTAATGAGTGTCTCTGGACCAAAATGATCGCATTTTAATTATTTGGATGCAATTTAAATTAAGTAACATATTAAACGATCTATCCTTCTATCAAACACGAATGTTCCCTGGATCAAATATCCTATTTTAATTATGTAATTGCTTTATATTTATTTCTAACAGGTGTAGCGGAGCGCACGGGTACGGCTAGTACTGAATAAATACGTACAAATAGCAGGGTACAACATTTATTCAGAATAGAATCATATCGATTCCCACTTCTGATTCATAACTACAAACCGGTTCGTCAAAAAAATTTCTCTAGAACTCATTTCAACCAGAAATTTTATGGAACCAAAATAGAAGAAAATGCCCAAACCGTGCACTACATGGTAATTGTTAATATTATTGATATTTTTGTGTGATGACGTCATATTACTTTATGTAGGTCACAAGATATTACCGATAGTTCCACATGCTGCAATACTTAAGTGAGTAATTCAAGTGTTACAATGGGACAGTTGAGGATAGAAAGTCGTATTGGTGGCATGAATAGTTACAAACCCTCAGAAGTTCAATTTTTAAGCAGAATTTGACTTCACTTCTGGCGAAAATATGAACATAACGCACAAGAAATGTACATGCTATACATGAAGAGAAGTTTCCTAAGAGTTATAAAAAAATGTTCATCTACTTCAAATATAAAAAAACTCGACCGTAAGTATAGTTTCAATGTTGCATGGAAGCTAGAGTTTCAGGTTCCAAGCAAGTTTCACTCTTACAAGGTGCAAAGGGTGCAAGAATTAATATCCAGAGTTTTCGAGTTACGTCGAACCTTCTTTATGCACCTTCTGGAGATGATAAAACACAACCCATTTTCTCAATAATCTGATTATGACGAATAAGGCACACTTCTATTTAAGGCAACCAGGTCGTTAAAATATTCAAAAAATTACTTTTACTTGCACTGGCATTTTCAGTCACAGTAGCCGATGGTTTTGATGAAATTGCTTGAATTTTCATAACAGATTCTCTAAGGCATTTTCATGTCACACTGTGGTATAAGTAATGCAGTTGGTTCATTTTTCTTTTAAGCATAAATTTAATATTTGAAATGGGTCACTGTTTCTACCGCACTCTGTAGCCTACATTGGGTTGTGTATATGTACAAAGATTACTTATTAGAATTACCATTAATGAAACAAATGTTAGATTTTTTGCTTGAACATTATATACTGTATGGTGTTCATTGTTGAAAATCAAATATTTTAAACTTTATATAGATTCAAATAATTTTTATTAAACACAAATATGTACAAATTTCAGCCATTTTAATTTGTTCTGGAGGCGTGACTCGGGACCTCGTACAGTGGACTTGGTGCACAGGTGATGGCAATGGTGAGGGAAAACGAGAGATCCCTGAGAAAAACCCTTCGCGACAGTTTTATCCACCACAGATTTATTCATGATGCAGACGACGATGTTTATAAGTATTATTTTGTCAGTTACTAATGTCTTGTTAGTGTTCTACTTTTTTCATTCTTCCAAATTGTAAAATTTCTCCAAATTGTGTATAAAATATTAAACATTTCCCTTTTTTTCCTTTTCTATAAAGGATTACAAAATTTATCTGAAAAAAAAACGGGAAAATTCTTTCGACTTAACCATCACTGCTAGGAGATCCCTGGATTTGAACATTGGTCTCCGAAGATGAAACTCGATTAAGTGTGCGTCGTATAATAGGAAATGCTAGTCCCGATAACAGAGAGGGTTTGGAATTGAACGGGTTACATCAGCTGCTTGTCTATGCAGATGACGTGAATATGTTAGGAAAATATCCACAAACGATTAGGGAAAATACGGGAATTTTACTTGAAGCAAGTAAAGAGATAGGTTTGGAAGTAAATCCCGATTATGTCTCGTGACGAGAATATTGTAATATAAAAATTGGAGATTTATCCTTCGAAGAGGAGGAAAAATTCAAATATCTTCGAGCAACTGTAACAAATATAAATGATACTCGAGATGACATTAAACACAGAATAAACATGGGAAATGCCTGTTATTATTCGGTTGAGAAGCTTTTATCATCCAGTCTGCTGCCAAAAAATCTGAAAGTTAGAATTTATAACACAGTTATAATACCGGTTGTTCTTTATGGTTGTGAAACTTGGACTCTTTGAGAGAGGAACATATGTTAAGGGTGTTTGAGAATAAGGTGCTTAAGAAAATATTTGTAGCTAAGAGGGACGAAGTTACAGGAGAATGGAGAAAGTTACACAACACAGAACTGCACGCATTGTATTCTTCACCTGACATAATTAGGAACATTAAATCCAGACTTTGAGATGGGCAGGGCATGTAGCACGTATGGGCGAATCCAGAAATTGATATAGACTGTTAGTTGGAAGGACGGAGGGAAAAAGATCTTTGGGGAGGCCGAGACGTAGGTGGGAAGATAATATTAAAATGTATTTGAGGGAGGTGGGATATGATGGTAGAGACTGGATTGGTCTTGCTCAGGATAGGGACCAATGGCGGGCTTATGTGAGGGCGGCAATGAACCTCCGGGTTCCTTAAAAGCCAGTAAGTAAGTAAGTCCCAGTAATTGTTAATTGCTTTGAACATCGGTGTCCACTGTTATTCAAATGAACAGGAGCTACAGTCGACATTTCTTTCCGGACATGCAAATCCGACCCCTGTTTTGCACAATACGAAGAATTTGAAAACGAGAGCGTTGCCCTCGGCGTTGCTACTCTGTCATTAATTAGCGCCAGACGCACTGAGTGGGTGTGTGGTAGGTAGGCAGGTGTGCGTTGCCAGGAGTTCAGGTTTCTCAGCCGGTACGCAATTCACATCCGGTTGGACAGTGGCTGCTATCACAGTCCGATTCTTCGCTGTGACTTCAGCCTGAATGCAAATTCCTTGTCGTAACCTTAAAGTAGGTCAGGCAGTTCCCTGCCCACCCCTCCGAATCCACCGTTGTCGCAGTTCTCGCTGCAGACGTGTGGGACGTAAAGCGGATTCGGTAAGTTAACGTGAATTCTTTATTGTTGAGAAGTATAGCAGTACTCTGTTGAAGAAAATAAATTACCAGCAAAGAACGAATTATTTGTTCTTAAATTGACACAAGAAGAAAAACGTACAGGATTAGTACATTATGCAACGAGCCTATAATGGTAGTAATTAAGACACGAGTATGTATGTTTATGAAACGAGCGCAAGCGAGTTTCATAATTTTCATACGAGCGTCTTAATTACCATTACAGGCAAGTTTCATACGACTTTTTATGCTCGACCATATTTCTAACTTGAAATTATTCATAAGTATACATTTTATGGTTATGTAAGTGAGGAGCGGAACTGACCTGAATTGTGAGATGTGCGCAGACGCGAAAGTATTGGTTTTTTCCGAGGCACGAATGTCATTGACCTTGATATAATCTAGAGAATAACATGAAGATTAGTCTTGATATAACCTGGAAATGTATTTAGAATTGAAAAACGAGATGACAAATTGAATTTATTTCAATATTATTTACAATTAACGCTAATTATTGTAGTAACAGAACATAACCTTCTGCGACATGGTTTTCCAGCCTCCGTGACTTTTCGCTAATTGTCTTTCGATTGCATATCCGAGAATAATCGATACTTGCGGTTTTATAATGGTACAATGGTGATTTCTCATTGGCTGAACAACTGAATTATAATGAATAGGTGTACTTTAATGAGGTGCATTAAAGGGCTACTACCAGGTGTATAATTACTACATTTCGGCATGGTCGAGCATAAAGTATATTATGAAATTAGTTTATAATATTATAGGCCTACTTTATTGCATGAGTTTTTGTTTAAGAGGGTTTCCAAGCTTTTACGAATGTAATAACTGTATGTATAATATTATGAATGAGTTTCATACTCTTTTTTTGTACACTGAGCTGCAAAATAAATGCAGATACGAAATTATATCATTTTCCGAGGTCTTTAGCAAACATGGCGAGGTGAAAAGCTATTTTACTGAGATTAATTAAAAAAAAACATGTAAATGCGACTTTTATAACATGTTCATGAACTGATTTTAAATTATTTAGGGCTATATACTTTTATTTTACAACATTAACAAGAATAGCCTACTACACAAAAAGAGTGAAACTGCAGTTTCTATCGTATTCCAAAGCCTTTCTTATTATCCATGGATGCTGTCATTGTTACAATCGATATATACGGCCAGTTACGCTTCATATTGTATTAACAGAAAAGTATAATTTTTATCTATACTAATAATAAATCTGTAGCCGAAATTTTTCTGGTAATTTTCGATTTTCCAAAAATAATTGGTCCTAACATATATAATTAACCACCCTGAAACCGAAAATCGCTTTTTTGACATTTTTGTTTGTATGTCTGTCTGTATGTATGTTTGTTATATTTTCATGCGATAATGGCTGAACGGATTTCGATGAAAATTGGAATATAAATTAAGTTCGTTGTAACTTAGATTTTAGGCTATATGGCATTAAAAATACATTATTTAAAAGGGGGGTTATAAGGGGGCCTGAATTAAATAAATCGAAATATATCGCTTATTATTGATTTTTGTGAAAAATGTTACATAACAAAAGTTTCTTTAAAAACAATTTGCGATAAGTTTTATTCCTTGAAAAATTTTGATAGAATTGATATTTATTGAGATAAATGAGTTTTAATATTAAAATAACTGCCATCTAAGGCCGTGTAATGAATTAAAAAACAATTGACTTCGTCTATAAGGGGCCTTGAACAGCAACAATCGAAAGCTATGAAAGATAGCCTACAGAGAATGTTTCTGTGTTTGTATGAAGTAATATCGGAAGCTAAATTAACCGATTTGTATAATTAATTATTATTTCACCATTGGAAAGTGTAGTTTCTCTAGATGGACATAATGCTATAATGTTATTACAGTAAATTCTGATATAATATAATATAATATAATATAATATAATATAATATAATATAATATAATATAATATAACTGAAGGGTTCAGTAACATAGTGGGCCAAGCGCCATTCAATACGTAGAAAACAAGGGTTAAAATTAAGTTATTACCATAATTCAATGGAAACCTATAACAAGTAAAATAAAATATACACATTAAATCTAAATGATGTCAATCTTCATTAAACTATGGTTGCATGTAATAAAAATTAAGAAACAAGTTAAAGGAATTGTCATTGCACCAAATGAGTGTCTTTGGACCAAAATGATTGCATTTTAATTACTTGGATGCAATTTAAATTAAGTAACATATTAAACGATTTATCCTTCTATCAAACACTAATGTTCCCTGGATCAAATGTCCTATTTTAATTATGTAATTACTTTATATTTTTTTTCTAACGGGTGCAGCGGAGCGCACGGGTACGGCTAGTCTATACTAATAATAAATCTGTAGCCGAAATTTTTCTGGTAATTTTCTATTTTCCAAAAATAATTGGTCCTAACATATATGATTAACCACCCTGAAACCGAAAATCGCTTTTTTTTAATTTTTGTTTGTATATCTGTCTGTCTGTATGTTTGTTACCTTTTCACGCGATAATGGCTCAACCGATTTCGATGAAAATTGGAATATAAATTAAGTTCGTTGTAACTTAGATTTTAGGCTATATGGCATTCAAAATACATTATTTAAAAGGGGGGTTATAAGCGGGTCTGAATTAAATAAATCGAAATATCTCGCTTATTATTGATTTTTGTGAAAAATGTTACATAACAAAATATTCTTTAAAAATGATTTGCGATCAGTTTTATTCCCTGAACAATTTTGATAGGACTAATATTTAATGAGATAAATGAGTTTTAAAATTAAAATAACTGCCATCTGAGGCCGTATAATGAAATAAAAAAAATGACTTCGTATATAAGGGGCCTTGGACAGCAACAATCGAAAGCTATGAAAGATAGCCTACAGAGAATGTTTCTGTGTTTGTATGAAGTAATATCGGAAGCTAAATTAACCGATTTGTATAATTAATTATTATTTCACCATTGGAAAGTGTAGTTTCTCTAGATGGACATAATGCTATAATGTTATTACAGTAACTTCTGATGTAATATAATATAATATTATATAATATATAATGTTATATAATATAATTTAAGTTAATTGAAGGGTTCACAACCATAGTGGGCCAAACGCCATTTACTGAATACGTAGAAAAGAAGGGTTAAAATTAAGTTATTACCATAATTCAATGGAAACATATAGCTAGTAAAATAAAGTATAGACATTAAATCTAAATGATGTCAATGTTCATTAAACTATGGTTGCATGTAATAACAATTACGAAACATGTTAAAGGAATTGTCACTGCACCAAATTAATGCTCTCTGGACCGAAATGATCGCATTTTAATTATTTAAACACAATTTAAATTAAGTAACATAT
This sequence comes from Periplaneta americana, assembly GCA_025594305.2. Lineage (NCBI taxonomy): Eukaryota > Metazoa > Arthropoda > Insecta > Blattodea > Blattidae > Periplaneta > Periplaneta americana. The sequence goes on from JAJSOF020000025.1 coordinate 9,093,474, forward strand.
TAAACGATTTATCCTTCTATCAAACACGAATGTTCCCTGGATCAAACGTCCTATTTTAATTATGTAATTACTTTATATTTATTTCTAACGGGTGCAGCGGAGCGCACGGGTACGGCTAGTTATAAATATAAATATAACATTTATTATAAATACAGATACAGAACTGAAAATTGAATGCAAAGCCTTCTGTGTATCTCTATTTCTATTGTTTCCCTAAGCGAAGTCCTCGTAACACGATAATATTTCAAATCGATAGCGATTGTCTATAATGCAACCAAATGTTCAACCGTGTCGGTTAAATACTGAACTAAATGTCTTAAAGGGTTAGGTCAGCTTACAGCAGTAAAATGTTTGGAAATATTCAACATTTTTTCCTCCATTACTGTATCTTGTACAATAATGAAAATTTGTATGTGTAAAACACTGTCCTTCTGCTATCTGAAAAAACCATTTTTACGATTTAAAAAAATTATTTATATATTTTTTAAATTAAAATAGGTGGCAGTTGACTGTGCACTGATGAAGCTTTTCTGTCATAATCCATGAACTTGTTAACTTTTTCATGTCCTCTCTCTTTTATTTTATTTCTGAAACTCATGTTTACAATATCATGCTCTTTCAAGTACATTCCTTAATAAATAATATATTTTTTATTATTTTGTGTTAGAAAAAAATACTGATATTTGACCATTTTTAAATGAATTTATTTTTATCAGACAATCTATCAGAGGTAGAGAAGTGATCTTGCATGATAATGTAGATATTACATGAATAAATACACACAAAAATTTTCATCACAGAATGTTGGATAGTTTTTAGTTATGTGGGAAATGGTTCATCACTGCACAGTGAACTGAATTAAAAAAATATATATATATATATATATAATTTTTTTTTTTTAAATCATAAAAATATGTTTTTCATATAGCAGAAGGACAGTGTTTTACACACACTAATTTTCATTATTGTACAAGATACAGTAATGGAGGAAAAAAATGTTGAATATTTCCATAATTTTACTGCTGTAAGCTCTACCAAATCTCTTATGTCATTCTTTACAATTGCAGAGCGCATGTAACATCAGACCTGCCAATCTACAAGAGATGAAATGCGGAAGATGAGAATTTAGCAGGGGATATCCTTTTAATAATTGATGATAATAATAATAATAATAATAATAATAATAATAATAATAATAATAATAATAATAATAATAATAATAATAATAATAATAGCAATGGGACGAAAACAACATAAACACAAACGTTATCCGATCACCCTAAATCCCGCAGACTATCATGTTATTATGGGAGAGTGGAAATCATGAGCTAATTGCGAGCAACTCGAGCATTATGCATGAACGTTGGTAGGCCTGTAATTCAACGACAAACTGATGACAACAAACCTACAGCAACGACCTGCTTCCGACACGGATCGTCCCTTGGTCAAACAGTTGCAAGGCGTTCTTTTTGCTTTCGAAGCACATGTCAACTGTGTCTTTGTTTACTGATGTGATATGTTATCGGTTCGGGTTTGATTCATGCGGAATATCTACATTTCTCGTTTTATCGAGTTTTGTTATCCGGTTGTCCTCATTACGAACGTCATTTCACTGGCCATTATTCTTATGGGACAGGCTTCATTGCCTTATGACGGTAGTTTTGCCCAGGTGTTGTAGAGTGTTTGTGTGTTTGTGGACTATGGAGAGCTGAATACTTGACTAATACTTTCTATTGGTGTCTTAGAATTTACGAGTATAATTGTTCTGTTACCGGTATGTTAATTTTTTTTTTTTAAATTCGTTGCTTAATGGCTTAACTGTTTAAATGTAGATACTAGATCATTGATTTCATCACAATTCCAGGATTGTGTGATAGGATTATTTAACATAGACTACCATAAAATTAAGTATAAATTAATATATACATATATATATACATATATATATACACACTTACAGTAGCCTATATACAATGTATATTCTCTTGGAACGGTTTCCTTTCACAGCAGAAATTTTGGACCGAGAATATAATATAACGCATTAATTATAGCTTACCCTGAACTAAGTACACTTAATACACATAGATTTAGGAACAAATGAGATTAATTATTTGTTTTCTCTTTTTTTAATCTAATTGAGTTTAAAATTGAAGTTTAATACACATGTATTTTTGCAGTTTCTATATTTGTATATAGGCCTACATGTCTGTATTTTACTCTATATTAATGCTATTGTACTGAATTAAGTTCATGTAGGCCAGTTTCTGTCTAACTCTTCTCCAATTCACTGCGGGCTAAAACAAGGAGATGCACTATCACATTCACTTTCTAATTTTACTCTAGAATATGCCATTAGAAAAGTCCAGGATAACAGAGAGGGTTTGGAATTGAACGGGTTACATCAGCTGCTTGTTTATGCGGATGGCGTGAATATGTTAGGAAGGAGAAAATCCACAAACGGTTAGGGAAAACACGGAAATTTTAATTGAAGCAAGTAAAGCGATAGGTTTGGAAGTGAACCCCGAAAAATTAAGTAGCTTATATGATTATGTCTCGTGACCACAACATAGTACGAAATGAAAATATAAAAATTGAAAATTTATCTTTTGAAAAGGTGGAAAAATTCAAATACCTTGAAGCAACAGTAACAAATATAAATGACACTCGGGAGGAATAAATATGCGAAATGCCTGTTATTATTCGGTTGAGAAGCTTTTATCATCCAGTGTGCTCTCGAAAAATCTGAAAGTTAGAGTTTATAAAACAGTTATATTACCGGTTGTTCTTTATGGTTGTGAAACTTGGACTCTCACTTTGAGAGAGGAACAGAGGTTAAGGATGTTTCAGAATAAGGTGCTTAGGAAAATATTTGGGGTTAAGAGGGATGAAGTTACAGGAGAATGGAGAAAGTTACACAACGCAGAACTGCACGCATTGTATTCTTCACCTAACATAATTAATAATATTAAATCCAGACGTTTGAGATGGGCAGGGCATGTAGCACGTATGGGCGAATGTAGGAATGCATATAGAGTGTTAGTTGGAAGTCCTTTAGGGAGGCCAAGACGTAGATGGGAGAATAATATTAAAATAGATTTGCGGGAGGTGAGATATGATGATAGGGACTGGATTAATCTTTCTCAGGATAGGGACCGATTGCGGGCGTATGTGAGGGCGGCAATGAATCTCTGGGTTCCTTAAAATCATTTGTAAGTAAGTAATTACTGTACTGAGTGAACGCTCTTCGATTTTTTACTGAACTGAACTGCGCCCGAGCACGAACTTCTGCTCTTTCGGGCTGCAATGCCTAATGTAGTGTACACCTAATGTATTAAATAAATAAATTTGAATTTAAATGCCATGACATTGGATTTTTATGTTCAAATAAAATTTGAATATTAGGCCTAAGTTTCTCTGCCAGAAGTTGGAACTCGTAAGTAGAACATTGAAAACCATTTTGCGAGTCTGCAAGGGATGATATTTCGTCTGTAATTTTTTTTTTTTGTGCGAGATCGTGCGTATTTGCTTGTTTTCCGCACAGAACCAATACGCGGTAAGTGTGAAATACCACATTCAGTATTCCCAACCTAACACACATAACAATTTCCCTCTTCTTACCGCTTAAGCGCGACATTCATTTTACTGCTTTAGGCTTTTAACATATTATTTTTAGAGACGTTTAACATAGTAATAATTATAAATTGCAAACTTACCACTGCAATTTCACCTAAATTGCAATGTTAATTATTGTTTTTAAATATTTGCAAAAATTAAGTAAAGTCTACTACTTCACGAAACTTACTGCATTCCTGATACAAGTAACATTAAGGAAGCCGTGAAAAAATCAACAAGATTCCAGATGCCGATGTTATTACTGCAATATGTTATATAAATAATATTGTTAAAATATTAAAATGAAAAATAAATCATTACATAACCTTATCGTTTGTTTTAAGTTCGCATTTATAGACTGGGGGAAAAAAAAAAGACAGACGTATATCACGGCCTGCTGGAGTATAGATATTTTTGTTTTCTAAAGTTGCCGTCATTAAACAGAAACCAAGATGGAGATTTCATTGCAACTAATTAGAAATTCGTCTTTCAGGTATGTAATAAACGATCTTCGCACAAAATAATGTACGATACACGAGCGGTATGTTTGTTTTCATGTTCTCGGAAATTAAAAAAGCTCAACTACGTTTCTCTTTTTCAATCTTTTCCTCGAACATGAAAACGTCAACATACCGCTCTTGTAACGTATATTACTATTTTAATTGAAGATAATATAAAACATGCTGAACTAAAGCAAAGAATATATTATGTTCAGGATGAAGTTGCATTATGTGCTGGTTTGTGAAGAGCCGTATATTCGCTGTCTGAATTATAAAAGTCACTAGATGTTAAGTAGCCACTTGGAACTTTACGATTGCCTTTGAGAATTTGGCAGCTCTCCACAGCATCTTGTTCATGTTTAAGAAGCGACTAATGCTACATATAACATATTTGAACTGATACGATGACAGATTAGATTTTCCTCGACGAATAAAGGACTAGAGTGTGCTAATTGGGCATCGAACTCTTTAATAACGGCTGAGATATGCCTTTTAATCTAATGACATTGTTTGGCTACTTAGTCTTCTGGAAAAGTCATACAAAAGAAAGATAACAGGAGTATGATTCATTATTCATGCGTTATCATAATATTGAGCAGATATTTTTCGGTTTCTCAGTGAAGTAGCCGACTGTAGAAGTTGTTGCATAATTTAAGGAAAAAATCACAGAGATAAGAGCGTTCACATACTCTGCAAACAATGAAACTCGTAGATACGGGCTAGAGATTATGGTTTGTGTTTATATTAAAATTATCAGCACTTGATATCATAATATAATTGGGGATTTTCCCAACGGAATTAAATGTACCCCAAACTGCAGTTCTGATTAATATACAGTAATGTTACTCTGTTAGCACTCTCAGGGACTCTTCTAGCACACAGCGGGATAGAGTAGTGGAGGCAATGTTTCGATTTATTCTATTCCCGTATTTGTGATCTTCAGTTGTTTACGATCTTGCGCAACTCTTGACCATTGCCTACCAAAACTTTCCGTTCGTTATGTTTCTTTTGTTTTCCTCACATTCCTGCTACGTATTCTCGGGTCTCATGCAGTTTGTTTTTAATCTCTGATCTAATATAGAGGATTTCACGTTAAGAAAAAAACATTGAGCACATGGGGCTATTCCATCAAAAGACCAGTTGCCATAGGAACGCCTGCCTACAGCAATGTCATAGCTTGTACAATGTATTAAGCAAGGCCCATAAAACCAAAGCTTTTTGTGCGAGATCGTGCGTATTTGCTTGCTTTCCGCACAAAACCAATACGCGGTAAGTGTGAAATACCACATTCAGTATTCCCAACGTAACACACATAACAATTTCCCTCTTCTTACCGCTTAAGCGCCATATTCATTTTACTGCTTTAGGCTTTTAACATATTATTTTTAGAGACGTTTAACATAGTAATAAATTATAAATTGGAAACTTAACACTGCAATTTCACCTAAATTGCACTGTTAATTATTGTTTTTAAATATTTGCAATAATTAAGTAAAGTCTACTACTCCACAAAAGTTATTGCATCCCTGATACAAGTAACATTAAGGAAGCCGTGAAAAAATCAACAAGATTCCAGATGCCGATGTTATTACTGCAATATGTTATATAAATAATATTGTTAAAATATTAAAATGAAAAATAAATCATTACATAACCTTACCGTTTGTTTTAAGTTCGCATTTATAGACTGAGGGAAAAGAAAGACAGACGGATATCACGGCCTGCAGGAGTATAGTAAACACAGAAAACATTTTATAGCAACAATATTGAAGATAGATATTTTGGTATTCCAAAGTTGCCGTCATTAAACAGAAACCAAGATGGAGATTTCATTGCAACTAATTAGAAATTCGTCTTTCAGGTATGTAATAAACGATCTTCGCACAAAATAATGTACGATACACGAGCGGTATGTTTGTTTTCATGTTCTCGGAAATTAAAAAAGTTCAACTACGTTTCGCTTTTTCAATCTTTTCCTCGAACATGAAAACGTCAACATACCGCTCTTGTAACGCATATTACTATTGTGCGAGATCGTGCGTATTTGTTTGGTTTCCGCACAAAAACAATCCGCGGAAAGTCTAAAATTCCACATTCAGTATTCCGAACCTAACACACATAACAATTTCCCTCTTCTTACCGCTTAAGTGACATATTCATTTTACTGCTTTAGGCTTTTAACATATTATTTTTAGAGACGTTCAATATAGTAATAATCATAAATTGGAAACTTACCACTGCAATTTCACCTAAATTGCACTGTTAATTATTGTTTTTAAATATTTGCAATAATTAAGTAAACTCTACAACTCCACTAAGGTTACTCCATTCGTGATGCAAGTAACATTAAGGAAGCCGTGAAAAAATCAACAAGATTCCAGACTCATCATAGACTGGGGGAAGACAGACGTATATCACGGCCTGCTGGAGTACAGTAAACACAGAAAACATTTTAAAGCAACAATGTTGAAGGTAGTTATTTTTGTTCTGCAAATTTGCCGTCATTGAACAGAAACCAAGATGGAGATTTCATTGCAACTAATTAAAAATTCCTCTTTTAGGTATGCAATAAACGATCTTCGCACAAAATAATGTACGATACACGAGCGGTATGTTTTCTTTCAATTCTCGAAAATTAAAAAAGCTCAACTACGTTTCGCTTTTTCAAACTTTCTCTCGAACATGAAAACTTCAACATACCGCTCTTGTAACGCATATTACTATTTCTTAACGTGGAATCCTCAATAGCAAGGCACGTGTAGCTCATTTTCTTTTTAGGAATCCTGGCCAAGTCAAGACCGTCCATTATCAAGGTGTCTACCGGTAACGAAAGTAACTAAAAATTAACTAATTTAAGCAATCAGTAACGAAGATAAGGAAAAGTAACAAATTTAAAAGACTTGAATGATCGTGGGTCACGAAGCTGTTCACTTATTTAATCTTGGCTAAGGTGGAGTTGAAACAACTGCAGTTGCAAAAACAAATACAGACGTGGACAAATTATTAGCAAAATTGAAGATTTTTATTATATATTTTTACAAAATATGATTCTTCAATTTAGACTACAGTTGACATTTTTGTGTATTTCCAAATAATTAGCCAAATTCAAGATTTGTATTGTATATTTTTCAAAATTTAACTCTTCCATTTGGACTACATTTGATATTTTTGCATATTTACAAATTATTAGCAAAACTGAAGGTTTTTATTGTATATTTTTACAAAATTCGATTCTTCAATTTGGACTACAGTTGGCATTTTCGATATTTCCAAATTATTAGCAAAACTGAAGATTTTTGTTTTATTTTTTTAGAAAATTTGGCTCTTCAATGCAGTTGACATGTTTGCTAATTTATAAATTATTAGCTAAATTGAAGATTTTTATTATATATTTTTACAAAACTTGACTCTTCAATTTTAACTACAGTTGACATTTTTACATATTTCTGTCTACTGTAATAATGGAAATATGCAAAATTGTCAACTGTAGTTTAAATTGAAAAGCCAAATTTTGTAAACAGAATTATCATAAAAATCGTCAATTTTGTTAATAATTTGTCCACGTCTGTAATATTGGAAGAAAAAAGTTGAGGAATTGAAGTCCATTGAAGTGATGATCAGAGAACTTATGAAACAGGTCTGATGACAAATCCTAAGATGACTGAAATGTGATTAAAGTTTTTTTTCATCATGTCTATGAGTAATTATTAAGTTGTAACAAAAAGTAACTAATTTTTATTTCATATTTTCGATAGACATCCTGATTATAGTATATCTAAAATATATACAGTATAGTCGACCTGCTTGGCGAGTTGCTATAGCGCTGGCCTTCTATGCCCAAGGTTGCGGGTTCGATCCCGGGCCAGGTCGATGGCATAAGTGTGCTTAAATGTGACAGGCTCATGTCAGTAGATTTACTGGCAAGTAAAAGAACTCCTGCGGGACAAAATTCCGGCACATCCGGCGACGTTGATATAACCTCTGCAGTTGCGAGCGTCGTTAAATAAACCATAACATTTTTATACAGTATATTTTTTAATTTTCTCTACATTGTACAATAGGAAATTCATAGCATAATATCTGGTTTTCTGTGTATATACGATTGTTGGACGAAAATTCATTTTATTGAAGGAATTGTTTGCATACTTTTAATTATTCAGTTTACTAACTCTTCGTGTAGTTGTAGTGGATGTAAAACTACCTTATTTCACAGTTCACATGTTTGTACTCCACGCCGTAACAATCTATATGGAGTTGTTTACTCATGAAAGACGGTATGTCAGGAATGTCGTTAAATCCTCTGTCACGCTTTTAACCATAGAAACCACAAATGGGTCTCCGGAATGAATTGTATAGCGTAACGAGTACTTGCTGCCAAGAATTTGTCTAAACTTTTTAACTTCTGAAACTTTTAAACTTGATCGCTTTGTGAGTGATGTAAGATTATTATTTCACTTATGTTGCGTTGGACCCATAGTCAGCCTGGCCAGTAACTTATTCAGTGAAATTTCTTCCACGTTGTATCTTTATTTACTGGAGGACTATTATTAAAACATTCACAGAATTCCAACTCACTTTAGCCAACAAATTAACTTGATGACAAGTGAACATGTTAAATGGCACATCAATATTTGAAAGAGCTCTGAATTTTTTTCGGAATGTGATTGTAGCTTATACTTAGACGATGAATACGCAAAAATGTAATAATAATAATAATAATAATAATAATAATAATAATAATAATAATAATAATAATAATAATAATAATAATGATAATAATAATAATAATAATAATAATAATAATCTACGCCTGTAATAGGCTACAAATAATCATGGCGGCCTCTGGACCAATGTGCGTTGTATTATTGGACCAGGGGAAAAATTCCAGAGCAGTTCGTCGGCCGCTAAAATTATTTCCATTAAAGGCGAATTTTAGTATAATAGTTAGGGCTAAGATTTTGATGACCTATAAATCATGAAAAAAAAAGGTAAAAGGTAAAGGTAAAGGTATCCCCGTAACATGCCATGAAGGTACTTGGGGGGCATGGAGGTAGAGAGCCCCATGCGTTCCATGACCTCGGCACTAGAATGAGGTGGTGTGGTCGGCACCACGCTCTGACCGCCTTTTACCCCCGGGAAAGACCCGGTGAACCTCGGGGCTGTTCTGAAAGTTTGGCAACGAGAAAAAATCCTGTCACCACCAGGGATCGAACCCCGGACCTTCCAGTCCGTAGCCAGCTGCTCTACCAACTGAGCTACCCGGCCCCACATAAATCATGAAAAATTGTCCTAAAAACAATGCATTTATGACCTAAAAATCTTTGAGAAATGCCCTTAAAATGCCCTAAAAATTGATCTTACATAATTGCCTTAGTAGGAAAAGAGGTTTTGTACTACTTAATATTTAGACTAGTAATTAAATTTTATATAATTTTTTCTAAGTAGTACACTTTAATTAATTATTTTATCTGATGTAGTTTCCATGTATGATCGTTCACCTCTCCATCGGCATGTGGACGTGAGGTCAGCAGTCGGCTGGTCGGTCTTGGCCCTTCATGGGCTGTAGCGCCATGGATTTACTTTACTTTTAGTTTCCGTGTAGTCTACCACAAGGCCACTCTTACCTGGAATTAGCATGTATAGAGGAGTCTATATTGAAGGGGTGGTTGGACTGATACATTACATGGGGTGTACTGCGTTAAAATGGCAATATTTGTGTAGGAAAACGATTAAAATATTATACAAAATAATGGGTATAAATTGACAAAATATGTAAAGAAAATATCAAAGGAAATAGACATTATTTTACATTAATAACGGGGATTTATTGCCAAAATTAAATGAAAATGCCTAAAAAAAATGACCGAATAGAACAAAAGATGCTCTTATGAGTTGAAACAGGCAAAAGAAATGCCCTAACAAATACGTCTTAAAACATTAGTTTATCACATAACATATAAATACTAAAGCAGGTATGTTTCTGACTTACTAGAAAAAAGATGCAATTTCATCAAAATCCTAGCCCTAATAATAGTATTTCACTGTGGTTTGTGAGAACGCATTTTGTTTCTATCATATTTCGTTTGTAATTTCGAGAAGCATTTTTTTCTTGTACTACATTGAGCATCGCTGTTACTTGGACCACTACTCTGAACGGTCCTCAGTTCTAAAAGAACGTCACACAGTGTGGACCATCCTGGCCGTGGCTATCTCTTTTTAATTCACATCATCATTTCTGCTTCTGCTGAAGTAATGTAGTCTGGCCACGCTCTGCTCAGTAACCGCCCACTCCCATGTCCTGTAGGCCTATGTAAGCGTGAAGCCCCGCTACGTCATTTAACGTGACAGAACTGCTGTGTGAAGTGAAGGACGGCTATGTTATACGTAGTTCTCATATCTCTACTTACAAAGCACAATGACTGCCTAGTGCATTCTAATGAAATATTGTAATGTATGTAGGTATGTATGTAGGTATGTATGTATGTATGTATGTAGGTATGTATGTATGTATGTATGTATGTATGTATGCATGTATGTATGCATGTATGTATGTAAGTAGGTGTGTATGTATGTAGGTATGTATGTATGTATGTAGGTATGTATGTATGTAGGTGTGTATGTATGTATGTATGTATGTAGGTGTGTATGTATGTAGGTATGTATGTATGTAGGTATGTATGTAGGTGTGTATGTATGTAGGTGTGTATGTATGTATGTAGGTGTGTGTGTATGTATGTAGGTATGTATGTAGGTATGTAGGTATGTATGTAGGTATGTATGTATGTAGGTGTGTATGTATGTATGCAGGTAGGTATGTATGTATGTAGGTGTGTATGTATGTATGTAGGTGTGTATATATGTAGGTGTGTATGTATGTAGGTATGTATGTAGGTATGTATGTATGTAGGTATGTATGTATGTAGGTATGTATGTAGGTGTGTATGTATGTAGGTGTGTATGTATGTATGTATGTATGTATGTAGGTATGTATGTATGTATGTAGGTGTGTATGTAGGTAGGTATGTATGTAGGTAGGTAGGTATGTATGTATGTAGGTATGTATATATGTATGTATGTATATATGTATGTATGTAGGTATGTATGTATGTATGTATGTAGGTATGTATGTATGTAGGTGTGTATGTATGTATGTATGTATGTATGTATGTATGTAGGTAGGTAGGTATGTATGTATGTAGGTGTGTATGTATGTATGTAGGTAGGTATGTATGTAGGTAGGTATGTATGTAGGTAGGTAGGTATGTATGTATGTATGTAGGTATGTATATATGCATGTATGTAGGTATGTATATATGCATGTATGTAGGTATGTATATATGCATGTATGTAGGTATGTATGTATGTATGTAGCTATGTATGTATGTTATGTTATGTTATGTTATGTTATGTTATGTTATGTTATGTTATGTTATGTTATGTTATGTTATGTTATGTCTGTATTGCTCTATCTCTTAGGTAGTTTTTTTTTTTTTTTTTACAATTGAGAAGTTGAATCGAAAACGGGCGTAACCCAGAAATTGAAGTTTTGAGAAAAAGGCCTTTGAAATATTTGAGTAGCTGTATAAATAACACATTTTTAGCCATAGTAAACAACTGAGATTCACGCTATTATTCATTATTTTATTAACTGAAAAACATTTTAATTTATATAAATGTGTATACAGTAAGGAAGAAATAGTCATTATAAAATAACCTTGCAATTATCCTTATTCCATTCAATGGGCTTTCTTCCATTCAATTACCCTATGCATGGAAAAACGGCAGAACAAATTTCCTTCTGCGATTTCTTGTTGAGGATTAAATAAAGAGGATTACACAAGGAATATGAACACACAATTTTTACTGTTTTAAGGACAACATTGTGATTTATCATATTTTAAAATTCGTGAGAAATGATTAAAGTAAAATACTTCCTTTTTGTAAACACAACCATATTTTCAGAACAATATTAAAGATTTCACTTGAAATGGTAAAGTTATTGTGTAAAGAAAGAAAACATGAGCGAATTCTTTACGAAAAAATGTGCTAGATACAACAAAAGTCAAGTAAATTGATGAAACTTAGCAAAGACTAGTTCAAAGTAACCTAAGTCTTCTGTCCTTCTGACAGGAATGAGTACAGACTCCTTACATCATTTTCCTTCCTCGATTTCACAGGTTTGGTGGGACGTATAATAATGAAAATTGGTATGTGTAAAACACTGTCCTTCTCCTATATGAAAAAAGTATTTTTACGATTTAAAAACAATTACTTATATATATTTTTTTCAAAAGTGAATTACTTTATCTCGCGTACATAATTCCGACAAAATGATTCCCACGTACTGAATATGAACCAAAATTTGTCCAGTCGGTACTATTTTAAGAGAATTCACTGTACGCAATGGGTCGGACAAATTAGAACAGACACTACTTTCTTATGTATCGTGCAAAGAGAAAGTATAATAAAAGAAGAAATAAGAAAAATAGTTAGAGGAGAATGTCTAGAAGGAAAAGAAGAAGAAGCAGGAAAGAACAGTAATGAACTGTCGTATGAAACTGGCTGAACAAGATGTCAGCTGAAGGCAGTGAACTAATAGCCACGACGGTTTCATTTGTCACACTTCATTCATCTTCAACGTTATTAGCTACTGAGACGAGACAACGCTGTGGTGCTGTTTTACTTCGAGAGAAGGAAGGCTAATTTTGTGATTACATCTTTAAATTTTGAAGAAATTCTATACTAAATTAAATTTAAAGATTTCTTATTTCTTCGTACCAGTACATATTAAATCTAGAGACAGATCTGAAGGACAGAAGAAATATCGTCATCACTGTAGTCAGTAGTAGTAATAATAATAATAATAATAATAATAATAATAATAATAATAATAATTTATTTATTTATTTAACCTGGCAGAGTTAAGGCCATACGGCCTTCTCTAACACTCAACCAGGAGTAAAACTGCGTTACAAAAACACTACAAATTTACACAGTACACTATAATTTTACACACAAAACTGAATAAGATAATAATAATAATAATAATAATAATAATAATAATAATAATAATAATAATAATAATAATAATAATAAAATGTGAACAACAAGTAAGTAGAAATCAGACAGTAGAAATCAGAGTAATAAATGTCGAGTGTTTGCATGAGTCTGTCCCTTAAATTATTATCGATATTCGAGTGTTTGCATGAGTCTGTCCCTTAAATTATTATCGATATTCGAGTGTTTGCATGAGTCTGTCCCTTATCGATATTCGAGTGTTTGCATGAGTCTGTCCCTTAAATTATTATCGATATTCGAGTGTTTGCATGAGTCTGTCCCTTATCGATATTCGAGTGTTTGCATGAGTCTGTCCCTTAAATTATTATCGATATTCGAGTGTTTGCATGAGTCTGTCCCTTAAATTATTATCGATATTCGAGTGTTTGCATGAGTCTGTCCCTTATCGATATTCGAGTGTTTGCATGAGTCTGTGCCTTAAATTATTATCGATATTCGAGTGTTTGCATGAGTCTGTCCCTTATCGATATTCGAGTGTTTGCATGAGTCTGTCCCTTAAATTATTATCGATATTCGAGTGTTTGCATGAGTCTGTCCCTTAAATTATTATCGATATTCGAGTGTTTGCATGAGTCTGTCCCTTAAATTATTATCGATATTCGAGTGTTTGCATGAGTCTGTAGCTTAAAATTATTATCGATATTCTGTCCCTTAGTGTTTGCATGAGTCTGTCCCTTAAATTATTATCGATATTCGAGTGTTTGCATGAGTCTGTCCCTTAAATTATTATCGATATTCGAGTGTTTGCATGAGTCTGTCCCTTAAATTATTAGTCGAGTGTTTGCATGAGTCTGTGCCTTAAATTATTATCGATATTCGAGTGTTTGCATGAGTCTGTCCCTTATCGATATTCGAGTGTTTGCATGAGTCTGTCCCTTAAATTATTATCGATATTCGAGTGTTTGCATGAGTCTATTATCGATATTCGAGTGTTTGCATGAGTCTGTCCCTTAAATTATTATCGATATTCGAGTGTTTGCATGAGTCTGTAGCTTAAATTATTATCGATATTCGAGTGTTTGCATGAGTCTGTCCTTAAATTATTATCGATATTCGAGTGTTTGCATGAGTCTGTCCCTTAAATTATTATCGATATTCGAGTGTTTGCATGAGTCTGTCCCTTAAATTATTATCGATATTCGAGTGTTTGCATGAGTCTGTCCCTTATCGATATTCGAGTGTTTTGATTATCGATATTCGAGTGTTTGCATGAGTCTGTCCCTTAAATTATTATCGATATTCGAGTGTTTGCATGAGTCTGTCCCTTAAATTATTATCGATATTCGAGTGTTTGCATGAGTCTGTCCCTTAAATTATTATCGATATTCGAGTGTTTGCATGAGTCTGTCCCTTAAATTATTATCGATATTCGAGTGTTTGCATGAGTCTGTCCCTTAAATTATTATCGATATCCGAGTGTTTGCATGAGTCTGTCCCTTAAATTATTATCGATATTCGAGTGTTTGCATGAGTCTGTCCCTTAAATTATTATCGATATTCGAGTGTTTGCATGAGTCTGTCCCTTAAATTATTATCGATATCCGAGTGTTTGCTTGAGTCTGTCCCTTAAATTATTATCGATATTCGAGTGTTTGCATGAGTCTGTCCCTTAAATTATTATCGATATCCGAGTGTTTGCATGAGTCTGTCCCTTAAATTATTATCGATATTCGAGTGTTTGCATGAGTCTGTCCCTTAAATGATTATCGATATTCGAGTGTTTGCATGAGTCTGTCCCTTAAATTATTATCGATATTCGAGTGTTTGCATGAGTCTGTGCCTTAAATTATTATCGATATTCGAGTGTTTGCATGAGTCTGTCCCTTAAATTATTATCGATATCCGAGTGTTTGCTTGAGTCTGTCCCTTAAATTATTATCGATATTCGAGTGTTTGCATGAGTCTGTGCCTTAAATTATTATCGATATTTTCGAAAATCCGTTCAACTCCGTCCCTTCGTCAAACCGGATTGTCCAGGATTTACTGCAGGTTCGGCGTGGAGAAGATGAAAAGTTGCCCAGACAATGAACTTAAATTTACGTGGTTAAATCCTGTGTAATTAGAGATAATTTTGTATAGACAGAACCTGTTCGAATTTCATTACGAAGTAGATCTTACTCTTTGAGAAACGTAAAATTTAAAGTGTAACCTACTCGTGGAATATATTTACTATGCCATAAAACATTCCGTTTAATTATATCTTGCAGTGTCAAACAGAAATGCTATCAAAATTAAATTACTAAGCATCTTTTGTTGTACAGCACACATTTATAAAATAAATTACAGGCTATGCGAAGGCCATTTACAACAGTGAACTTGCTTATTCTGAGAACTATGTAACCACGCTATTGTCTTGCCACACAAACAAAACTTTTATAATGATGAAGTGGTAGCGATAATGGTAATGGTTAGTCATGTCACGTTTTAGGGAATTTTAATCTACTTATAAACATAGTTATGTACAGCTGCGAACACGGTTTTTCACAGTGATGACTCTGGGGAATTGAAGACATTTTAAACACTGTAGTATTTTGAATTAAAATATTCGGTATTACTTAAATGACACATTTTGTCATACTTTTATGAACTTCGCAACAAATCGTTTTATTATGGCCCGTACAGAGTCGAAGTGATCTAACTGTGCAGGTAGAAGGGGACAATAATAATAATAATAATAATAATAATAATAATAATAATAATAATAATAATAATAATAATAATAATAATAATAATAATAATAATGTTTTATTTTTGCTGGAAGAGTTAAGGCCATAAGGCCTTCTCTTCCACTCAACCAGCCTTAATCAATACAATACATATTTAAATTACGAATATTTACACTACACTTAAAAGGTTCTGCAGCAATATTCTTCAGTTAAGTTTTAACGACTAGTAGACTACATATTTATTTAAATTTAGATAAACCTATAAGGTAAAGTAGTAACATAATTTATGAGCTAATTTAATTCAATCAATTATGATTAATTTGAGATTTGAGATAGCTAGTAAAATTATGAAAATTAGTTTAATATAAGCTTACTAGAACTATGTTACAGGGAGAAAAAAAATATATATAAATCTAAAATATATTTCTATAATGAGAATATTAATGTAATTGTCATTAGAGGTTTTGTAAATCTATTTAGAGAAATTAATGATAATAATAAGAATGGACAGATGTTAGTTTCATTATATGTAATAAATATTAATAAGCAATTAATCTGTTAAGTAAGAATTTATGTAATTTTGACCTGAATGAAGCTATTGTCCAACAACCCCTTACATCACTCGGTTAGCGAGTTCCAATTTCTAGCAACTGAAACTGTATAAGATGAAGAATATAAAGATGTCTTGTGGTAGGGTATAATGAGTAAATTGTTATGATGAGATCTTTTACTTAGCTGATGATATGCGGATAAATTTTGAAAACGAGAAGCCAAATAGATTGGGGTAGCGGTGCGCAGAATTTGAAATAAGAGAACAAGGGAATGCAGGGCTCGTCGATCGCTTAGCCTTAGCCAAGACAGAGTTTGGAAAGACGGGGAAACATGATCATACTTCCGAATATTACAAATATAACGGACGCACGCATTATGCACACGTTGTAGCCTGCTGCTCAAATTTGCATTTAGGTTACTTAATATAATATCGCAGTAGTCAAAGTGTGGCATCACGAGTGTTTGTACAAGGATTAATTTTAATTTATCAGGAAGAAAGGGCTTCAGTCGCTTTAATGAGTGAATAATAGTAGAATACATTAAAAAACTATTGCGCGTAATTAGGAAATTTGACTGAATATCTGCGTAGTTTGGCAACAATGCATCGTCGACTCATCTACAAATATAGTGGCGATCACGTAAGTGTAGTTCCTAAGGATGCTATGCATAGACATTTTCCTAGTCCGCGCTACGAGCGTGCTAAGCTAGCCCCGGCTATCGGCTGGTTACTTGTACAAGATTCATATCATATCATATCATATCGCTAACACTGATTTATAAATACGAAAAACGTTAGTTCGCTGATCATCCACCGGAAGCCCGCACTAAAAATGTCTATGAATACGGCCCTAAAAGTCTAATTTGGCCGTCTCTTCAGTGTTGCCAACTAATACCAGTTATCATCAAAGAGGAAAAAATCACAATACTACGTACTGAAATAATAATAATAATAATAATAATAATAATAATAATAATAATAATAACAATATAGTAATTAACAATAATGTCTTACTTATTTACCTACCACATCTCATCTTTATATTGCGAGGTGTTTTCTAAATGGTTCAATTAATTAGACTGTGAAATGGGAACGCAAGACTTTACGAATTTCATGTTGCTACGAATTCATTTATCTGTATTATTCAATTTGACGAACCATTGAATATTTTTCGATAAATCAACGTGCATTTTTTACAGATATTGCAGAGATTATTCTGTAGGACAAATTAATAAAATCCGTAATAAAGAAACAAATGCTAGGGAAGTGATAAAAACAAACAAATGCTAGGGAGGTGATAAAAATAAATGCTAGGGAGGTAATAAAATTGTAGGATAAGCAGCAATGATTGGGTGAAACACATCATTCCGTACCGTTTTATTGGTCAAAAATAGTATTACATAGTAGAAGTGTAATAGTCATGGTAAGAATGTACTGGGAAAAGCGGTTTGAGAAAGGTACCTTCATCCAAGTTAAAGGTTAATGTGTGATACGTTACAAATATTTGTATGTTTGTTCAGCAGTACTTCATAGTGTACAGTGTTTCTTCATTTATAAGCTTAATGACACGAGCCAAGTGCTTGCTGTGTTAGGTAAATGAATAACTAAATAAATAAATAGATGAATAAATAAGTAAATAAGTAAGAAAATAAGTAAATAAGTAAGAAAATAAGTAAGAAAAAAGTAAGTAAGTAAGTAAGAAAATAAGTAAATAAGTCAGAAAATAAGTAAATAAATAAGAAAATAAGTAAATAAATAAGTAAATAAGTAAGAAAATAAGTAAGAAAATAAGTAAATAAGTAAGAAAATAAGTAAACAATTAAGTAAATAAGTAAGAAAATAAATAAATAAGAAAATAACTAAATAAATAAATAAGTAAGAAAATAAGTAAATAATTAAGTAAATAAGTAAGAAAATAAGTAAATAAATCAGTAAATAATTAAGTAAATAAGTAAGAAAATAAGTAAGTGAATAATTAAGTAAATAAGTAAGAAAATAAGTAAATAAATGAGTAAGAAAATAAGTAAATAAATGAGTAAGAAAATAAGTAAATAAATAAGTAAGAAAATAAGTAAATAAATAAGTAAGAAAATAAGTAAATAAGTAAGAAAATGAGTAAATAATTAAGTAAATAAGTAAGAAAATAAGTAAATAAATAAGAAAATAAGTAAATAAGTAAGAAAATAAGTAAATAAGTAAGGAAATAAGTATCGTAAGTAAATAAATAAGAAAATAAGTAAATAAATAAGTAAATAAGTAAGAAAATAAGTAAATAAATAAGTAAGAAAATAAGTAAATAAGTAAGAAAATAAGTAAATAATTAAGTAAATAAGTAAGAAAATAAATAAATAAATAAGAAAATAACTAAATAAATAAATAAGTAAGAAAATAAGTAAATAATTAAGTAAATAAGTAAGAAAATAAGTAAATAAATAAGTAAGAAAATAAGTAAATAATTAAGTAAATAAGTAAGAAAATAAGTAAGTAAATATTTAAGAAAATAAGTAAATAAATAAGTAAATAAATGAGTAAGAAAATAAGTAAATAAATAAGTAAGAAAGTAAGTAAATAATTAAGTAAATAAATGAGTAAGAAAATAAGTAAATAAATAAGTAAGAAAATAAGTAAATAAGTAAGAAAATGATTAAATAATTAAGTAAATAAGTAAGAAAATAAGTAAATAAATAAGAAAATAAGTAAATAAATAAGTAAGAAATTAAGTAAATAAATAAGTAAGAAAATGAGTAAATAATTAAGTAAATAAGAAAGAAAATAAGTAAATAATTAAGTAAATAAGAAAGAAAATAAGTAAATAATTAAGTAAATAAGTAAGAAAATAAGTAAATAAATAAGTAAATAAGTAAGAAAATGAGTAAATAATTAAGTAAATAAGTAAGAAAATAAGTAGATAATGAAGTAACTTAATCCACAAACGATTAGGGAAAACACGGAAATTTTACTTGAAGCAAGTAAAGCGATAGGTTTGGAAGTAAACCCCGACGTTCCAGACGTTGCAAAAGAAAGGAATTAGGGAAAAACTGATTATAAAACTGACCATCAATCCATTGACAACGATTAGACATGCCATGAGGATTCGTACGATTTCCCGACGGTTGAACACATTCAGTTTTAATTGCAAAATCTGAATTCTAAGCTTACTTTCAGATTCCAAGAAGTTTCTTCGTCATCACTGCAGCGTGTATGAATTCTGCTTTAATGTCAACGTTTATCTGACCTCTCTATTCAGATTGAAGGCTTTTAAGTAACGTAGACGTCATAAGTCCATCACAGAACTTGTTGTTATTCAGTTGAAGCTTCGTGGTGCCTCTTATGGAGCAAGGAAGAGTGTAGTAAAGTGCAGGTTATGGTTTTCAGGAGCGAGTGCTGCACTCCACACTGAGGCAGCATAAATAAACATAGAACCTTCCTGTCTGGCTATGAATTACAAGTCGAGGCGTAGAAAATGAGTGAGTGAATACCAATTGACCTGTCTGTTCGTGTATACAGCTGGCGCGGTCCGCAATCCAGGAGTTACATCGACATACGTAGGTCGTCTGGATATAGCAGACACCACACGCATTTCAAGGAGTGTCCTATAGGTTCTACTAGAGCAGTGATGTCAAAGCAAGTACATTTTTCTGACCTTGACGTCGTGCCCGGGCAGCAAGCCCTAAGTATGGAAAGAGGAAGGGTTGTGTATATGAATAAGCAACCTGTTGGATTAAGAAAACAATGGTGCACAAACTTCAAACGGAACGTTAAAATTTTTGTCGTTATTTTTATATGGCTTCTTTCTGTTTAATATTATCTATATTGTCTGTAAAACAAAAGTACTAACACTTATTTCTTAATATTGCACTTGTGTTTTAAATCTTGATAACATAATAGAGAGTTAAGAAGGAATATTCACTTAAATTCCATAGTAGTATAATATTATACTGTATTAAGTGGATGAAACACATCATTCATAAAGGAAGTGATATTCCAAAGAAAGAGATTGAGTATGACATGGTAAGTCGGAATTTATATTGATGGTATCTTT
Organism: Periplaneta americana; assembly: GCA_025594305.2. NCBI lineage: Eukaryota > Metazoa > Arthropoda > Insecta > Blattodea > Blattidae > Periplaneta > Periplaneta americana. The sequence continues at coordinate 9,113,922 of JAJSOF020000025.1, forward strand.
AGCCTTACAAAAGTAATCAATAAACTAATCAAAATAATATTACAGTACAAAGCAAAGTTACCTAGGTACTGTATCTGTTTTAAGTGTAACTAATATTACATAACAAAACTCTTATCGCATTATGCTTTTAAGGTGATATTTGTGAGCAACTTCCTATCATCAGAATATTAAATTATTTTCTCGAAATCTGCTGAAGCTATAGAGCTGACATTTTTACAACACATGGGCACGTATCTTTTGCTTATGATGTAACAGTAGTTGCTTTGTTAATTCATTTCCTTACAAACAATTTCCATGCGAATATTTTCAAAAATTTCAATACACTATCTTCAGTATTTACGAAAACATTCTGTAAGGCTACTAAATAAATAGGCCTATACCTGAAAATTTGTTTTTTCTATACGAAAAGTTAAGAAAATATTTCTTTTGAATAAAAAAATCAAACTTGTGAAATATGAGCATTAAAATTAAAACTTACATTCTTATAATGCACTTATACTTCTCAGACAAATTTAAAAATTAACATGGATACAGTTTTAACAAGTTCTCTTCCCTTTACCTATTGAATCAGTGCTGGTCATCCCTGAATATAGCTCGACCAAGCGACATATAGCCTACTACTTCTTTTATCGGTCTCTTTCCTTTCCGCTGTAAAACGCTCAGGCTCTCCGGGGCTCTAAAGCGCGCGCTTGCTCCTGTGGGCATCAATTGACATGCCTGTACTAGAGAAATACAGCTTTGACTCTGCATGTTGGTTCCCATGTAGCCGCATGGGCGTACGCAAGGGGGTTACCGGGTTTGAACCCCCCCCCCTTGAACTTTAAAAAAAAATATGTTTAGATTTGAGTATTATTTTTATCCATAATCGTCTTCCCTTCTCTAATTTTTCACTATCAGAGTAACAAAATCTACATCGATATAAGGCATAGTCCTCCTACCACTCCTTCAATATAGACTAATTCTGTGCTTTCCGCTGCGGCACATTCGAATTATGACAATGCTATCTTTTTTTATAGAGAGATCTAAAAAATAGTACCGACCTTATAATAAAATGAAACTGACACAATATGAAATTTAAATTGTTGTGAAACATTTTGAACAAGTTGTCTTGACAGCTCTGCAATGCAGATGTTAAATATTGTGAATTGTCGATTTTAAACTCATTTTAAGAGCAGTATTCATCCGTTCGTTTCTAGTAAACTTATATTAAATTAATTCATGTTGAATCTTTCGTACACTACTTTTAACACTAACTTCAGTATAAGTAATTGATTAAATGGCGATCTTACTCGTGTTAATTGTGTAAGCATGTGCGGCTTACAGCTGTTTCGGTGCTTCTTCACACCATCCTCAGAGCCTACTAGATCTCGGCGTCATCTCGAACTTCGCTGCCTGTTGTGTGGGTGCGTTCGATTGTTGAAAAGTGTTGAAATGTGGTGATGAAATGTACAGACATACTAAAACACACCCTGATCAAATTCTTAACACACAGATCAATTTCAGAACACACACACTATTTGACACCACATTTCAACATTTTTCAACAATCGAACGCACCCACACAACAGGCAGCGAAGTTCGAGATGACGCTGAGAACTAGTAGGTTCTGAGGATGGTGTGAAGAAGCACCGAAACAGCTGTAAGCCGCACATGCTTCCACAATTAACACAAGTAAGATCACCATTTAATCAATTAAATTAATTATCATCATTTTACTGGCTATCTTAACTTAATTATAATTGATTGAATTAAATTAGCTCATAAATTATGTTATTACTTTATCTTAAAGGTTTATCTAAATTTAAATAAATATGTAGTCTACTAGTTGTTAAAACTTAACTGAAGAATATTGCTGGAAAATCTTTTAAGTGTAGTGTAAATATTCGTAACTTAAATATGTATTGTATTGATTAAGGCTGGTTGAGTGGAAGAGAAGGCCTTATGGCCTTAACTCTGCCAGCGAAAATAAATCATTCTATTCATTCTATTCTATTCGTTAGTTTGAATTCTGACTTTATTGTGAAAATTCGTTTAACGTTCTGTGCATTTTACAGTTCATATTTTTAATATAATCTTCACATTATCGTTCCGGATTCTTTGATATGTCTAAGCGACCGGAAAGCTCAATTTTTTAATTTTTTTAGCAAAAATTCCTGTAGTGATTCTCGCGAGGTTACTGAAAATTTCACACTGGCAAATATTTTTTCACAGCCGCAGCGTGACTATGTTGTCGCAAACGTTCTTCCCAGAACTAGTTTCACATCCCGCTGTGAAAACTCAGCTGATGATGATGGTAATAATAATAATAATAATAATAATAATAATAATAATAATAATGCTTATGGCTTTTAAGGAACCCGGAGGTTCATTGCCGCCCTCACATAAGCCCGCCATCGGTCCCTATTCTGAGCAAGATTAATCCAGTCCCTACCATCATATCCCACCTCCCTCAAATCCATTTTAATATTATCCTCCCATCTACGTCTCGGCCTTCCCAAAGGTCTTATTCCCTCCGGCCTTCCAACTAACATTCTATAGGCATACGTACTACATGCCCTGCCCATCTCAAACGTCTGGATTTAATGTTCTTATTATGTCAGGTGAAGAATACAATGCGTGCAGTTCTGTGTTGTGTAACTTTTTCCATTCTCCTGTAACTTCATCCCAAATATTTTCCTAAGAACCTTATTCTCAAACACCCTTAATCTCTGTACCTCTCTCAAAGTGAGAGTCCAAGTTTCACAACCATACAGAACAACCGGTAAAATAACTGTTTTATAAATTGTAACTTTCAGATTAATAATAATAATCATAATAATAAAACTTAAAATACCAATAATGTAAAATTCTAAACAATTTTAATAATTCCCTCCCCCCTGACAAAATTCTGCGTATGCCATTGGATTCGAACATGGCATAGCTCCGTGTAGTACAATTTTGATATTCTGATACCAGTACGTTCTTGCGAATCCACTCCACTCCATATTGCGAACGACCTTCACGTGTCCAATTGCAGCCATTCTCTTTTTATCAGTGGCGTCGCTCATGCATGGTGTGGAAGTTCACGAATCGTTGCATTTTCATACTCAGATCACGTGGACAACCGCCCGAGGTCATTCAGTCTTCCTTGGAGGTATTCTGCTTGGATGCGAATTTCTTCCGGTCTCCCTGCATACAAATTCATTTAATTAGAAAAAAACTTGTCGCTGCACACTTGAAGGTTACACGAATGTGAAAAGGAACCTCCAAATGCACTTAACTCTCCGGAAGGTAAGGGTCTAATCCCGTTTCACATTGTCCCTGAGAATGTGATGGTAAAGTTTTTGACGAAATTTCACTACTCTTCCACTATAAGTTCTCTTTGCATGCCCGAATTTTCATTAAAGTAATATTAGTCCCTCACAGGACTGGCCGCTGAATGAGTGTAGTCTTTAAAGTCCTAGTAACTAAGTAAAACCAGTCTAGTATATACAGACGTGGACAAATTATTAACAAAATTGACGATTTTTATGATCATTCTGTTTACAAAATTTGATTTTTTAATTTAGACTACAGTTGACAATTTTGCATATTTCTATCATTACAGTAGACAGAAATATGCAAAAATGTCAACTGTAGTTTAAATTAAAGAGTTAAATATTGTAAAAATATATAATAAAAATCTTCAATTTTGTTAATACTTTGTAAATTAGAAAAAATGTCAACTACAGTCTAAATTGAAGAGTCAAATTTTGTAAAACTATAAAATAAAAATCTTCAGTTTTGCTAATAATTTGGAAATATCCAAAATGTCAACTGTATTCCAAATTGAAGAATCGAATTTTGTAAAAATATATAATAAAAACCTTCAGTTTTGCTAATAATTTGTAAATATGCAAAAATATCAAATGTATTCCAAACTGAAGAGTTAAATTTTCTAAAACTATACAATATAAATGTTCAATTTTGCTAATAATTTGGAAATACGCAAAAATATCAAATGTAGTCAAAATTGAAGAATCATATTTTGTAAAAATATATACTAAAAATCTTCAATTTTGCTAATAATTTGTCCACGTCTGTACAGTCACGAAGCTTGAGTAGTTGAGGTTGCTAGGAACAATAGACTGTGCAGGTACTATTTCACATTGTCTGTAATGAGGCGATAGTAGCGATCCTAGTGGTTAGCAACTATCTATGGATGCATATTTATTACATATTGAGCTTCGTGACTGTATATACTAGACTGTGGTAAAACTGTATGATATACATCTTAATTTTCTTGTTTATTTTTTTTTAATTAGTAGGTCAAATGGCCCCTTCGGTTAATTTTTAGACTGTGAAATGGGAACGCAAGAATTTACGAATTTCATGTTGTTACGAATTCATTTTTCTGTATTATTCAGTTTGACGAACCATTGAACATTTTTCGATAAATCAACGGATATTTTCTGTAATTCTCTCAGAAATGAGGGCATTCAATTATGCATTTTAAAACCGCTTTCCGTTTGGATATCTTTCTGTCTTAGAAACTGAAAGTCAGTTCTGAAGTTCCATTGTGTCTGCACACATTAACCTTTAACTTGGATGGCTAATAAAATGTTCATGGGCTAGTGGCTAGTGGAGTGTAAATATGTTTTTAAAATAGTCACCTTTTGCCAATGCTGGTGATAAATATTTGTATGATTGTTCAGCACTGCTTCATAGTGTACAGTGTTTCTTCATTTATAACAGGCTCCGCCAGGTCGACTCAAGATCGCGAGAGGGCGTACAGGCCTGATCAGGGCTTCCACTGCGGGCAGTACACTTGTACACTGCAGTCTATCAGTGGTGGAAACTATCGAGGTCGCTTGGGAGCACTGCAATTTGCACCAGGAATATTTATATGCAAAAAACATGAACCTTAGCAATATAATGGATGTCGTTGTGCGAACAATTAATTTCAAAAGGGCTAAAGGGCTTAATCACATGGAGTTCAGGGCACTACTTGATAAAATTATCAGTGAGTATGGGGATTTACTCTACCACACCGAGGTAAGGTGGTTAAGTCGAGGAAAAGTTCTGGAACGTTTTCTCCCACGTTTTCCTTATTTATGGATGTACATGGGAAACCTGTTAGAAGCCTTGGACATGGAAGAATATATAAGAATAATGCAACAATTGTGCGGAAGCCTTCGAACGTAATTATCAGGAAATAGATAACTTGAACAACAATTTTAAGATATTTGCAACACCTTTTTCAGTGAGTGTCCTGGATATTCCTGGTGAACTACAATTAGAAATACTTGATTTACAAAATGATATTGAGCTAAAGGATAAATATCAAAACAGAAAAAGTATTAACCATTTCTATATTTGTTTTCCACGAGAAAGGTTTCCTAAACTGCACAATCTCGTTGCAAGAACGTTGTGAATGTTCGGGACAACCTACGTATGCTAAACACTCTTTCTTTAATGAAGTTTACGAAGTCACGTCACAGAAGCCAATTAAGTGATGAACCCTTGAAAGCATGTTTGCGATTGGCTGGTACTAAAACAATAGCTTCGCGAATTGAAAAGCTGCTTACTTACAGAAAAATGCAAAAATCGCCGCGGATCTCTGATATATAAGAAAAAGTACTGTTATTAGAGATTTGATAACAACGTTTGTACTGTTGTTTTATTTTGTTAATTGAACTGTATAGCAATGAGAAGAAGACAAACAGTGAACAGTTTTATTTCGTAGTATGTTAATCAGTATAAAAATGTATATTTTGTTTTGTTTCATTGTTGTGCAAACATGCAAAAATTTATTTCGTATATAATTAGTTAACAGAATATGCCATTAGGAAAGTTCAGGATAACAGGCAGGGTTTGGAATTGAACGGGTTACATCAGCTTCTTGTCTATGCGGATGACGTGAATATATTAGGAGAAAATACACAAACGATTAGGGAAAACACGGAAATTTTATTTGAAGCAAGTAGAGCGATCGGTTTGGAAGTAAATCCCGAAAAGACAAAGTATATGATTATGTCTCGTGACCAGAATATTGTACGAAATGGAAATATAAAAATTGGAGATTTATCTTTCGAAGAGGTGGAAAAATTCAATTATCTTGGAACAACAGTAACAAATATAAATGACACTCGGGAGGAAATTAAACGCAGAATAAATATGGGAAATGCGTGTTATTATTCGGTTGAGAAGCTCTTATCATCCAGTCTGCTGTCCAAAAATCTGAAAGTTAGAATTTGTAAAACAGTTATATTACCGGTTGTTCTGTATGGTTGTGAAACTTGGACTCTCACTCTGAGAGAGGAACATAGGTTAAGGGTGTTTGAGAATAAGGTGCTTAGGAAAATATTTGGGGCTAAGCGGGATGAAGTTACAGGAGAATGGAGAAAGTTACACAACACAGAACTGCACGCATTGTATTCTTCACCTGACATAATTAGGAACATTAAATCCAGACGTTTGAGATGGGCAGGGCATGTAGCACGTATGGGCGAATCCAGAAATGCATATAGAGTGTTAGTTGGGAGACCGGAGGGAAAAAGACCTTTAGGGAGGCCGAGACGTAGATGGGAAGATAATATTAAAATGTATTTGAGGGAGGTGGGGTATGATGATAGAGACTGGATTAATCTTGCACAGGATAGGGACCGCTGGCGGGCTTATGTGAGGGCGGCAATGAACCTTCGGGTTCCTTAAAAGCCATTTGTAAGTAAGTAAGTATAGTTAGTTAACTGTACCAAATTGTATAGAGTACTGTTTTCAGTATAGTACAATTAACAGTGAAAGTGTGCTTCAATTAAAAGCTGAAAATAATTTATATTCTTATCACAATTTGGTTCCCATACAAGTTGTTAGTTCCGCCACTGTGGAAGCAGCTACCCTTGCCCGCAGCCGTACGTCAGGGCTTGAGGGTTTGTACGTACGCACGAGAGTGTAGTCACTTGACGCTGCCTGATTTATAAACTAATTACAAGAGTCAAGTGCTTGCTGTGTTATGTAAATGAATAAATAAGTAGATAGATAAATAAACAAATAAATTAATAAATAAGGAAATAATTAAATAATAGGTAAATTAATAAATAAGAAAATAATTAAATAATAGGTAAATTAATAAATAAGGAAATAATTAAATAATAAGTTAATAATTAAATAAGTAAGAAAATAAGTAAATAATAAAGTAAATAAGTAAGAAAATAAGTAAATAAATAAGAAATAAATAAATATGTAAATAAGTAAATAAATATGTAAATAGGTAAATAAATAAATAAATATGTATATAGGTAAATAAATAAATATGTAAATAAGTAAATAAATAAGTAGGTAAATGAATAAGTAAATAAGTAAATAATAAAGTAAATAAGTAAGAAAAAAGTAACTAATTAAGTTAGTAAATAAGTAAGGAAATAAGTACATAAATAAGAAATAAATAAATATGTAAATAAGTAAATAAATAAATAAATATGTAAATAAGTAAATTGACACAAGTAAGGTCAACTTCAACAGTGTTCATAAATGAGATATTAAACATACAAAGAAAAATTTATTACAGTTGTATGAACACTTTTTGTGTTCATACAACTGTAATAAATTTTTCTTTGTATGTTTAATATGTAAATAACTAAACAAATAAATATGTAAATAAGTAAATAAATAAGTAGGTAAATGAATAAGTAAATAACAAAGTAAATAAGTAAAAAAATAAGTAAATAATTAAGTAAGTTAGTAAATAAGCAAGGAAATAAGTAAATAAATAAGAAATAAATAAATATGTAAATAAGTAAATAAATAAGTAGGTAAATGAATAAGTAAATAATAAAGTAAATAAGTAAGAAAATAAGTAAATAATTAAGTAAGTTAGTAAATAAGCAAGGAAATAAGTAAATAAATAAGAAATAAATAAATATGTAAATAAATAAATATGTAAATAAGTAAATAAATAAGAAATAAATAAATATGTAAATAAATAAATATGTAAATAAGTAAATAAATAAGTAGGTAAATTAATAAGTAAATAAGTAAGAAAATAAGTAAATAAGTTAGTAAATAAGTAAGGAAATAAGTAATTAAATAAGAAATAAATAAATATGTAAATAAGTAAATAAATAAGTAGATAAATGAATAAGTAAATAAGAAAATAATTAAGTAAATAAGTAAGAAAATAAGTAAATAAATAATCGGTTTTTTCGCCCCCAAAGTCAGGGAGCAAGACTCGAAAATTAACCTATTGTTATGGAACGTCGAGGGGCTAAGAAGCTCCCTCCAACTAACCACGAGCGAATGGCTAGACAAGTACGACATCCTGATCCTAAACGAGACCTTCGCGACTAGCACCATAGATATACCGGGATTTTACTCAGAACAAATACTCGCCACACAAGCTCCAAGAGGAAGACCCTCACAAGGATTAGCATGCTACTATAAACCCAAAATTGGGAAAATCTTAACAACCGAACGAGACGAAGACTACTTAATTATCGAAACCGAAAGGCTCGCCGTAATAGGAATATACATAAAACCCCTCACACCGATAGAAGACACAATAGCCACAATTATGACAGCCCTCACAAAGATAACGCCCGGATGCAACACCATCATAGCCGGAGACATGAATTGCAGAATGGACGTGAACGACAACAGGAGCAGAGAACTACTGCAGTTGATGGCAGAAGAAGGCTTACGTTAATAAACAGTAAAAACGACAAGACTTACCTTGCTCACAATGGAAGCAGTGCAATTGATCTAATTTTCTACAAGGGTTCAGAAATCAATTTGATAAGCCACAAAGTAGGTTACTCA
>JAJSOF020000025.1:9122793-9278053 GCA_025594305.2 Periplaneta americana
CCTGATGATATTGATAATTTCGTCATTATCGTCCGTTAAATAATAGGAAAACACATCATTAAACATAATCATAGCGGCAATATTTACCGTTAAAATTAAACACTATGAACGGTAGAGTATTTTGTGATATTTGTCATGGACATAGCTTTTCTTCCATTTTCATTTCGCCATTACTCCATGATCACCATATCACCTGGTAACCCGTAGTACTTGACAGAGAGCTCTAAATAAGGAACTATGCTTGTGTGTTGTTTTGTTTACTGTTTATCGGAATGTCTCACTTCCCATACACAGCCGTTGGCAGGCAGCTACGATCTTGCAAGCGCCAAGACAGTCTAGCTCTGGCCTGTCATCGACTGTTACAACGACATAGCATGACTGACCTTAAAGGAATGTTTTAAGCATTGGATTCGACCCTATGATCAAAAATTTTATTGGTAAATTAACTGTACTCTCCTAATAATTTTCTAGTATTGCTGTGGCTTTATTTCTGAATGTAGTTCATAGTGAATTATTTGATAACATTTAAAGAAACTATTCAACTGGAAGCGACCTTGGTGAGTCATACTTGGATTGGTACATTTCCAACTGAATGAGGTTTACTTCACACGCTAGTCCACTTTTACTTACCATAAACGAAGAACAGGAAATGGCGTGAGGTTGCAACACTGAATCAATAATGCTGTAAATACTCTAAGCTACACGGTTAGAAAGCTTGTAAGTTGGGTCTGCAGTCAGTAATAAATCAGTAAATCAATTCAATAATTGTTTAATCTTTCATTTCAAACGTTACGTCCATTCGCAAACATAATAATGAAATAACCGTGACAACATTTTATCTTTTTTTTTGCCTACTTCGTTAAAACCTTAATGGGCCATGGCGAATGAATAGTGAGACCAAACGTTCAGCCATATCGGCGAAATACTGAACTAAACATTTTATGTCATTCTTGACAATTGCAGAGAGCATGTAATGCAAGACCTGCCAACCATATTTTTGATAATAGCGATACGCGCGAAATTTTCCACAAATATTACTTTCTTTGTTACATTTATCCTTCTAGATACCGAGGAGTAAAATACCATATTAAATAAAACAAACTCGCAAAATTTGGAAACGAAGCTATGTTGGAAAGAGTGGGTGAAGAAAGAATGATGCTGAAACTGATCAGAAAGAGGAAAAGGAATTGGTTAGGTCACTGCCTGAGAAGAAACTGTCTGCTTGAGGATGCACTGGAAGGAATGGTGAACGGGAGAAAATTTGGTGCAGAAGAAGATATCAGATAATAGACAACATTACGATACATGGATCATATGTGAAGACTAAGAGGAAGGCGAAAAATAGCAAAGATTGTAGAATGCTGGGTTTGCAGTGAAGTACTTGCTCTTAGGTAGAAACCTATGAATTATTGTTATTATTATTATTATTATTATTATTATTATTATTATTATTATTATTATTATTATTATTCTGCTATTACTATTATTATTATTATTATTATTATTAATATATTATTACTTACTTACTTACTTACTTACTTACTTACTTACTTACTTACTTACTTACTTACTGGCTTTTAAGGAACCCGGAGGTTCATTGCCGCCCTCACATAAGCCCACCATTGATCCCTATCCTGAGCAAGATTAATCCAGTCTCTACCATCATATCCCACCTCCCTCAAATCCATTTTAATATTATCTTCCCATCTACGTCTCGGCCTCCTCAAAGGTCTTTTTCCTCCGGCCTCCCAACTAACACTCTATATGCATTTCTGGATTCGCCCATACGTGCTACATGTCCTGCCCACCTCAAACATCTGGATTTAATGTTCTATTATTATTATTATTATTATTATTATTATTATTATTATTATTATTTGGCCTTGTGCTGTTGTTTTGCACGTTAATACTCTAAATAAATTATTATTATTCTGTTATTAGTATTATTATTCTATTATTGGTATTATTATTATTACTTTTATTATTATTATTCTGGTATTGCTATTATTATTAGTATTATTCTATTATTATTATTATTATTATTATTATTATTATTATTATTATTATTATTATTCTGTTATTAGTATTATTATTCTGTTATTAGTATTATTATTCTATTATTGATATTATTATTATCATTACTATTCTGTTATTAGTATTATTATTCTATTATTGATATTACTATTATTATTATTATTATTATTATTATTATTATTATTATTGCTGTTCTGTTATTAGTATTATTATTCTATTATTGGTATTATTATTATTATTATTATTATTATTATTATTACTATTCTGTTATTAGTATTATTATCCTATTATCGGTATTATTATTATTATTATTAGTAGTATTATTATTCTATTATGGTATTATTATTATATTATCGGTATTATTAGTATTATTATTCTATCATCGGTATTATTATTATTATTATTATTATTATTATTCTGTTATTAGTATTATTATTCTATTATTGGTATTATTATTATTATATTATCGGTATTATTATTATTCTGTTATTATTATTATTATTATTATTATTATTATTATTATTATTATTACTATTCTGTTATTAGTATTATTATTCTATTATGGTTATTATTATTATTATTATTATTATTATTATTATTATTATTATGTTATTAGTATTATTATTCTATTATTATTATTATTATTATTATTATTACTATTCTGTTATTAGTATTATTCTATTATGGGTATTATTATTATTATTATTATTATTATTATTATTATTATTATTATTATTATTATTATATCTCTGAACGCTTAATATCGTCCATCATTGAGGTTGTACTTTTCCAAACCATTGCATAGAGTAGAACAATAGCTGGGCCAAAATAAAGTAGCTGCTCCGTGTCCCGACCAACGCTGTACGCTTCGCAGCACCAACAATGCTCCTCATAATGAACTCGACCATTGTGTGGCAGTTCGCTGTAGCAGCAGACATTGCGCAACGTGGCAGACAGAACTTTATAAATAACTGCTGGGCGGCGTATCGCAGATCACGGCGGTCAATTAGGAACAAGAAACAACATTTTGCTAATGAAAATGCGCCGATGATTTCCTGCGCAGTGCACATGTTCTAATCTTCCTCCGCTGACGAAAATATTCCGAGTTTGTGCCTGACGGGTCGACGTTTGAGGAATGGGACTTGCGACTTCTGAGCACTGTTGTTCAGCCAAGACAGTTGGAACTAGGGATTCTAAATTGTAAGCGTTGACTGCTAATATGAAATATCATTTCGATACTGTCCGTAATCCAAAGTAAAAATTCACAAAATTCCTTTTAAAATTAATTCTTCGGTAGTTGCACTATAAACATCGATGTTATATTTTTGCATTGAAATATTTATTTCATATTTTCGTATTTTGGCAAAATGTTCTTCATAGTGTATCGAACTCTGGTAATATCACTCGCGTCAACATAAAGGGACTGAAATGCCTCAAGACGCATAAAACGTAAAAATAGTAAAGGCACATTCACAATGAAAATTAAACATAACGTAAGCGTTAACTTAAGAATATAAACGTTACGGTAAAATTAAGAAGGCATACCATCATTCACGATGGGAACATAAACATAACAGCAAACACGGTTCCGGACAATTGGCCACAGAAAATTGGTAACTGGGGCAATTGGCCATAGAAAATTGGTAATAGGGACAATTCGCCACAGATAGACAATTCGCCACAGATAGACAATTTGCCACAAATAGATAATTAGCCACAGATAGACAATTTGCCACAGATAGACAATTTGCCACAGATAGACAATTCGCCACAGATAGACAATTTGCCACAAATAGACAATTAGCCACAGATAGACAATTTGCCACAGATAGACAATTTGCCACAGATAGACAATTTGCCACAAATAGACAATTAGCCACAGATAGACAATTTGCCACAGATAGACAATTCGCCACAGATAGACAATTCGCCACAGATAGACAATTTGCCAGAAATAGATAATTAGCCACAGATAGACAATTTGCCACAGATAGACAATTCGCCACAGATAGACAATTTGCCACAAATAGATAATTAGCCACAGATAGACAATTTGCCACAGATAGACAATTTGTCACAGATAGACAATTCGCCACAGATAGACAATTTGCCACAGATAGACAATTCGCCACAGATAGACAATTTGCCACAAATAGATAATTAGCCACAGATAGACAATTTGCCACAGATAGACAATTCGCCACAGATAGACAATTTGCCACAGATAGACAATTTGCCACAGATAGACAATTCGCCACAGATAGACAATTTGCCACAAATAGATAATTAGCCACAGATAGACAATTTGCCACAGATAGACAATTTGTCACAGATAGACAATTCGCCACAGATAGACAATTTGTCACAGATAGACAATTCGCCACAGATAGACAATTTGCCACAAATAGATAATTAGCCACAGATAGACAATTTGCCACAGATAGACAATTCGCCACAGATAGACAATTTGCCACAGATAGACAATTTGCCACAGATAGACAATTCGCCACAGATAGACAATTCGCCACAGATAGACAATTTGTCACAGATAGACAATTCGCCACAGATAGACAATTCGCCACAGATAGACAATTTGCCACAAATAGATAATTAGCCACAGATAGACAATTTGCCACAGATAGACAATTTGCCACAGATAGACAATTCGCCACAGATAGACAATTTGCCACAAATAGACAATTTGCCACAGATAGACAATTTGCCACAGATAGACAATTTGCCACAAATAGACAATTAGCCACAGATAGACAATTTGCCACAGATAGACAATTCGCCACAGATAGACAATTCGCCACAGATAGACAATTTGCCAGAAATAGATAATTAGCCACAGATAGACAATTTGCCACAGATAGACAATTCGCCACAGATAGACAATTTGCCACAAATAGATAATTAGCCACAGATAGACAATTTGCCACAGATAGACAATTTGTCACAGATAGACAATTCGCCACAGATAGACAATTTGCCACAGATAGACAATTCGCCACAGATAGACAATTTGCCACAAATAGATAATTAGCCACAGATAGACAATTTGCCACAGATAGACAATTCGCCACAGATAGACAATTTGCCACAGATAGACAATTTGCCACAGATAGACAATTCGCCACAGATAGACAATTTGCCACAAATAGATAATTAGCCACAGATAGACAATTTGCCACAGATAGACAATTTGTCACAGATAGACAATTCGCCACAGATAGACAATTTGTCACAGATAGACAATTCGCCACAGATAGACAATTTGCCACAAATAGATAATTAGCCACAGATAGACAATTTGCCACAGATAGACAATTCGCCACAGATAGACAATTTGCCACAGATAGACAATTTGCCACAGATAGACAATTCGCCACAGATAGACAATTCGCCACAGATAGACAATTCGCCACAGATAGACAATTTGTCACAGATAGACAATTTGCCACAGATAGACAATTCGCCACAGATAGACAATTTGCCACAGATAGACAATTCGCCACAGATAGACAATTTGCCATACTGTGGTACAAAGATAAATCCATGACTTCCAGAAACTCTATATTGTGCGAATGGATACAGAGATTAATAATTGTAAATTCCACTAAGTATGTAAATTGCTGTGTACATGAAATTTGGCTTCAACTCCATTCTTATTTTCTCTAAGTCTCGTGTACATGTAGCCAAGATAAATTAATTTGTCAGAGCCTCTTTCTGATTTTGTGAAGCGAATTTCTTCCGCCATAGTTCCGAATTAGTTTACAGCTTCTGGATTTGTCTTGTTTTACCATAGGAATATATTATAAATTGTTGCGAATTTGAGTATTACCTTCATACATTACAAGTTGTAGCGAACTTTAGTATATGACCAAGTGCCTTTCACACGAATTTTAATGTGTGGCTAATTGTCTTTGATACAAATTTCAATTATGTGGCGAATTGTCTTTGATACGAATTTCAATTATGTGGCGAGTTGCCTCTGTGGCTGATTTTCTGTGGCGAGTTGTCCCCAATCCCAGCAAACATACTTGGTAACCATGGAAACATAACAACGACGCCATTTCCTCATATTCTGTCGTATACTTAAGCGCTCCACGATTGTGTTCTGTTTGCAAATCACGTAAGCATAAGCATGAAAGTTTGGAGTTTGCAAACTTTCATGTTAACGTCTTACGCTAATGTTTATGTCAATGTTTATGTGAATCATTGTGAATGATCCCATTTGGTAGCCTGGGCGCAAACTTCTGTGTTTATGTTACGGTTATGTTTAATTTTCATTGTAAATGGGCCTTAGCTTACGTGCATATTTTCACATCATTGCCTCTGAAAGCTGAAAAAGGCGTTAAGTGAAAGTTTGCCATTCGGTCCAAGGCCCCATATATTCTACATGGTTTATTCATCCATTGACTCCAGATAGTTTGCCACTCTAACTGGTCACGAACGTACAGTACCTTCCGCTTCCTTAATGAACATCATCATTGGTGGTAATGTAGTCTTAATTTATTATTGAACGTGGACTGCGCTGCTCCTGCTTATATAGTCGGAGACGGACGTAATCAGAGGACATTTGCCTTGGTACAGACAGTACATGTAGGCCTATAAATATGTTTACATTTTAACCTCGTCCTGATGGTCAGTGGGTTACAAGGCTTTCCAGCTCTAACCCGTGAATTTTAAAGGCAATAAAATGCTTAGTGAGACTCGCTGCTTACAGGAAGTAAATCCGTGTGAACCGTGTCTGTCAAGGCATTGGTCTTAGGTTCGAATTCCATGAAGAGCAATAATATATGTCTATTGTCAATGTGATGTTGTAGGAGAAGGCTCGAAGTAGGTATAATAGTAGTGTCGTCAGGGTATCCACGTATGGCCTTCTAGTAAGTTCAGAGCAAATCGTGTTTGGTATAGCCTATGTAGGACCCACAAGCACCCGTGAATGGGTGTGTAGAAATGGGTAATACTTATGGAACAAGAAAAGAATCTGGGAAAATGAGGATGAAGAGTGTGGGGCTCTACACCGACAAGGGAGGGAGAAAAGAATCGAAAACTTATTATAATCTTAGAAATTTGTGTATGGAAGGTGTGAAGTAAAGTATAATGTGAGTTTACTTGATAATATTGTAGGTAAAGGTTATTTTAGTACTGATGTTGTTTTATTGAAGTAATGGATGATCAAATTTATTAAATTCCTCCTGAGTCCTGAGACATTTGTTGTTTAATAAGTTCAATATAATTCTGCATTTCGAAAAAAAATTCACTGACATGAGGGAAAATGCTCAAAACATTCTTCAGGTTATAGTTATACAGGGACATCATTTTATTTTTACTTCAATTTTTATTGTACCTGAGTTCTTGAATGTACTTCACTCCCACCCCTTCTACTAATGAAGTTCAAGCGTCCTCCACACAGGCCGCATATACAGTCATAGTAGCGTTACGGTCGTAGTAAACAGTACGTTCCAAAAATATGTTCGCGTTTTCCAGTGACGAAAGAGCTTTCAATATTTAATCATTTTCGCACAGGTACTGTCGTCCGTTTACCTACGTCGTATCCCGGTTTCCCCCACCAGCTTTTATTCGCCAGCTCTTTTCTGAGAACATTAATTCCTGTTAGGAATTGGACGTCTACGTAATATTATACAACTATTTAAAATAACTTAAATAAAAGGGCCACGTTAAGTAATCAACTGTCACGTGATTTCCTGCCTTTCTACGACCCTACGACATAACCACTTGGACGGACAGTAGATAGTATACGGTCTATGTCTGAGTAATTTTATCTTTTCGGATCGGGCAGAAGTAAAGATTGAATTTACAGTACGTAAGGTACTCTTTTATAGAGTAGGTACAGAATTATTTCAACAACATGAGTTACTAGTACGAAGAAAGAAAATGGTAATTGGTATTAGGTACAATAGTCTATAGTGCGATAATATGCACATTAGAACTGAAATCTGTATCGAAATGAACGCCCACCATTTTCAAAAATGTGTTTAAATATTCATATTATGATTATTTTTCAATTTAGCTTCATTCTCTATATTGTACGCCAATGTGCTGTAGACAGTATAATATACACTGCATAATGAATACGTCCGCATGGACAGCTCAGTTCGTGAGTAAAAACACTCATTGTTAATACTGTACTGTATTTTGATTAAACAAAACCTAATGAAAATGATCAAACTAAAAAGCGCAATATTTCCTAGTTTACGTAAATGGATGAACTACTTTTCTTCCCTCCTATACCTAGTAAAGTGATTTGTTTGTATATTACGTCAGTATCATCGAACTCCAGTCGTGGAAGGGGTAGCAAACGGCGTTGATCCAGAGGTATAGGGAAGTTAATATTAAAAATGTTAGTAAAAATAAAATAATGTCCCTGTAGATATATTATACTATAACTTACTTCGGGTCTCTGCACATACATCTTATATCATAATAATGCATAGTATAGTATACTATACTCTCTGGACTCATGAGGCTAATGAAGACGAGAGTATAAATTTATGGAGCGGAAATACATTAGTGACAATCTCAAATATTAGAGATTCCAAGAACTTAATCGATGGGAGCAAGAGTGTGTTGAAGCGTGTGAAGTGCTAATATAAGAACAGTGACATGGTATTTTATAAGGAGACGGCAGAAGAACTGTGAATATGGTTATAGACATTAGTTATTTTCGAGTAACAGAATATAAAAATGAACATTAGCGGATAGAGATTGTTGTAAGAAATTTTTATTATTGCAGAATTCGGCACCGAAATTACAGATATGACATTATTATTATTATTATTATTATTATTATTATTATTATTATTATTATTATTATTATTATTATTATGTGTTTATTAATTCCTATGTGTTTATTAATTTTATACTATACGTTGGTTAGATCCAAGCTTGAATATGCATCTGTTGTATGGAACTCCATTACTTCCACTGACTCGGCTAAATTGGAGAATATTCAAAGAAAATTTATTTCCTTGTGTTCTTATAGATTTTTACCAAATTCCGATTATGGCTATGAGATTAAATGCAAATATTTCAATTGCGGTAGTTTGTTCACCAGACGTCAGGATCTTGATTATTTATTTTTTTGCAAAGTCATTAAGGGTGATATTGATTGTGAATCCTTCATAAGCAATATCAGTCTTCGTATTCCTGCTAATGGTTTAAGATTTCATAAATTGTTTTATAATAAGAATCCTAAATCTCTCTCTCTGGTCTGCAGATGCATTAAATATGCTAATTTGCATGGATTCAACTTGGATCCATTTAATGTGTAGTATATCTTTGAGTTTTTAACTCACTGATTAATTTTAATAATTATTTGTCCATTTTATTTCTTGCATTTGGTCAATTGATTAATGAAGACTATTCCATTATTTCAATTATCTCATTGTACTAATTTTATAATTATTATTTGATCAATGATTGATGTAGACTATTATATTGTTTGTATTTCATCTCATTGCCATTTTCTATCATTCATGCTAATCATCATTTGTTGTTTTGTTCTGTTTTGTATCATGCTAAACTGTAATTGGCCTTGTGCTGTTGTTTTTGCACGTTAATATTCTAAATAAATAAATAAAAATAAAATAAATAAATAATTATTATTATCATTATTATTATTATTATTATTATTATTATTATTATTATTTCAAATATTAATTGGGCTCATTATATGAACGCCAGACTCCGACGACGATGATGATGATGATGATGATGATGATGATGATGATGATGATGATGATGATGATGATGATGATGATGATGATGATGATGATGTTTGACCTGCGTGGCTAGCGAGGGAGTTAACAATGGCCAGGGAAGACAGCTCTCAACAATGAATATGTCGTTCCAAGATATTGATGGCTCTTAAGACATAAAATATTCACATTACTTCTATATAATTCTGCTGTATTTATTTATATTACTTTTACTTTATAATTTATCAAGTAACTTATACAATGTAAATTTTCATAATATTAGACTTTCCCTTTCACGTATTCTGTTGTATTTTTATGACTATACAAAATTTGTTTTATTACTACACACTAAGAAAATCCCTGTTAGCGGAGTTTCTAACTGTGAGAATAAGTGACATGATGGAGATATTGAGATGAAGTATTGGGAATGGGGAATGGTAGCCTGACTGAAAAATGGACTTTGAAAAATGTATTGTAACATTGTCGAGTAAATTTAATTGCAGTACTAGTATCAATATCAGTTTGTCATCAGGGCATAAGCTCTTTACTTACATTCGGGATAATAAAATAATTAGAAGGAAATGTAATTAGATAATATGGTGTGAAATGTGAAGG
This sequence comes from Periplaneta americana, assembly GCA_025594305.2. NCBI lineage: Eukaryota > Metazoa > Arthropoda > Insecta > Blattodea > Blattidae > Periplaneta > Periplaneta americana. Next base: position 9,133,170 of record JAJSOF020000025.1, read on the forward strand.
CACGCCATAACTTATAATAATAATAATAATAATAATAATAATAATAATAATAATAATAATAATAGTAATAGTAATAATAATAATAATAATAATAATAATAATAATAATTTATTTAACCTGGCAGAGTTAAGGCCATACGGCCTTCTCTAACACTCAACCAGGAGTAAAACTGCGTTACAAAAACACTACAAATTTACAAAGTACACTACAATTTTACACACAAAACTGAATAAGATAATAATAATAATAATAATAATAATAATAATAATAATAATAAAATGTAAACAACAAGTAAGTAGAAATCAGACATAATATATAACATACAGAAAGAAAGGAAAAAGCATAATAAAATGTGAACAGCAGGTCAAAATAAATGAGACATACAAGTATAAAAAGACAATTATTGATGATGATGATAATAATAATAATAATAATAATAATAATAAATAAGAATAGTAATAATAATAATAATAATAATAATAATAATAATAATAGTAATAAAATAGTGCAGTACAAAGCATACAATGAATACAATATTTTAAGTACACACAGTATGGAAAATTATGATTATATATAGCTCAAGTTATCACATTATAGATATACCATTATCGGAAAATATGAAAACAAAAATATAAAATAAGTTAAATACGGTATCACTAGAATATAAAAAGAGAAATGTGAATACGTGGAAACTTGCAATACAACACTTGTCATAATAGTAAGTTAGTTTGGCAACTCGTCATAAGATAATTTTCTAACTTGGATTTGAAAGATTTCAATGTTCGGCAGCCCTTGACTTCAGGCGGCAGACAGTTCCAGTGACGAGAGGTAGCAACAGTGAAAGATGAGGAATACAGAGACGATGCGTGAAGTGGAATTTCTAGCGTGTTATCGCGTTGTGATCGAGTATTAATATTATGTAGCGAGAGAGAGTATGAAAACGAGCGAATAAATAACAGGGGAATGAAGTGTGCATAATTCGATGTAAGAGAGAAAGCGAGTGCAGATTTCTCCTCTCATGTAACCTAAGCCATGATAACTTCTCGAAAGAAGGTGATATATGATCATAGTATCGAACATTACAAATGAAGCGGACGCACGCGTTATGAACACGCTGTAGTTTGTGAGCGGAATCAATCCTGAGATCACTGAACAAAACGTCGCAATAATCGAAGTGAGGTAGAATGAGTGTCTGTACCAGCGTCTGTATTGTATTGTAGTTGTTGACATTAAAGTACCAAATACCAAAAAATAGGGCGCACAATAGGTCAAAGCATGTCTTTTTAATGATTTGTCCATCCCTCGAGAAACCATACCAAGTAAAGATGCCTTCCACAATAATAGAAAAGAAATTGGTTAGAAACGAATTCTTGAAATGCTTGACATTAATACTGTAACGGGCAAATTCTTTGAATATCCCGTTAGATGACTCAGCCGTTGGTAGTGTAAACGGCAGTCTGCAGGGACGACCTGTAGTGGCTGGCTATGGTGCGTAACTGTTCAGGGAGAGGAATTCTACAATTGTGGTTTCTTTGGAATAGTAGGGGAGAAGTGGGTACAGTGAGACATTTTTATTAGATGGTAAATTTTGATGTTGAAATGTTTGTAACAGTGGAGTCGTATGTTGCATGAGTAAAGTAACAGTATGTTCATACTCGATTTGATTCAAGTTATAAAGGTGAGTGATGAAAAAATAATTCGTAATTTTTCACTCTAGAAGTAAAATTTTGGCTTGTGTTTAATGAAGGTTATATTGGATATTACAAATTAAATAGAAATATGAATGTTTTGTTACCTAATACTATGGTATTTGACGTTATGAGTTTCGTCTTTCTTGTTTTGATTTTGAAGTGATGGCGCCATTTTTAAACGAACTACAGTATGCGTAAAGGGAACAGTGAGACATGCATTGAAGGGTACACTGAGACGTCTCACTGTTCCCATGTACCAATGATTTGCAAACGTAAACTGTAATTATAATACATTTACCAGTAACTAACATTAAAAATGAACATACTAGTAACCAATTTAGGAACTATAGCTTAAAATAATGGATACATTACATTTTAATGGTTTCTTAAATAAAAAATTATTCACAAAATTAAAAAAAAATATTTAAAATTAATAAATAATTACATTAAATTCTTATAATTATAAGCTTTGTTGTCACCAAAAATTCATTTTATTTTTTCGCAAAAGTTTGAAAAGTCATGGAAAATTCACTTTTCTAAATGTTCCAGATGTTTCAATGGTTTCGAAGTCAGACATCAAAATGATTCTAAATAAGTGTACAGAACATGGCAAGATAAAGAGACAGCAAGCTTTCTTTTCTTTTGAAATAAATGTAAATAATGTCCGTTGATAGACACTGGTGAGTCACTGTACCCTCCTGAATGGAAACAGTGAGACATTTGCATTTTTTTTTTGACAAACACGCATTGTATATTATGTCCTTTATCTATTAACATTTCTGTTTATGTGTTATTGTACTCCATGTTTTAATGTATATTTCTATTGCATTTGATTTAAAAAATACTTGAAATTTCACTTGCATACATATGTCTTAATATTTTGTGTCCCACTATACCCACTGCTCCCCTACACGTTACAGAGTTCCAGTTGATCTTAGCGATAAAACTGGAGCACCACGAGAAAACTTGATATTTTTGTTTACCTGACATCCACGGTACTTACCAAGTACTTGATTTAATTACATAATGCATAAAGATCCTCGTTTACTCAAACGAAGTGAGGACAGAGAACTTCCTTCGCCTTCACCCCTACGTGATTGGTATGTCCTCTACCTACCATACCTTGAGAAGAGTTCATAGCGCAGCACAAGACAAGGTTCTGTTGTGTAAAGGTTGAGAAGATTGTCATGTAGTCCACTGTCTGAGTTTTACAGCTGGGAAATCTGCCAAGCCACAACAGGAGGCGTCGTTTCAATCCAACCTTTAAGCATGCTATCGACTAACTTTTAACACAACGTAAAGAATAGTAACGTAATACAATGAAATTCCGTTTATACTGACTCAAAGCGGTAGTCGAAAGTCGTTATTTTTTAATGGAATTTCTTTAATAAACGTTAGAATTAATAGGCTTACATCAAATTACAAAAATACAGGGGCATCATTTTATTTTTACTAACATTTCTAATATTAACCTAGCTATACCTTTGGATTAACGGTTGAGAACCGAAAACACCGTTTGCTACCCACTTCCACGACTGAAGTTCGATGATACTGGCGTAAAATACAAACAAATTACTTTACTAGGTATAGGATGGAAGAGAAGTAGTTCATCCATTTACGTAATCTAGGAAATATCGCGATTTTGAGTTTGATCATTTTCATTATGTTTTTATTTAATCAAAATACAGTACAGTATTAACAATAAGTGTTTTTACTCACGAACTGAGCTATCCATGCGGACGTATTCATTATGCAGTGTATATTATACTTTCTACAGCACATTAGCGTACAATATAGGGAATGAAGTTAAATTGAAAGATAATCATAATATAGATATTTAAACACATTTTTGAAAATGGTGGCCGTTCATTTCGATACAGGCTTCAGTTCTTTTGTTCATATTATCGCACTATAGATTATTGTACCTAATTCCAATTGCCAGCTTCGTCCTTCGTACAAATAACTCGTGTGGAAATAATTCTGTACCTACTCTATAAAAGTATACCTTACATACTGTAAATTCAATCTTCACTTCTGCCCGACCCGCACAGATAAAATTACTCAGACATGCTATCTACTGTCCGTCCAAGTGGTTTTGTCGCAGGGTCGTAGAAAGAGGGGAAATCACGTGACAGTTAATTACTTAACGAGAACCTTTTATTTAAGTTACTTTAAAGAGTTGTATAATATTACGCAGACGTCCAATTCCTAACAGAAATGTTTTCAGAAAAGAACTAAGACAGACCAGCCACTAGTCTTTACAGACGGGCGAGCAGAATCGGGTGGGGGAAACCGGGATGAGACCTAGGCAAACGGACGACAGTATCTGTGCGAAAATATGATTCAAGATTGAAAGATCTTTCGTCATTGGAAAACGCGAACATATTTCTGTAACATACTATACTAAGTACTATTTACTATGACCATAAGGCGACTTTGACTGCATTGGAAGTTTACTAGTAGAGGGGGTGGGAGTGAAGTACATTCAAAAACTCAGGTACAATAAAAACTGAAGTAAAAATAAAATGATGTCCCTGTATAAAAAGAACAGCTTTTGTACATCGACGGTTAATCTGTTCCTTTTAATATATACAGGGTAATGACATTAATTTCAGGGGGTTATTCCTTCAGATATTTCAAACAAAAACGTTTAATAAAATTTTGCGAGTTTTTGCTTCCTTTCAGAGATAAAAATTGTTTTATATGAAACATTTCATAGGGTGTTTTGGGAAAGCCATTGATTTAATCCCCAATATGCTCTTTCAATTTAAGAGAGCAGTGTATTATGATAATAAATGATTGAAAGAATTTTAGTTTTGTCCTCAAAATGTGCAGAAATTTGATCGAAACAAATGTAACATTTTAAAATTCTTTTTCAGACCGAAAAGTTACATTTGTTCGGATCAAATTATTTTGTGTGAAAATCCTCAATTTTGTGTCAAGTAATCAAGGGAAAAAGAATTTTAAAAAATTGGATAAAATGTATTGTAAATTCTTCTCGCAAGAGTAGATAAGTACCTTGAGTCTCTGAAAAGACCTGAATTATTTGAGGCAATTAATTAGTGATTTCCTAATAAATCGATAAATGAAGAATCGTTAAAATGATTGATTAAATGGCAAACTTACTAGTGTTAATTATATAAGCACGTGTGGCTTACAGCTGTTTCGGTGTATACTGTACACCATCATCAGAGCCTACTAGATCTCGGCGTCATCTCGACATCGCTGCCTGTTGTAGGGGTGCGTTTGCGTGTTGAAAAGTGTTCTTTGTATTGTGTTTGGAATGATCTGCCTGTCTGTCAAATGCAGAACACATTATAGCAATAACCAGAGGACACAATACATCTACATATGCCGAACACATAACTAATGCTAACCATACATACAATAACATAAATACAGACATGGAAATCCTACACATACAACCCAAAAAACCAAAAACTCAACACACTAGAACAATATGAAATATACAGACACACTAAAACACACCCTAATCAAATTCTCAACACACAGATCAGTTTCAGAACACACACACTATTTGACTCCACTTTTCAACACGCAAACGCACCCCTACAACAGGCAGCGATGTCGAGATGACGCCGAGATCTAGTAGGCTCTGATGATGGTGTACGGGCTATTCCATATGAAATCGATCAGTAAAAAACCTCGCATTTTTATACTCTAATTTTTTCCCTATTTATACAAGGTGCTGAGGGGAGTGCATTTTCAAAAATATACTATCGAAAGCGAAACGGTTTTCGTATTATTGAGCGACAAATTTAGCGTATTTTATAAAAACAAGTCTCTTTCAGCGCTCAGAACTCTGGAACCATTTACTGCAGAACATTGAATGAGAGCTTATTTTGAAGCTGACATTTGGTAGGTTATGTTAAGAAGTAATCCTTGTTTTCATTATACACAGAGAGACAGATAATCTGATTTTACTTGTTTTTAGGCTTTTTGACCATTTGTAAAAATGTAAAAAAAAAAAAATTGAGAAAAAATCTTGCATTATTAAGAGGGATTCGGCATTGTTTGCTTAGTGGCTTGGCAATAAGTTTCGAGGGTATTAAATAGATTATTTTCACACGCCTAGACTTGAACGGCGCAGTACCGCACGCACTGGCCGAGAGCTGAAGATAAGCGAGCGTTGGTGGTCATTTTACTCCTGTGTTTATGAAAACCTGTGATAAAGCTAGCACAGCCATGACTGCTAGACGACACATAACGTGTTTCTCTGCTGGCATTGCGTCCCTCGGCTATCTCCCGCCTCACAGTCAGCTGGTTAGTTCACGCGCGTACTATTTATTTTCTTTATTTGATATTTTCAATACTTTCTTATCAACGTACCACCAGTAAAATATGTGTTTATTTGTACTTTCAATGCGGAATCTAAGCCATGATTTTGATTATTGGGTGAAAGAGTTTCGGAACCACAACAGTTTAAAGTTGCTAATTTTATGAAAACACGATAAATTTAAATATTATTAATTTAAACACTATGACGTTCTGATGCCTCAAACTTTGCACAAAGCATTGTATCACAGTTGTCTACGGACAGAAAAAGTTTCATTGTATTTAAAAATTGCAAGGTCAATTTTCTCTATCTTTCTGTCGATTTGAGATGGAATAGCTCATACAGTATACACCGAAACAGCTGTAAGTCATACGTGCTTATTTATTTAAACTAGTAAGTTTGCCATTTAATCAATAATTTATATTTAAGTGTTAAAAGTAGTGTACGCAAGATTCAAGGTGGAAGAATCGTTCTGTTTTTATGTTTCGGTGGACTTCTGCGCTGGATTGTGAACTAATTTACTCGCGTGAAGGAAATGACTTGCTCTGCATCCCATCACTGACCGTGAGCAGGGTTGTAACTTCGCGGGCATCAGTGCCGGCGAACTGCCAGCACTAGCCGGCAGGCTGCGCTGTCCTGTCACTGCCGTGCTGTCATCTGCAGGTGGAAATGATAAATCAAAAGCAGGCGACAGCTCCTTTTATAAGACCCCGCACCGCTCAACATCTTCCCACAGTGACTGGCGCCGTGCAGTGTTGCCAAGTTGTACTTGCATTTGTGATAGGACACTTGCATAATGTATGGCAGTGTAAGTTAGATGGAAGTTATTTTACGAAAGTCACACGTAATTTACGTCGTGTAGAAAAACTTTTACGCAATTTTCTACGCGGCGTAATAAATTATTTCCATGGAAGTAAATTAATCTGTATCTATATATACTAATAATAAATCTGTATTCAAAATTTTTCTGGTAATTTTCGATTTCCCAAAAATAATTGGTGTTAACAAGTATAATTAACCATCCTGAAACCGAAAATCGCTTTTTTTTTATTTTTCTTTGTATGTCTGTCTGTCTGTCTGTCTGTCTGGATATTTGTTACCTTTTCACGCGATAATGGCTGAACCGATTTATATGAAAATTGGAATATAAATTAAGTTCGTTGTAACTTAGATTTTAGGCTATATGGCATTCAAAATACTTTATTAAAAGGGGGTTATAAGGGGGCCTGAATTAAATAAATCGAAATATCTCCCTTATTATTAATTTTCATGAAAAATGTTACATAACAAAAGTTTCTTTAAAAATGATTTCCGATAAGTTTTATTCTACACAACATTTTGATAGGACTGATATTTAATGAGAAAAATGAGTTTTAAAATTACAATAACGCCATCTAAGGCGCTGTATTGAAATAAAAACAAATGACTTCGTCTATAAGGGGCCTTGGACAACAACAATCGAAAGCTATTAAACATAGCCTACAGAGAATGTTTCTGTTTGTATGAAGTAATATCGAAAGCTAATTAATTGTTTAATTATTATTTCACCTTTGGAAAGTGTAGTTTCTCTAGATGGACATAATTCTATAATGTTATTACAATAACTTCTGAGTGAAATTTAAGGATATACAAGACTTTTAAAATAACAATACAATACATTTTCACCGCCACCTCAGATTATAGCGTTGTTGTTCCTGCAGTAACTGTTATGTGCAAAATATAAAATTTTTGAGTCAGAAGAAAAAACACATTTATTCATTCCATGGCAATGGTACATAGGAGATCGTGAATTCTTACATTTTCGAAAGAAAGAAATATAATTACATATCACTGTTTATGCTGTATCACTATTTAAGTTATTTGAAGGGTTCAGAACCATGGTGGGCCAAGCGCCATTTACTGAATACATAGAAAACAAGGGTTAAAATTAAGTTATTACCATAATTCAATGGAAACATGTAGCAAGTAATATAAAGTATACACATTAAAACTAAATGATATGTCAATTTTCATTAAACTATGGTTGCATGTAATAATAATTAAGAAACATGTTAAAGGAATTGTCATTGCACCAAATGAGTGTCTCTGGACCAAAATGATCGCATTTTAATTCTTTTAAATACAATTTAAATTAAGTAACATAATAAACGATTTATCCTTATATCAAACACGAATGTTCCCTGGATCAAACGTCCAATTTTAATTATGTAATTACTTTATATTTATTTCTAACGGGTGCAGCGGAGCGCACGGGTACGGCTAGTATGTTAAATACTCTACTATGCGCTTTAAGACGCTGTATTGCTGTGCTTTTAATAATCGAGCCACAAAATGTATCTTTGCGCAATTTTTATTTTCAACTTTTGTGGGAATAAAACTAAGTTCGTCACACTTTCTATGCTTAAAGATCTTCCTGCGTACGAGATCCTTATCCCTCCCTCTTGTACGGAGGAGGGACTCGAAGGCTTGCACTACAGCCTGAGGCTTATTGTGCTTACCACTCCTATTCTGTGTATGAAACTGAAGAGAACTTGAAATCATTATCTATTATTGGAGAAAAATTCGTTCCGGCACCTGGGAATGGAACCCAGGAGAGGTCCTGGGTTCGATTCCCGGTGCCGGAACGAATTTTTCTTCAATAACAGATATCTACATTTGTATAACTAACTTACATAGAGTCATTGATTATATTCAATGACGACGACTATTTGGTTATAAGCCGCCACTAACTTTATTATGAAATATCGTCCTAGTTAGTATAAATGTATTTGAAATGTGGACTTTTCGTTTAATTCCCCATCTAATTTGGCTCAATTTCACTCATGGCTTACCTTAACAAGGAATACAATACTACTTCAGCATGTTACATGTTACAATTTACTGTACACTCTTACCTGTTAAAGGTGGTGTTCCATCTCTCAGAAATATTCAGTTTTGTAAACAAGAGCACATCGCAGAGCAACGAGATTATGATGTTTACAACGAATGAAATCATTGGCGGCTTGTAACCAAATATTCGCAATTATCTTGCAAACTGCTCGCTTGCTGACCCATGTTTACTGGAACTTTTTTGCTTCTATTATGGTATAGGCTACTTTCAAGCGTTTCAGTTTTCGCTATTAATTTTGATACACCCTGTATAAAGAAGGGTTTCATAATACACTAGTATTAGTATCGAAACTTAATACAAGACAAATATTCATGCATTGTTTATGAATGTCATAAATTCGCCTACAGAATAGAAGGCGTGATTAAGTATTTCTTTAATTTGGCCTTAAGTAATCTTATGTTTTCAGTTTGATTTTTATATAAATAGGAAAGCTATTAAAAATTTTACTGTGAATAACACATTCCTTTTTTATAGTACGATAGACTTGCCGATGGAGTATGGAAGTCATATCATGGTTATAGACCAAACTGCCGAATCTTGATGTGGAGTACAATTCCCATTGATAGACTTGGCTACTTAGGCTTACTTACCTATGCTGATAATCGCCTATCATACTAACAACGCATAGGGCTTATTTCTGTCGAAATGTCTGTCTTGTAAGATCACATAGAACTGTTATTGTGTCTAGTAAAAATAAAATAGTATTTTGTTTATACGTCGTACGTTCAGAAATCAGGAGGTTTCATTTTCTGTCATGTCATTTGTTTTTCTAAGCAAGTCAACACACTTCATTGTCTGGGGTTTATTTATTGCTAGTCTGATTTGGATCCGCTCCCTCCACTTTTGAAAGAGGTCAGACGTCTTGCGATTTGCTGGCTTGTTCTATTGTGTTGGATCACAGACTCCCCAGTTCAATATTAGGCCTATACTGTATTATACAAACTTTATTCTCACTTCCGCGAAACGTCGATTTGCATGTCAGAAACTACACTATTGAATTTTGTTACTTGTTCCTTACCTTAAATAATATGACTATTGAATGAAGCCGTGCATTGCATATCGCCAAAAAATATTTGTGGCATAGAAAATGTTGTTTGCATAGACTCTTCGAGAAGTAACTGAAGCCGAGGTTGCCATGTTTAGATTTACAATCGTAGGCAAAATTTTCGGCCAGTTCGTTTCTGTTGCGGTTGTGTACAGTATCATACGAAACAATAAAAAAGTAAATATGTACTGTATTTCCTCTTCATGCATACACTGACCGACAAGAAACCACCATAGGTGTGCTATCAACATCACAAGACTTCTCATCTAGTCGATAATTCTAGTGATGTGAATAAGACTGTTTCGCGAATAATAATAATAATAATAATAAATAATAATAATAATAATAATAATAATAATAATAATAATAATAATAAACCATCATAGGTGTACTATCAGCAATACAAGACTTGTCATCTAATCGATAATTCGAGTGATTTGAATAAGTGTGTTTCGCGAATAATAATAATAATAATAATAATAATAATAATAATAATAATAATAATAATAATAATAATAATAATAAACCATCATAGGCGTACTATCAGCAATACAAGACTTGTCATCTAATCGATAATTCGAGTGATTTGAATAAGTGTTTTTCGCTAATAATAATAATAATAATAATAATAATAATAATAATAATAATAATAATAATAAACCATCATAGGTGTGCTATCAACAATGCAAGACTTGTCATCTAATCGATAATTCAAGTGATTTGAATAAGAATGTTTCATGAATAATAATTATTTATTTATTTATTTATTTATTTATTTATTTATTTATTTATTTATTTATTTATTTATTTATTTATTTATTTATTTATTTATTTATTTATTTATTTATTTATTTTATTTATTTATTTAGAATATTAACGTGCAAAAACAACAGCACAAGGCCAATTACAGTTTTGCACGATACAAAACAGAACAAAACAACAAATGATGAGAATGAATGATAGAAAATGGCAATGAGATGAAATACAAACAATATAATGGTCTACAACAATCATTGATCAAATAATAATTATAAAATTAGTACAATGAGATAATTGAAATAATGGAATAGTCTTCATTAATCAATTGACCAAATGCAAGAAATAAAATGGACAAATAATTATTAAAATTAATCAGTGAGTTAAAAACTCAAAGATATACTACACATTAAATGGATCCAAGTTGAATCCATGCAAATTAGCATATTTAATGCATCTGCAGACCGGAGAGAGAGATTTAGGATTCTTATTATAAAACAATTTATGAAATCTTAAACCATTAGCAGGAATACGAAGACTGATATTGCTTATGAAAGATTCACAATCAATATCACCCTTAATGACTTTGCAAAAAAATAAATAATCAAGATCCTGACGTCTGGTGAACAAACTACCGCAATTGAAATAATTGCATTTAATCTCATAGTTATAATCGGAATTTGGTAAAAATCTATAAGAACACAAGGAAATAATTTTTCTTTGAATATTCTCCAATTTAGCCGAGTCAGTGGAAGTAATGGAGTTCCATACAACAGATGCATATTCAAGCTTGGATCTAACCAACGTATAGTATAAAATTAATAAACACATAGGAGTGGAAAAAGAATAAGTTATAGACCTAATTAGACCAAGCATTCTTAACGAATGGGTATAAATATATTGCACATGATCATGGAAATATAATTTTGAATCAAGTAGGACACCAAGATCTCTAATACAATCTGTCCTAGTAATTACGACATTACTGAGAGAATAGTTAAATTTTAGGGAGATAGTTTTCCGTGAAAAGGAAATAACAGAAGTTTTGGATTGATTAATTTTCATTCCATTTTCAACAGTCCATTGTGAAATTGAATTAATGTCATTTTGAAGAATTTGACAATCGACCAAACTATTAATTTTGCGAAAGATTTTGAGATCATCCGCAAATAAAAGGCAGCTAGAACTTATTCTTTTACTTATATCATTTATAAATAATAAAAATAAGAGAGGTCCCAATGTAGACCCTTGAGGAACACCGCATAAACTATTAAATGGAACTGAGAGAGAATTACCTAGTCGATACAATCAACAGGTAATAATAATAATAATAATAATAATAATAATAATAATAATAATACTCTTTATTTACATGAATATTCATTATGTTTTTGAAGTGTATAATTATATTAAACCTATTTAACTTGATTAAAACTTCATTTAAATATCCCCTCATCTAAGCCAATCTAACTTTGTCACAGTCCTCGCCTCTTGTACTTTTTGTCAAGGAAAAATTCTCGACTTAATTTACACGAAACTTTATTGTACTTTTGATCCACAGAAAATACTGATTTTTAATTACATGAATCTTCATTATATTTTTGTCGTCTTTATTGCATGTAATATATGTTGCACCATAATGAAGGAAACCAGTATCCGAGCATAGAATTCATATCTCTAGCGGAACTATGTCATGTTGGAAGACTATGGAGGGAAATGTCTATGGTGAATATTGTCAGCACTGTGCGCTGACTTGTCATTGGATGCTCTACCCAGGGTTGCCAAATTGCGCGACTTATCGCAATTTAGACTACATGAGAGGGACAATCCGCGAGTAATAAAATTGTCTAATTGTCGAGTCGTCCTTTGGACTACCACGAAAATCGAAAGGGCGAAATTAGGCTACATGTTATTTCCTTTTACATGTTCGTAACATATTTCTCATAGGTTTTCAGACCATTCTTTAAAATCGGAAGTCACTTTTGTTCATTGTTGATTTATCGTCCCAAACTGATTCGAATTTTCATATTAATTTTTAATAAGGGTGAGTATTCGCAATAACCACAGTCTGTTAACCGTACAAATAATAAAGGTACCATTCATGTACAGTCGTACTTGGGAATTTTAAGCTTGGGTAGCAACATATACATAAAGAGTCGTTTATCAAGCAGCGCCAATAGGTAGGTAGAAAATGCAACGTCCCCTCTTATACTATTTTTCTCGCGCCCCATACCCACACCCCCGAAACCCCTATTTTTTTATTTCACCCCCAATAGAATAGAGGTATAACAATATAACATATTTATCTCAGAGTACCCTGTTAGGAAAGGATATTTCTTATACCGGAAAATTGAAATTTTCTTTTGTCTTCCTCCATTCGCTGTTTTAATATTCAAATGTAGTGTCGATCTCCTATCTTTGTAAGCTCATTTTGTTTCATACGCCCAACTTGAAAACGGTTTCTCTTTTAAATCTGCGAACAATGACCTCAATATGAGTCATTTTACACAAAATTAGTACCTATGTAACACACGCATGAATTTTTGATTAAACACTCAACAATACAGCACATTTACAGAACACCAACATAGCGCGGCGTATTCTATTGCTGTTGAGGTTAGCACCGCTTCCTGCTACTTAGTCGTAGCGAATCGATACCCCTCCTCCCCGGCCTCCCCTCCAGCTTGCGAGTGCTGCTGCCTGTGAGCCAGGTCGTCGCGCCTTGTTACGAGGCTTCTGCCACAAGCCTCCCGCACTGAGCTTTCCATGCTGGAATGACTGCCAACAGTGAATTTAATAGGTATATGGAAGGATCGGAGTGAAACAAGTGTTACGATACATTGTTATTACGAACTTATACTGTTACTAGATATAACTCAATTTTTTTGAGTAGGCTAAGCCTCCAAGTGTCTTAAGAGCTTCGCCACTGAATACTAGCGCCAGGCTACATATCTGTAACGTAACGGAGGAAGAGGGGTGAAGCGAGACTACTTTTTATTGGGTAAAGAAAGGCGACATGGAGACGGAAGGTAATTGAAAGAAGAGGAGGTCTTCTGTCGAGCACTTTCTAACTCATCTGGATATGATCCTGGTATTTTCTGTGCCCTTACTGAACAACGTTATAAGGGCATTACCACAGTCTAGTATATACAGTTACGAAACTTGAGCTGTGAGGGTGCTAGAAACAATTGACTGTTCCGGTACTACTTCGCATTGTCTATAATGAGGCGATATTAGCGATCCTAGTGGTTAGCAACTATCTATGGATGCATATTTACTACGTATTGAGCTTCGTGACTGTATACACTGGGTGTTCATTTCAAAGTGTGTCATGACGTCACTGTTGTGAGTCAGAGATTTGAAGCGAGTTTCAGCGAGTTGCCTATTAATCAAGGCGTTCAATCTGAACTTGAGAACGTGTGCGGTATAACTTGAACGTCGTAGCAACAGATGGCGGTGTGTACAGTCTGTGTGCTACCATAACCTCTTTGGAACTGTGTTTTGCGTGGAAAAGTCGTACGCAGGGTATTTGTTACCATCGGTTGCGTACGGCAACATTCCACAACACAAATGAAATACTCCGTGCCCATGATGACCGTCGAAGTTAATATCAACAAATACTGTACGTAAGTAATCGTCTTAACCCTCTCCCCATATACCGACAGTAAGAAAAAAATTCACCCCAGTACGTGTTTCCAAACAGTTCACATTCCTGCCACAACTGGAGTTACCGTACTTGCTAGGCAACTTCTCTGGCACATAGGTAATACGCCTCTGCGGAAGTGTAGGAAGATTGAATTGTCTAGGCTCATCGGCTAGCCACATGACGTCATACAACGAGCCATGACACACTTTGAACTGGACACGCAGTACTAGACTGTGGCATTAGTTTGAATGTATCGTAATTTCTAGGCCTACATTTATTGTGCGTTATTTTTAACGGAAGCTTGCATATCGCGTTACGATTGGATTGCCGTGTCCGACAGGTTTATTGCCTGCAGATGTAAACGTTTATGCAAGCAAAGTTGTAGTGTCGACAAGGTTACTTTAGAATTTAAAATTAGAATAGATTGAATGTAAAGTGGAGTAGTGAAACATTGCTGTGCTGTCATGAATCGGAACATATCTAGCATTCGTTTACATAAGAACGTTATTTTTAAGATGATTTGCAGTTACTTAATCTGAAGCGATAATGCACATGGTTTGCGTACTATTTAGGTTTTAGGGGATTCCATTTCGTGGGTTGCATGTATCAGTTTCTTTGATAACTTCTGTATGTGTACGAATTTCTAGAAGTTGATGCTTCCAGTATGTAAATAATCAAATGACACGTACCGGTGCATCTTTTATCCTAAGGTAAGACTTGAAGACTGCAGACCCGGGTTCAGATTCCGGTGATTGCGGATTGTGATGGACAAAGCCGGGGTTGCTGAGGGCTATTCTCACTATTCTCTCATTTCCGTCCATTATTTCCACTTCAGTATTGTCATTTCAGTTGTCTTAGACTTGAGACGTTTCGGTTTCATCCACCTCTTCTTGGCCTTACTGAACGTTATCTCAAGGCTGCTTTGAAGGATTTTTCCGGGGTTTTCCCCTCAACCCAATATGAGCAAATTCTGGGTAACTATCGGACTCATTTCACCGGCATTATCACCTTGATTTCATTCAGACGCTAAATAACCTGATATGTTGATACAGCGTCGTAAAATAACCCACCAAAAAACATGTATCATGTATTGAAAACGTCCACTTTCCACTAAGTTATGTAGATATTTGACAACAGTGTTGTTTCAGTTTTGAGCTGTAGGTACATGCAACAGTGAAAATATACACACTTTTAATAAAAGACCCCAAAAAGAAACATTTTTCGCGGGAATACAATGTAACAGCTGATGCGGAAGCAGCTCCGCTCAGCGAGAGGTGGTGGAGGTATGCATTCTTGTGTTGTTCTGGAAGTCAGCTGCGCTTACTACAAGTATCTGCGTTGAAAGTCAGGACAACATTTATTCATGCAATTTTGATGTATTGATTATCATCATTCGAGAAACATGTTTGAAAATAAGAATTTTTGTGCTGTTCTGAATGTCATATGAAAGCTTATCACAAGACAATTCCAGTGATACCCGTGACTCATATAGCGGCAATATGTGGACTTGTGCTATTTTGGAATTCATGGCTTCAATTTCGTTTTTTAATAAAGCACTCAAAAACATAGACGAAGGTCTAATGCAGCGGTGGCGAAAATGTAATCGTGCGCCGAGCCACTCTATAACCTGCAACGTGCGTAGCACCTATGGAAGGAGGCGGACACTCGAAGGCGAAGTGAAGCAACTGTCTGACTTATTAACGGATTTTCATTTTCCTTACGTCAAGCACTTAAATGTAATTTTATACACTACAAGGCTACAAACTAATGTTTAATACGTGTAACGAAGAAAGAAATGAACAATAAATGAACAATATCACAACCTAAAATTAACTTTCTTCAGAATGTCTCTGCGACAAAGTTTCAAATTCAGGAATTATGTCACTTAATGCCAGTCGTAGTTGATCACGAAGGTATTTGTCTGTCAGTCGTGATCTAAATTTGGTTTTTACTATTTTAATTGTTGAAAATAATTTTTCACAGACGTAAGTTGTAGCG
This sequence comes from Periplaneta americana, assembly GCA_025594305.2. NCBI lineage: Eukaryota > Metazoa > Arthropoda > Insecta > Blattodea > Blattidae > Periplaneta > Periplaneta americana. The sequence continues at coordinate 9,149,493 of JAJSOF020000025.1, forward strand.
AACATGGCTTCAACAGAGCAAGCGAAAGAACGAAGCTTCGGATATTTATTTTTTGGCAAAGATTTTAAAGTTCAACATTTGTCAAGTCCTTACATCTAGCTTTTATTTGACATCACATAGTAAATCAGTGAGTTCAAATTGAAGCGCTAACCGCATTATTCGTACATCTGCTGGAAAAGGATCGACGTACAGAGATGATGATGATGATGATGATGATGATGATGATGATGATAACACTTAGGCCTAACCTTTTAATGTTTCATCAGTAACATGTAGTATAATGGCGTTGTATGTTATACAACCGTTTTCCTCATAATACTTGTGAACAAATCATACATTTAATATTCTCATCATATTGACAGCAAAAAAATGCGTCCTCCCATCCTACTTGGAACTTTCGTACATGGTTTCGAAAGAGACATATGCCACTCGCAGGTCAGAGACAAATACAAATGGAACGGAGTTTGACTCCAGTGAGTGAGAGGGTGGGGGTTGGCGGAGGTTAGAAGCAAGCGAAATGCATAGCCATCACTGCGAGCCACAATGTCTCGCGAGTCACGTTCTCGCCACAGCTGCTAATATATTGTTTTAATGAAGATGAGCAGGAAATTAAAAAGTTGTTGGTACAGCAAGCGTCTTCTGTGGTAGTTGTTCACTATATTTATATCAGTTCTTTATTTTTCAAAGTGAACCTGTACGACACCTAATGTTTTATAATAGTTTGATGCGTGGTTGTGAGCAGAAAGGATGGAACAAGCGTATTTCGTCTCGGAGAGCACTTTGATAAGCACTGAAACTTCCCGCGCTTCCACTATTGAAGCATTGGCGTGGCAGCAATAGAGTGACCTTTCACAATCATCTACGTCCACGAATGTTGCATGAAAACAGCTTGTCACATAGAAATATTGCTATACGTAAACATACGTTTAATAATGAAATTGAGTGAACAAGCATTTCATTATTATATGCAAAATATACTCAAGTATACTGTACTGTAACAACTTTAGTGCACAAAAAAAGCATTGCATACTTGTCTGTATGTGTTCAAGTAGGCCGTGAAATTGGCCGTGATCAGGATCAGATGCAATACAAAAATAATGGCAGGTGGTCGATACTGTTTTTCTCTGTAAAAACAACGTGAAAATTACGCGACAGGCGGAAGAATAAGTGACATTGTATCGTAATTTGAGGTATTGCTCTTTTCTGAATATTTAATTTTCTTGGTAGATTAGATTTTATTCTAGATACGGTCGTGTTTTTGTGATTGTATTTTTCTTGCACAATAGCAATGTATTTGCAGTTGATTTGGATTTTGTATCATTCGTAAGAGAAAAAGTGACATTTGAAAGTATTTGTCGCGTTTGTTTGTTGACATTGTGTCAATATTAAGGTCAGTCGAAATCCTTACTTTAATGACATTAATTAATATTTTCTTATGCATAGAAATGAAAGCTCTTTGAAATGTAGCAACAAAAATAAGATTCTTCAATGTAGGTTAATTGTGTCTGTGTGTACCTAGGTCTGTATTATTTGATAAGGTTGAGTAACAAAGTAATGATAACATATCCAATGCATAATCAGTGATCGCATTTTAGTTGTGTAAATGAGTAATTATAATATCAGATAGTAAAATGCACTTTATAAAAAAAAGTTGTAGTTACTTAGTGAAAACGACGTGTTGTCCCCAGAGGTGAAAACTTTTTGTATTTTTACGATAAAACGGTAGTTTTGTAATGTTGGAACAGAATGTTGTTGAATTAGGTGATTTTCCCTGGTCTTTTTTTAATATGTTGTTGAAAAAATCTTCTATAAAGCTCCACATCACACACGACGGGACTGACGTCTCATTTAAGATAGGTTAAATGAGGGGATAGCTAAGTGACATTTAGGCCGTATCTCAAAGCTCAAGTCCATACTACACACTAGTGACTAGCAACTAGGTGACTTGTAAACTACACACTAGGGAGCTTTGGACATGTATGCTTGAAACATGGCCTTCTTCATAGACTATTTTTCTAAAAACCATGACATCACGGTGCAGCACTAAATTAAGAAGACACTGTCCTATTGCAATTTCATTACGAATTATGTGGAAAAGATAAGGGCTTAATATATTACAATAATGTTTAAAACATTGTACAGAAGGTACTAACAATGTCAGTGTTCAAAGTTAACGTGTTATTCTACATTATATTTGCATTATTTCACTTCCAAAGCATTTTCAGATTTCATAACCCCAATTGCTGATGAGGTATCCATGTTTATTTAGTGAACAAGTCAACAATCGAGCAAGCATTTTCGTTTACTAGCTACTACGGACTTGATTGCTATGCACTATGTAGCTTTGGATCATAACTTCTGACGTCACATCCGGCTATTTAGTCAACAATCTAGTTTACTTCAGCTGAAAATGCAGCTTTGATACACGGCCTAAGCCAAAGTTTGTGACAAGGGTTAGTTGAGGAGATTATTTAAGTGATATGAGGCCTAGAAATTGTGTATTGTGGAGAGATCCCGAAGTTTCACCATTGAAATGTTTTGATGAAATTACCATTAGAATCATTTTGGCTTCTCCTCTATATAGCAATGGACAGAACTAAAATGTCCTGATAGTGATATTTCTGCCAAGACTTCACTAGTACTAACAGTGACTAATTCGTTACCCTTAAACGTGAAAAATAATGGTGCGGATGATGCTAATGCTAGCAGATGTGTGTTTTGATCTAGAGAAGAGATAACTTCATCTTTTGCCATCCCATTCAGGGTATATTTTCGTGTTGTGCTTTATACTTTCATAACAAAAGTCTGAGCTTCTTTCTGAAGAAAGCCAAAATTAAAACTTTTGCCTTCAGTGATCCATTGCCTTTTGCCGGACTTATGGATACACTAAGGTGAAATTTCAATTTTATGAACTATTCAAACTACAGCCTTGAAAATTTATATAGTTATACGAATATAAATAGCTTTTGTACAAAGTTTCATCAAATTTGGTTATGAATTGTTAACACTTTTGTAAACTTAAATTGTATTTTGAAAATTCGCTATTCTTCCGACAGATTTCAAAATTGTCGGAAATTTTATCTACACACCTATCAGACTCTCAGAAATAAAACTTGATGTCAAGGTTTCTTTTCCATATAGCCAAAAAGTAAGGAAAAAATATTCAATACAATCGAGTAGGTATAAAAACTGCCAAACAAAAATATATGGGTATAGACGTATATAATTATATAATATGAGATCTGTCGTAAGTCTTGATAGCAAATGTTATTAATAGAGTATGTTAGTTAAATTTTATTATTTTTTACTCTTTTAATATTTTAAATATTGACATATTGTTTTTATATTATCACATTGACGAGGCCTCTTGTATTCTTGTACCTTCAGGCAAATAAAGAATACCGGTATGAATATGAATATGAATTTTTTAAGGTATTTCTTACTAATTCAGTAATAAATGCTTCTTTTTTTTTTTTTTTTTTTTTTGCAATTTTAAAGCAATATTTCTTGTTTATTTGCAATTTTCTAATTAATTATAATGTAATGTGTATGAAATTTAAATATGTTGTTGTTTGTTGTTTTCTAATGCCAGGCGTTTGACAATAACGTCATTTGACCTCTTGCACTCCAAAATTTAAATATAGGATGAAATAATGACTCACTTTACTAACAATAGTAAATAAAAGTAATTTATTTACGTGCTTAATCTGTTAATAATCGTGTTTTAATACTGTTGATGTAAATATGAATGCTAAACAATCCACAGTTACAAATACTGTATAATGTCATGTCTTCACGATACCATCACTGAGCTTTATAATTTTAAATATTAAGCTCGTTCTCATAGAAGTTGTCACGTAGAATTTTCAATTGTTTACTTTCATATTTTCAAATCATACTGCTACAATTTTGTGCTACACGTGTTTATTATTGTAGGAGAAAGAATGAGTGAGTAACAGTCAGTTATTGTCGGGTGACAGAAGGTATAAGATCGGTTAGCTAGAATGCCTAAATTCAGTAAACCATTGAAAAGTAAACTTCATGCTTACGTTAGTGAATTTGGTGTCCATGTGTTTTCAACCGATGGAACAGTTTTGTTATGTAAGGTTTGTGAAAAGACAATTAATCACGAAAAAAAAAAAAGTATTTTATAAGTCAACATGTGTCACCGACGAAGTAAAAAACTATCATTTAAATTTATTTCTAAAATATATCATGCCTTTTTAAAATTTATTGTGCCTTCCTTTTACGTTTTTATTGCCTTTTTTGTCTTCCTATTTTAATTGTTATAAATGCCTAAACATCCGGGCCCTAGTAAGCATACATTCCAGAACATTCACAAAAAAAAATCATGTATATAAAACAACATTTGTAAGAAGAAAATATAAGTTACAAACAAAACTCTGGAACTATACCGGTATATATGAAAATAAACACATTCAGTTTCTTCTGACTTTTAACAGGTGATTGGACAGCTCTAAGGGTATGAAAATTGGTGGAAGACTATTTTAGACCTTAAGCAATTTTTTAATGATAAAAAATTGTAATTTTTGTCCACAAATTACAAAATTTAACTTTTGTGTACCCTTAAACCTGCGAACCTTGATTCTATACTCAATAGTGAGTTTTTCTATTTGTTGTTAATAACTTCATTTCTTTTTTTGCAGGATTTCAGAGTTTGTTTGGGGTTGTAGTAGGTTGGAAAATTTTATTTCCCATGTCCGAGTGGTCAAATAGTTCAGGACATCGAACAACCTGTGCTACTGGATGTGGCACACAGTTCACTGGCAACGATTGCTATTGGAATAGAAGACTTACACAGGTTAGTTTTATTTTCATATCTACTGAGTATAGTAAAATATATTAATGTCATTGCTACGTAAAAAATCGAGAAATTTCTTTTTCAGTCATTCTTTATTTGGGGACATGCATTCTTAAATAAGTTTCCCTTTTTTTCATTGTCTTACGCATGTATGTTATTAAACAGTATAGCCTATTTCAAATGCTTTACATTTATTTATTAACATTTTATTTAATTTTCTAGTATGTATTTTCAATTAATTGTATATGGGTAAACTTTTCTTCCTTAGCCATTTGTTTTGTTCATTTGCTAGACTTGTGCAACAACACTAAAACCTACATTCCGTAATTGTCATAACCAAACGCTCACTCAAGAGGGGTACAGTGTCTATCCATCTGATTGGAGGCCATCTTTGGAAGGCCAGATTTAGTGTCTGGTAGGTGCTCATGCTGTTGAAGTAGCGCTGTAGTGTTGGTAGTGGGTAGTGCATTGTTGTTACGATCTGGAGGCCCAAGTATCTTTCTCATTTGATGTTGAAATCTTGTAGGAAAGAATGTCGCAGTCAGGTGATGGCCTCCACACTCCTGGCTACCTTTCCTGGAGGAAGCTGCAGCTCAGCAGAGCCAAGCTGAAGGCATCTAGCAAGACTTCTGCTCTCCTTTCAGGTTTTGCTATGGTAAAAACTCTTGGCATTTACATGTAGGTAATTACGTCGGCCTGTTTGGCACAGTCTGTGGAGTGCTGGCCTTTGTGCCTGAGGTTGCGATCCTGGCCCACATTGATGGCATTTAAGTGTGCAGGGAGACTGTACACCTGATTTTGACCAAAAAAAAAAAAAATTGGTTTCTATTGTTTTCGGTACCGGTAGTGTAATATATGTAAAATGATAATATGATTTTTTTTCTTCTCTTAGCCCAATCTTCAGAAAAAAATCTATATATATATAATTTGAACTGGTAATGGAAATTATGGGAAAACGGCTGAACGGATTTTAATGAGTGACCCCTCATTTTCATGCCTGGCATCCAAAGTTTTTCGGAAAAATAGTAGTTTTCAGTGAATTATCAATTTTCCTACATAATTTTCCTATTTTCCAAAATCCATTTGTTGTCAGTTTTGAGAACTAATTTTATTGAATCACGGCCGACTTGATTGAATTTCAGAACAAAACACAAACTACAATAAACAATAGGCTATTACACGAAGGCCATGACCTGCAGGATTGCCGACATATTTAGAGCTCAATTCAATTTGTTATTAAAAACTGATTCTGCAGTGTATAATTTTCTGAGTACAGCTGTGTATTGGATATTCAAATCTACGAAACTTGAGGTGGTTTGATGACATTATTACCATTAGAAATTAAATATTAGTATAGTTAATATCATGATGCATCTATTTTTCATTAATTGTACATAATATTGATGCTATAGACTATTGATGACATGAAAGTGAAACGTTTTGAGGTTATGTAAGTAAATGTAGAGAATATCTTAATTTAGATCTTCATTTCTATAATTTACTGAGTGGCTGCTATATACAACTACAAAACTTAAGTAAGATAATAATATTGTTATTAAAAATCAAATATTTTTATACTTTGCAAATCAAGATTTCAGGTATAACTCCCTGTAAAGTTGATTTGAATAATTTCGAGGGAAAAATTGTTCCGGAGCCGGGTATCGAACCCGGGACCTTTGGTTTAACGTACCAACGCTCTACCACTGAGCTACTCGGGAACTCTAACCGACACCGATCCAATTTTTCCCTCTATATCCACAGACCTCAAAGTGGGCTGACAACCGTCAAGCAACCAGCTTCGAGTGCACACTAACTCCGTGTGATACGTTAAACCAAAGGTCCCGGGTTCGATACCCGGCTCCGGAACAATTTTTCCCTCGAAATTATTCATTTTTATACTTATTAACCCAGTGGGGTTGGGTCTTTTTCATATACTTAATGGCGGTGTAGTGTAGATATTGATATGTGTCATTGTCTTCAGTATTGGCTCAAGAGAGCGCAAAAATTACAGTTCCTAAGGAAAGATAAAAAGGTATTACTTACTGATAAAATAAGAGGCCTAGAAAATTTTGTAGTCTCCAGATCATTTCAGCAAGATCTCTTAGTAGGATAAAATGATTTTACGTTCTACATTTCAAGTTCTACATGCAGCAGCTATACGAAGATGCTATTGTTCGAAAGCTTAGCAAACCTGACATTTTTTTAACTTTTGCCTACAATCCACAATGACCTGAAATAGCTACTGCTATCGTCCTGACATTGATACTTGCGTTTTCGCGTTGAAACTCAAAAACTGAAGTTGGATAGGTTCAAGAAAAAATATTTGGCCTAAAAAAATCCATTCAGAGGGGGTATGTTTCATTATTATGGAAGCAAATAAGTATCAAAAAGACAAATATTCTTCATTGAAAATAAATCCGAAAAATTTTTATTTGAACGTCTAAAGAACTTAGTTTGCAGCATTTTGCTGCACAAGCCACTAGTATATATATATATATATAATTTGAACTGGTAATGGAAATTACAGGAAAACGGCTGAACGGATTTTAATAAATGACCCCTCATTTTGAAGCTTGGAACTCAAAGTTTTTCAGAAAAATAGTAGTTTTCAGTAAAATGTCAATTTTTCAACATAATTTTCCTTTTTGAATCTTGCGTACACCACTTTTAACACTTGAATATAATTAATTGATGAACTAGTTGACTTACTCGTGTTAAATATGTAATATCTGTCCAGCTTACAGCTGTTTCAGTGCTTCACGCACCATCATCAGAGCCTACTAGATCGTGGCGTCATTTCGAACTTCTCTGCCTGTTAAGAGGGTGTGTTTTATTGTTGGAAGGTGTTGAAGTGTGGAGTCAAATAGTGTGTGTGTGTACTGAAATTGATCTGTGTGTTGAGGATTTGATCGGGGTGTGTTTTAGTGTGTTTGTATATTTCGTATTGTTTTAGTGTGTTGAGTTTTTGGTTCTTGGGTTGTATGTGTAGGATTTCCATGTCTGTATTTATGTTATTGTATGTATGGTTAGTATTGGTTATGTGATCGGCGTATGTAGATGTATTGTGTCCTCTGGTTATAGCTTTAATGTGTTCTTTGTAGCGAGTTTGGAATGATCTGCCTGTCTGTCCTATGTAGAACTTGTCGCAACTATACATCCAACAATAAAACACACCCTCTTAACAGGCAGAGAAGTTCGAGATGACGCCGCGATCTAGTAGGCTCTGATGATGGTGCGTGAAGCACTGAAACAGCTGTAAGCTGGACAGATATTACATATTTAACACGAGTAATTCCACTAGTTCATCAATTAATTATAATTTTCCTATTTTCCAAAATCCATCTGTCGTCAGTTTTGAGAACTAGCTAATTGCATTTCAGAATAAAACAAAACACACACTACAGTAAAAAATATTACACGAAGGCCATGATCTGCAAGAATGCTGACATATTTAGAGCTCAAATTAAATTGGTTATTAAAAACTTAACTTACTAAAAATAATTTACAGGTTCGATTCTGTGGTGTGTAATTTTCTGGGTACAGCTGTGTATTGGATATTAAAAACTACAAAACTTGAGGTGGTTTGATGACATTATTACTATTAGAAATGAAATATTATTGTAGTTAATGCCATGATGTGACTATTTTTCATTAATTATACATATTAATGCTATATTGATGATATGAAAGTGAAACGTTTTGGGGTTATATAAGTAGATGTAGAGAATAATTTAAATTAGATTTTGGTTTCTATATTTACTGATTGGCGGCTATATAGTAGGCCTATATATAGTATATGTTACTGAAAGCTATAAAACTTACGTAAGATAACAATATTATTAAAAACCAAATATTTTTATAGTTATTAATCAAGTGGGGTTGGGTCTTTTTCGTATATTTAATGGCGGTGTGTTGTAGATATTTATATGTGTGGTTCTCTTCAGTATTGGCTCGAGAGAGAGTATCTTTCATTATTATGGAAGCAAATAACTTTCAGAATGTCTGGTATTCTTCATTGAAAATAAATCTGAAAAATGTTTATTTGAACGTCTAATGAACTTAGTTTGCAGCATTTGCTGCACAAGCCACTAGTAAAAATATAATTTGTAATAATTCTTAATGCAAAAAATGTTGTCAATGAATTTTTTTTTTTTTTTTTGCCAACTGTTCAGTGGAATTTTAAATTTATTTAGCTGGTTGTACACATAAAGGTATATTACATATGCCCTATTTTTTCTACATTTGTATCTTTTATAACTTCTGAGGAAACTGCACCCAAAATTGAGGAATTTAACAATGTAAGATATGGAAACTTTCACACCCTTTTTCTGGATTTTCTTATTTCTGTAACATTTGTGCACTTTTCTCAGAAAGTATTGTACCAAGAAGGCTCAAATTAATGTACACTATCAATGTGATGGCATTTTACACAGTTGACTAAAAGAATTAGGATTATTTCCATCTTCAGCATAAATACAAAAATTATTTGTAGCAGTTCTTAATGCAAAAAATGTTATCAATTTTTTTTGGCAACAGCTCAGTGAAATTTTAAATTTATTTAGCTGGTTGTATATACAAAGTGCGCGACAGAATCAGTCAATAGTGACCATAAACCAGTGAAAGTGTTTCATACCCAACACGAGAGATGATGAAGAAGAGAACAAGGTCGAACACTCTGTAATTTTAATTAGACTTTATTCCGTGTTTGTACGACTAGGTTTAGACAGGAAGAAATGGTGCTAAATGGCTCATTGTTAGGCTGTTGCCAGGTTGTTATGCCTCATAACTTTTCTAGTGGCTCTCTTATTTATGAAAAAGAATCTTTCATATCAAAATATGTTTTATTGCCTTCTTCAATTTAATTTTCGCCATACTGAATTTTTGTGAGAACTCTTTAACACACCACAATGTGAAAAGTGCAGAAAACAGTTCTGTCTCCTAAAATTTGACTGTCTACTTCATATCAGCAATTTCACTGTAACTTGGGTTTAAATGATTTGAAATATTTTTTATAAATGTCGTAGTTGTTTTGTAGATAATAATTAAAGCTCCCCTGTACCACGGGTAGCTCAGTTGGTAGAGCATTGGTACGTTTAACCAAAGGTTCGATACCCAGCCCCGGAACAATTTTTCTCTCAAAATTATTCAAATCAACTTTACAGGGAGTTATACCTGAAAGCTTGATTTGTATAATACACGTCACTGTTCGTTAACAGAAAACCACAATTTAAGTCACACAAGAGTTTGTGTGCACTCAATGTTGGTTGCTTGACGGTTGTCAGCCCACTTTGAGGTCTGTGTATATAGAGGGAAAAGTTGGATCGGTGTTGGGTAGAGTTCCCGGGTAGCTCAGTTGGTAGAGCGTTGGTACGTTTAACCAAAGGTCCCGGGTTCGATACCCGGCCCCGGAACAATTTTTCTCTCAAAATTATTCAAATTTAGTCCCCTCTACTGTTTTTCAGTTGAATTGATGAAAGGTTGTTACAATTTCAGGTGGCAATGGTGGAAGTGCAGCTGAGTGACAGATCCAAGGTGCCTCAGGAGATGCTGATAGCATTTGCGATCTGCACCACATTGCTGGTGGCCGTACACATGCTGGCCCTCATGATCAGCACCTGTATCTTGCCCAACATCGATGCCGTCTGCAATCTCCATTCCATCAGTCTGGTGCACGAATCGCCACATGAGCGTCTGCATTGGTACATCGAGACTGCGTGGGCATTTTCAACACTACTGGGGTTGCTGCTCTTTTTATGTGAAATTGCCATTCTTTGTTGGGTGAAGTTTTATGACTTCTCAACTTACGCGGCGTGGTCCGCCTGTATTGTTCTCATCCCTGTACTCATAATCTTCTTGGCGTTTGCCGTTCACTTTTATCGTTCACTTGTTACTCATAAATATGAGGTAACTGTGTCGGGCATACGAGAACTGGAGCTGCTCAAGGAACAAATCGAGGCAGGAGATGCAGAAGGGCGAGCCAACGGCATGGGTCTCTTCAACAACTCGCAGGTTGTGTAACCGTTTGAAAGAAACACTTTTCATGAACTTGAATGTTTTGCTTCCGGTTGCGATAAAACTTTGTAAAATAATTTAGTTGAGAGGAAACTGCAACCTTGAGACATGCAAGCAAAGCGTTTGCTTAAACTAGTTTGCGGTGGTTGAACGGTGGACACACAGCACAATAATGAACACCAAACCTGATTGACAGTTCAAACATTTGATACAGTATGTTTGATTTACAGAGTTACTTATTTTTAATATGTTATGTTGTCTTAAATACTCGACACTAAACTATGTACTTTGTGAAATTATGGGTCCTCATATCATCTGAGGTATTTGCCTTAACTAAAAATGTTCAGTGGACCAAACCGAAGGTGTTAGCTGTCCATGACAGAAATGTTTTGGTTCCTATAAATTAGTTTCATTAAAAAGGTAGCTTCTGTTAAATTCCTTAAAAAGGAAACACACACTCAAAAGACAATTAAGACTCCATGTTTGGAGCTTTCGGTTGTCTGAAAAATGACGCATTGTGTCCTTTGCAGGACACTCTGACATGACCGACATGATGATAAGTCTTCCATTCCTATAATGCATATTAGTTTGTGATAGATTTGTTTATAGGTCATACGAAGCATTGAATGCAGCATTTGAGATTATTGGGACCGTCCATAGTGAGAATAACGATGTTGCTTTGCAAAATGGAGGACAGATTAATATCCCAAAATAGTAACAACGCTGTAGTAATGAGCACAATGCTTTGAACACTTTTTATATCATGATCAGTTGTTGAATAAGAGCTAATTTAAATGAAATGATAAAGTGCTTGATCAGATAAGGAAGAGAACTTTGCAGTAAGGGGGAAGGATACGTGTAGCGCTTCAAATTATTATAAAATCGTGCTGCAGATGTTTTGTTTTAGTTTATCAGCGTGCACTGCTACCTGGTAGTCAGCTGTTACATGATGTATTAAAGTGCTTTCCAAAGAGGACGTAGATCTTCCAACTCCGAACTGAATGAAACTATGGTGAGGTTAAACTCCAAGCTAATAAGTTTATCAATGGTGGAAAGTTATTGGAATAACAAACATCCACTTTTTTCAAAGCCTAAATTATGGTAATTATGATTCCAAGCTTTGTTTCTCAGCAGCAAGAATAATTTTTACTATAGATTTGACTTACGTTGTTGCCCTTATGTTCTGATAAGCTAAAGTCTGCTAACTTTGAAAATGATGGAATAGTTCGTACGATAGTTTAATGAATTGGTAAAGAAGTTTTATCTTAGAAAGCATGATGATTGTGATATTCCAATAGTCAATATAATGTAATATAATCTAATAATATTTTATTTAGAGTTCAGTCTAATTGACATATCACAGTTTAAAATCAAATAACACTTACAAATGTAAATGATCATTGCATATTATAAAATTGAATTGCAAACGTTTTCGCCCTTGGGCATCATCAGGCATTTGACTCACAATATCTTATACAATTTTTCATATCTTTGCTGTGAAATGCGTACCAGATAATTGAAATTTACAATCTTGTATATATTAATACACAACTATTTACATGGTTAACTCTGTGATAAATAACAATCTGAAATTTAATGAGTACAGGTATTAAAATTATATATGATAAAATTGCTACTAAAATGTTGTACTGATCTTATATTTCAAATTATAAAATTGTGATCATTAAAACAACACGATGAAAAATCATATGATTTCTCTTAAACTTCCTAATAAGCCAATACACTTCCATTAGTTTAGTATTTGTAGTGCGAGCATTGGTCTCAATGATTTGTCACTCCATTCAGTGGTGGAATCATTCTGTAATATATTATTTATTAAGTGAGCAACTGTTATTAATGTAATCAAATGGAAAATTTATTCAAATGAAAATTATAAAATTACTATTTAGAATACATTTGTAAGTGTTATTGATTTTAAACTGTGATATGTCAATTAGACTGAACTCTAAATAAAATATTATTAGATTATATTAAAGAAGTTTTAGTTAAAAAAAGTAGGAGATTGGGGGGGGGGAAATAATGCCATGTTCAGACAGTGAGGTTGATCTAAATAAGGTCTTCCAAAGTACGAATACTATAATACTTAATTTATTCAGTTCCTTCTTGTTTGATATAGTTAATCCTTGCTTTTTACCAAGTACCTACCTAATATCAATTTGAATATCTCATGACAGGAAAGCATTTAATTCAGTTGCAAATCATGTCAACTTCCACTATTTCTAGCTCTCCTCTATGCTCATTGATTAATACCACGACTGTTGTTTTGATTTACTTAATGATGTTATATCATCTCTCTTTTGTATATTATGAAATTAGATTTTAAGATAAAAGAGGGAGACTATTTTAACCCTTTGAGCTACAGTGAGTGGTTGCAATGAACAAATATAATGTACCGGTGAATTAGTCTGGGAAATACCCATAAAGAGTTAGAACTTTTTCAGGTATCACTCTCTCTTAAATGGCCGAGGCAACATGCTTGTATAGCTTGTGGAAAGCAGGCAAATCTCATTTCAGGAGATGGTTGAATGCGACATAAAAGTATTTTCTATGACTGACATCTAGATTCTATTGGAGTTTGTGATAATTATTTAAATCTTGAGTACAAATTTGAATTGATTAATGTTTAGAATATTGTTTGTAATTTAGCAAGCCAAATCAATGCAATATTCTTCTCTGTAAATAAAATAAGGTCAATGAATTATTGTAAAATATGGCAGGTATATAAGTTTTAGGCTACATGCACCTGAAAACGATATTCTCTTTTAAGTTAATCATTACAATCTTTCTTAAACTTTTAAAAATGGCTTAAATATAATTACTGAAGGATCACATGTGTTTATCTGTAGTATGTGATGCAAACTTACTTTGACTACATATTAGGTGATGCTCATGTTGATTGACTTGCCTTATTTAAATTCTGATATGAGTTTCGTCCTACATGATCATGTGTACAACACAGGAGTGGGATGGATTTGAATGTTTGCTCGATTGCAGTAGCACCCATGGTGCAAACTTGTGATGGTAATTGTAAGATAATGTCTTATGTACAAGGTTTGTGTAACATACAATACATTTATTGAAACAGTTTTTAAACAGTGTTCTTTATTTTTCTCATATTACAGTAAAATGTGTCTTAAGATTCCTACAGTTCTTCTGAAAAATGGTGAATAAAATTAGTGCTAAATTAGGGTGAAGAAATCTTAGAAATTAATCCTCTCGGGTTCTCAGCCAGGTGAGTTGGATTATTGCTTCCAAGGTTTCAATGACTAGCCCTGCCATCTTCTTCAGGGATTGAAATGCCGTGGAACCATAGTCCCGTCCACCTGCTGTGTTCTGGTTGGTCGAAGCATGTTGATGGCAGGTTTCCACACTGTACTCAGCTGTAGCCCCCTGTCTATGTTGAAATTATTGCCATCTAGTTAGATTTCGATGGCTTCCTTGATGACATCTATCTTGTGGTCTGTTTCCAGGCTGTGTTGCACTATTGCCAACTTATCAGGGTAATGTAGTCTTATGCTGCGTTGGTGTTCCTTGCAGAGTTCCATAAAGGTACGGTCACACGTCGCTACTTTTGCAGCGATGCAGTACAAAAAACTGCGCAACTCTCGTACTGCAATGTGTGAACAACGGTGCAATCTAAAAAGTAGCGGCTGCCGAACCTGCTGCTCGCTACTTTTTCATGCTGCGCCCAGCTTAGAAGTAGCAATGTGTGAACAGGGTTCTCAAGGTTGCAGCCGCAGCATTTCTGATATCGGTTTTGTTGAAACTTTTGCTGCGGTTACGACCAGTGTTGCCACCCATATGTGCCAATGATACTTTTATTCTTTGGATGTATTTTAATGTTAGATGTGATGAAAATAAATTATTTGTAACAGTTATTAAATACACAACACAGTCTGAGCATATTTGCTGAGGATATAATTCACTTTTTTAATTTTCTGTAGCGTAGTTTCAAACAGGAGGGTTGCCAACATTGATTACGTGAATATGCTGTTGGTTATCATTTAAGTATATAGGCGTTTTTAAAAGTTTTATAGTAAAAAATAATGCCAATTTCTGAATACTAGTTAGGACAGAAAAGCAAATAATAGATAAGTAAGCTTTCGCATCAGTTTATTAATAATGCGAAGATAACCACAAAATGTATATTGAGAAGTCAACACGGAGATGGAAACCTGCAGCATGACTGCGGCTGCAAAAGTAGCGCCTTGTGTGTGAACAGACTCGCAACCTCCAGTTGCAACTTTTGCTGCACTCGGGTTGCACAGCATGAAAAGTAGCGTGCAGCGTGCTACTTTTGGCTTACGTGTGAACACGACACGCAACTTTTGTAGCTGCAGTACAAAAGTTGCGCAGCAAAAATAGCAACGTGTGACCGTACCTTAATGGTGCATCCCGTCTGACCAATGTAGCATTTCCCACACTCGCAGGGTATTTTATAGACTCCAGGTATTCTAAGACCAAGGTCTGCAAGAAATCTTAGGTTATCAAAAGAGCATTACATTATTGTATAATTAACTGTATTATAAAAACCGGAAAAATATTTAATTACGATGTTTCAATTTTATTTTATGTGAATATAAACAGTATGCAGTATTGGACAATATAAATTATGCTGTCTCGCCAACTGCTGAAAAATTACAGTACACAATGAGATTCATCCTCATCACAAATGACTGATGATTATCGTGGAACACTGCCTTGTATTGGAAAAAAGAACGTCCTAGCCTTTGAGAAACAACATGCACTCCCTGCAAAATTATATTGTACTTGATAAAGGCTTCTTTCACTACTGGATAGTTATCTAGAGTGTTGAGGGTTTTCCTGTTGTCTAATTTAAAAATTGTATGAGCTCATACTCCATAGCAAATAATTGCTTTCATCGTCTTCGTAATCTGAACTGACCAAAGGTGCAGCACAGAACTAACTGCCAGCTGATTTTGCCATATTCTGAAAAAATTGAGACAAGAGCTCAGGGAGCGAGCATTTCAATCTTGGTGCTCTTTAAATCAGAAAGGGAAAGGCGTCATCCTCTATAAGGAGTTAACTCCCGCCAATAAATGGATCCGACAACCTGATCGCCTCACTAGCAGTGAATGGAGACAAGCTCTTAAAATGACAACTAATGTTTGTCCGCTGCGTGCTATACCAGGAAGGTCCCGAGACGGAAACCACTGTCGTCGTTGCATCAGTGAGATTGAAACTCTTGGCCACGTTTTGGGTGCCTGTCCTTTCAGCGAGACATTGCGGAACTCTAGACATCATAGAATCAGGTCCATGATTGCCGAAGCCTTGAAGAAGAAAGGTCTCACTGTGCACGAAGAAGTCCATGGCATCTCTCAAGAGGGATCCTGTCGGCGAATTGACATGCTTGCCATTCCACCAGGCTCTACATCCGCCTACATTATCGACCCGACAGTCAGGTTTGAGGCACAGGAACAACAGCCCGCTGACGTCCACGCAGAAAAATGCAGATTTATGAGCCCACAGTTCCATTCTATTTGGAGAAATATCACCTCACCTCCATTGAAGTAGTTGGGCTAATGGTTGGCGCTAGGGCACAATACCTCGCCTTTTCGTCAGATTCTGCAAGAAGTTCCAGCTGAGCAACGACTTCATTCGTGATGTTTCCCTTGCCGCTATCAGAGGATCACTTGCCATTTTAAAATACCACCTGTACTTTGTTTCCTAAAAAGGATGAACTTTTGTTTGAACGTCTAATCCGTTTGTTTATTATGTTTAGGCCTGTTATGTGTATGCTATTATCCTTCCTGTACTTAATTTCCCTTTTTTGTTCGTTTTCCACTTTTCTCTTTTGTGGTCTGTTTTTGTTTCCACTCTGTGTGTGTGTTATGCTTTGTCCAATGAGGAAGTCCCGTTATTGGGAAAGCTGAAAGAGTGTCTTTCTTATTATCATTTTATAATTTGGTGATGGTGGTACAACTTATGCCTAATCAATTACTGATTTCACTTGCTTCTGTGATATCTGAGCTACCCAGACATAAGTGAGATCAAAAACACAGGACATGAACATCTTAGAAAAGGCAAACCAAGAGCCCTTCGAAATAAAGCTTTTACATTACGAAAAAATAAGGGAGGAAAATGTTCGAAGAGAAGAAAAATACAGGAGCCGGAAGACTATTGAAAATTACTGCCAAAAAGGGAGATACCGGGAAATATGGGAGAGTTGGCAACATCGACTATTGAAAATTTAACTCTTCGTGACATGTGTTATTTCTTGTTCTTTATGAAAAAAGTATATATTTTTTTTATCTATTTGGGTAGATATTTCATTTCCATTGGTAATTTTGTCCCTAAACTAAATTTATCACATGTACTCCTCATAGGCCAAATTTTAAAAACTTCTGTTATTCTGGTGCAACTTCTGCAGAGAGGTATGTGCGGAAGTACTTTTCAGGCTGCCACAAACTCAGATAGGAGAGCCCGGACACATAGACGAGTCTAAGTTCGGGGAAAGAAAGTACAACTGAGGTCAGCGCATTGAGGGCCAGTGGGTGTTTGGGGGTATCGACCACAAAACCAAGGAATGCTTTCTTGCCACAGTGGAGGACAGGACTCGGGACACTCTGTTGGGAGTGTTGAAGGAAAATGTTCTTCCAGGAACAACAATTTATTCTGATTGTTGGAAGGCATACGAATCTTTGAGAGACGAAGGCTACAGTCACATGACTGTAAACCATTCGGAAAATTTCAAAGATCCAGAAACAGGTGCCCACACGAACACTGTGGAGACGTGTTAAGGAAAGTATGCCTAGCAGCAATAGGAATAAAAAGATGATGGGTTCGTACCTAGCCGAGTACATGTATAGAAAGTGGAGGTTCCACAATAAGTCGGTTGAAGAGTGTTTCCATGCATATCTCAGTGACATTGCTACGGTGCACCGTGTAGACTCAAAACCTGCATGCATCTTAATTGAACATTCATTTTCAACTTGATTCTTTCAATGTTCTCCCCAGACTGCATGCCTAAAGGCATGGATAATTGAACCATGTTGATGCACCTGTAGTGAAGTGAGAGTAGAATTACAAGCACTTCCCCACCCTGAAATTCCTTAATGGGGAATAGATTGAAATAAATAAATATGGATGTGTGATGTATTTTCAACTATCATAAACTTGAGTTTGAAGTATCAAATGTACATGTAGACCAATTAATAATAAAATATTTAATTTTGTCACAATTAGAGACTAAAATTTTTTTACAATTATTTTTGTAGAAACTACGTTCATGATTCGTACAACAAAACAAACACTTCTGTCACAATTCCAGGTGGGTGGCCGTCAATTTCATTCTGGAAATATGTTGGTGATGATGGAGCAGTGTAGAATGGGATTGGTTGGAGAAACCAGACCATATTGAGAAAATCTGTTCCACTATTATTTTGTCTCGTAGCATGCTCCAGAAATCAAAATTGCTGTTCTTGGTGACCATCTGTTACGGAGATCTGCAATGGAAGCAAGTACAATGAGAATAAGAAGATGGAAGATTAAAGAAGACAACCAATGAAAAGTATAAGACATTCCACATACATTTTAATGAGTGTGGGTTTTCTACTTTCGAGAGTATTGGCATAGATATAATTTAATTCTAAGAATTATTATCCAATTGAATAAATTTAAGATTTCACTACAAATTATTTATGAAGAAAATACTTGTTCTTCTTCTTATTCTCCTTCTTCTTCAGTGGTGCTGTGATCTTTTAATTTAGCCTTGACTTTCTTCACAGCTAATACCCATTCAACACAGATTGATGCTTTACTTCACCATCTTTTAACTTTCATACTCTTACTGGTAAATCTGCCAACATTTCAACAATCAACCTAAATGTAAATTTTCCATTTGTATCCCAGAGGAGAGGAGAAAATCCACAAACAATTACGGAAAATACAGGAATTTTACTTGAAGCAAGTAAAGAGATGGGTTTGGAAGTAAATCCCGAAAAGACAAAGTATATGATTATGTCTCGGGACGAGAATATTGTACGAAATGGAAATATAAAAATTGGAAATTTATCTTTTGAAGAGGTGGAGAAGTTCAAATATCTGGGAGCAACAGTAACAAATATAAATGATACTCAGGAGGAAATTAAACACAGAATAAATATGGGAAATGCGTGTTATTATTCGGTTGAGAAACTTTTATCATCCAGTGTGCTGTCAAAAAATCTTAAAGTTAGAATTTATAAAACAGTTATATTACCGGTTCTTCTATATGGCTGTGAAACTTGGACTCTCACTCTGAGAGAGGAACATAGGTTAAGGGTGTTTGAGAATAAGGTGCTTAGGAAAATATTTGGGGCTAAGAGGGATGAAGTTACAGGAGAATGGAGAAAGTTACACAACACAGAACTGCACGCATTGTATTCTTCACCTGACATAATTAGGAACATTAAATCCAGACGTTTGAGATGGGCAGGGCATGTAGCACGTATGGGCGAATCCAGAAATGCATATAGAGTGTTAGTTGGGAGGCCGCAGGGAAAAAGACCTTTAGGGAGGCCGAGGCGTAGATGGGAAGATAATATTAAAATGGATTTGAGGGACGTGGGATATGATGATAGAGAATGGATTAATCTTGCTCAGGATAGGGACCAATGGCGGGCTTATGTGAGGGCGGCAATGAGCCTCCAGGTTCCTTAAAAGCCAGTGAGTAAGTAAGTAAGTATCCCAGAGGAACAGAGAAGGATATTTAGTGAATCCAATCCACGCTTCATGCCAAATACAAAACCAGTACCGTAACTGAAAGGTCTCGCAGTACTCTTCACATTTGATGGCGTGAAGAATATGTGAAACTTTAACACATATTTTTAATGCCAATATTGATAGTTGCATCTTTGCTAAAGACTTTATGATTATTAAGGTTTTTTCTGTGTTCAAGAAAAGTGATAAAAATCAATATGGTATGCGCCTATTAGTTTGATTCCAACCATCTCAAAAGTTTTTGAGATTTTATTAAATAAACAAATTTATAAATATGCGTTGTGAGTTTCCGGGCTTGTGACGTGTTATATCAGTTGCTGGAGTTACCGTTTCGATCATCCTGCTGTGATCGTCCTCAGAGCACCGCAGCAATGAAACGATGGAAATGTTAGCTCCAGCAACTGACACAACAGGCACCAGCCGGGAAACTCACGAACAGCGGCTGTAAAAGCCTATGCCAACAGATTTATAATTACTTTGACAGAAACGTAATTTTTAGCGACTCTCAGTTTGGCTTTAGAAGATCGGATAATACTAAATAGGTCACTTATATCGAGCGAAAGTAGGTCACTTGGCACCCAGCGAAAGTAGGTCACTTGCCACAGAGCGAAAGTAGGTCACTTGGCACCCAGCGAAAGTAGGTCACTTGCCATAGAGCGAAAGTAGGTTACTTTGCATCCAGCGAAAATAGGTCACTTGTCATCCAGCGAAAGTAGGTCACTTGCCATCCAGCGACAGTAGACCACTTGCCATAGAGCGAAAGTAGGTCACTTGCCAACCAGCGAAAGTAGGCCACTTGGCATCCAGGGAAAGTAGGTCACTTGCCAACCAGCGAAAGTAGGTCACTTGGCACCCAGCGAAAGTAGGTCACTTGCCACAGAGCGAAAGTAGGTCACTTGTCACAGAGCGAAAGTAGTTCACTTAGCACCCAGCGAAAGTAGGTCACTTGCCATAGAGCGAAAGTAGGTCACTTTGCATCCAGCGAAAATAGGTCACTTGCCATCCAGCGAAAGTAGGTCACTTGCCATAGAGCGAAAGTAGGTCACTTCCCATCTAACGAAAGCAGGTTACTTGCCATCGCGGGAAAGTAGGTCACTTGCCTTCCAGCGGAAGTAGGTCACTTGCCTTCGAGTGAAAATAGGTCACTTGACATCCAACGAAAATAGGTCACTTGCTGTCGAGGGAAAGTAGGTCACTTGCTGTCGAGGGAAAGTAGGTCACTTGCCATACAGAGAAAGTAGGTCACTTGGCACCCAGCTAAAGTAAGGCACTTGCCACACAAAGAAAGTACGTCACTTGCCATCCATCTAAAGTAAGGCACTTGCCACACAGAGAAAGTAGGTCACTTGCCATCCAGCGAAAGTAGGTCACTTGCCATCCAGCGAAAGTAGGTCACTTGCCATACACCGAAAGTAGGTCACTTGCCATACACCAAAAATAGGTCACTTGCCATACACCGAAAGTAGGTCACTTGCCATACACCGAAAGTAGGTCACTTGCCATACACCGAAAGTAGGTCACTTGCCATACACCGAAAGTAGGTCACTTGCCATACACCAAAAGTAGGTCACTTGCCATACACCAAAAGTAGGTCACTTGCCATACGCCAAAAGTAGGTCACTTGCCATACACCGAAAGTAGGTCACTTGCCATACACCAGAAGTAGGTCACTTGCCATACACCGAAAGTAGGTCACTTGCCATGCACCAAAAGTAGGTCACTTGCCATACACCAAAAGTAGATCACTTGCCATGCAGCGAAAGTAGGTCACTTCCCATCAAGGAAAAGTAGGTCACTTGCCATACAGCGAAAGTAGGTCACTTGCCATACAAAAAAATTATGTCACTTGCCATCCGGAGATAGTTGGTCACTTGCCATCCAAAGAAGGTAGGTCACTTGCCATACAAATAAAGTAGGTCACTTGCTATCCAGGTAAAGTAGGTCACTTGCCATCCAGAGAAATTAGATCACTTGCCATCCAAAGAAGCGCACTTGCCATACAGACAAAGTAGGTCACTTGCCATCCAGCGAAAATAGGTCACTTGCTTAAATTCTATTTTGTGGGAAAAAGACATACTGAAGAGTACAAAGAGAAGAATTTACAGAAGCATGGTCCAGAGTGTGGGGCGGAAGATGAGAATTAAAGCAGAGATTTAGAGAGAAACTATTGGCTACTGAAATGGATTTTTAGGAAGATGATGTACAAAAACAACAATGGATAGAATTCCTAATGCAGTAATAAAGGAAATTATAGAAATGATAGAGACATCATAGATGAAATCAAGAAATGACAGTTAGTTTGGTATGGGTACATTATAAGAATGGACAAATCAAGATGGCCGAATCAATCAATCTTCTTAATGTATCCAGCTGTTTGCTGACAACATAAAGTCCACTGTAGTCTTTTCAGTTCTTGTTTTTCATGAGAAATGAGGGGTATTTTGATCGGTGTTCATTATAGATGCCTGTTGCTGGTAGCCAGAGTTGGGGTGTAGTCAATATATGCTGCAGGGCTGTGTCTTCTGCAACTGGTACTGATGATTTTAATTTACTTCTTTTGTGGCTTATGGATGGACAGTATAGAAGAATGTGTTCCAGATCTTCATCAGACAAGTAGGAGTATCAGAAATGTGAAATCGGTGTAGGTGCAATTGTGTGACAATGTGACCTGTTCTGGCCCTTGTTAAAAATGTTTGAACATGTCTGGGCAAGTTTTTGAACATTTCCAGGTCAAAGATTGCCGAAGAAGATATAGAATAGATATCACCAGGAAAGAGGGTACAGGGTCGACCCACATATTGTTGGAGAGATGATGTAATGGAAGCTATGAAGAAAAAAAGGGAACTTCAAGAAGAAGACTACTTAGACAGAGTGAAATAGAAATATTGTTTTTGTTGTTTTCTAATGCCAGGCGTTTGACAGTAAAGTCATTTGACCTCTTGCACTCCAATATTTTTCAAAGATATTATCATGGCCAGCCACTGAAGCACAGATTTTGAGGTGTTCCGAATCCATTTCTTGGTTTGAGTTGCACAATGGGTAGTTAGGGGACTGATATATTCCAATTC
Source organism: Periplaneta americana (assembly GCA_025594305.2). NCBI lineage: Eukaryota > Metazoa > Arthropoda > Insecta > Blattodea > Blattidae > Periplaneta > Periplaneta americana. Next base: position 9,172,137 of record JAJSOF020000025.1, read on the forward strand.
TATGCAGGTGTTTGGCTAAACAATCATGGCCTGTTGCCAATCTAAATGCAGCTACAGACGATTTTCGTGGTAAATCGGGAATTAACTGTGGATTATGATGCAGAGAGTTCCATTTTTTCCCTTGAGATTGTGTTATAAAATTTTGTTTGTTGAAGTCTAAATATGTAGATTTAATAAATCTTTTCACAGAGTAATACGTAGATTTAGTAACAGGTCTGTAAGTAGCAGTGCTGCCCTTCTTTGCTAAAGCATCCGCATTCTCGTTTCCCAGGATTCCACAATGGGATGGTATCCATTGGAATACAATTCTTTTATTGAGTGATATTAATTGAGAGAGCATTTTAGTTATTTCTGCTGTTTGAGATGAAGGTGTGTGTTTAGAGACTATTGATAGAATAGCTGCTTTGGAGTCTGACAATATAACTGCATTCTTAAATTTATTGATGTGGCATAGAAGATTCCTGAGACTTTCACTTATTGCAATGATTTCTCCATCAAAACTTGTTGTTCCATATCCAAGAGATCTATAAAGTGAGAAGAGACAGCACGTAACACCTGCACCGGCACCTTGTTCTCTGGAGATCAAGGATCCGTCGGTGTATAAATGAAGCCAGTTTTGTGGAGGGTACCTAATATTAATTGTCTCTAAAGACAATTGTTTAGTATTTCAGTGTTTACTTCTGATTTTAGTGAAATAGAAATTGGAGAGAGAGAAGCAACGACATTTGTATAAATCCGAAATATACAGACATGGACAAATTATTAGACTAAATTAATTATATGTGCAACGAAGCTGTATTTATCGGTAGAAATAATGAACAAAAATGTATTTTGCACAAATATAATGAACAGAAAATTGAGTCATGAGGTTACTAATATTTTGTGAACATTCCCTTATTCCTTATTAACATGTTGATTTTGTCAGGGATGCTGGGAACCAAAGTTTGATGCTTTCTTTGAATATCAGCATCATTTAGCCAGACAAAAGACTGTGCTTAAATGAGTCCATGTTTTGTTGTAAGCCTCTTTTTGTTCACTTTCTTCTTCAGTATACACCACAGATTTTCAATTTCGTTCATGTCCGGTCTTCTTGCAGGCCATGGGAAAATATCTTCTGCAGTATATAATTAAAACACAACATATAGTACCAACATAGCCAGAAAAAATATACTTAACCATTGGAAAAATATACCAGAAGATGTAAACTATCATATTTACAACAATAGAGACTCTGTGAATGATACTGATAGTTGATATGACGAATTATATTATGTTTCCAAGAAAACGTTTTAGTCTAATAATTTGTCCACGTCTGTAGTGTTTATATTGGTGTATATTTTTTTTCTAAGTTAGTGGTTGCTGCTGTTTTGGCAAGTTGATCAGGTCGTTCATTGCCATCTATGCCCACATGACCCTGCAACCATCCCATACAGATGTGATACGTGTTCAGTGTGATATAACTCCCTGGCACTGACAGCCATTGTGCTAAGGCAGTACTTGCTATTGATTTATTTGAGCGCAGCATGTGAATCACTTCAACACGAGCATTAGCTTTGTTGTCTACCTTCCATTGCACTGCTTCTTTTACAGCGAAAAGTTCTGCCTGGAAAACTGTAGCCTACATTGTGGTGCTAGTCTAAACCTCACAGAAAATTTCGATGTCACTTTGGTAAACAACAAATGCACACAGCCTACTTCAGTAGTTTCATGGTAAGAAAATATTTTCCCGTCTATCATCATCATCATCATTATCATCATCATCATCATCGTCCTTGCAGGTATTAGGCCTAGTGGCCTGTTACGGTCTCCGTCTATCTTTTCAGGGGGCGTCCCAAAGATTGTATTGTATTGTATTGTATTTATTAACATTTCATGGTATTCATACATGCTTACAGCTAGAATATGGAACAAGTCAAAAAACTTAATACTATTATAAAATCTTAATTTATAGTCACAGTCTAGATTAAATATATACAGACGAGATTTACAATATAGTCTACTAGTACAACACATAGTTTTAGTATCAATTTCATGAAGCGTTATTGAATGTCATGAATTCACCTACAGAATAGAAGGCGTGAGAAATTAGGTACTTCTTTAATTTGGCCCTAAATAATTTTATGTTTTGAGTTTCATTTTTATATCGATAGGGAGGCTATTAAAAATTTTTACTGCCATATAACGCACTCCTTTTTTATAGCACAATAGACTTGCCGATGGAAGTCATTTTTTTGACGTGTATTTATGCTATGAACTGTTGAATTAGTTACAAAGTTTTCACGATTACATACGAGGAATACTATTAATGAAAAGATATACTGACAAGCCATGGGCATTATTTGTAGTTTTTTGAAAATAGTCCTACACGATTCCCTAGATTTGGCACCTACTATTATTCTAATTACTCTTTTTGTAATAGAAATATATTGTTACTATCTGTGGAATTTCCCCAGAATATTATTCCAAAACTCATTACCGAGTGGAAGTATGCAAAGTATATTGTTTTTAAGGTATTGATATTTACTATCTTTTGCATAGATCTAATAGCAAAACAAGCTGAATTTAGTTTGGGGGTAATTTCTTTAATATGATTTTTCCAAATTAACACATTATCGATTTTTAAGCCAAGAAATTTGGTTGTTGTTGTTGTTTCTAATAGGGATCTATTATTAATTATTGCGCTAGAAATTTGCGACGTTGAATTTGGACAGGATTTAAATTGAATTATGTTAGTTTTGTTACAATTTAATACTAATTTATTGACTGAGAACCAGTCACATATTTTGAAGAGGATTTCCTCTGTTGAAGATTGGAATGTGTTGGAGTTATTGGCTGTAATTACTATATTGTGTCATCTGCAAAGATCGTCTTCCATGTGGTATATTTGTCTTGAGAGTCTAGAACGGTCCATCCTATTGACATGGTTAAGCCATTTTTGTCTATAGTGGTTGAGATGTTCATAAATAGGTGTAATTTTCAATTCTTTTGTAATTAGTTCATTCCTTTTGTGGTCAAGCAAGCTGTAGCCGGCAGTCCTCCTTAGAAATCTCATTTCCGCAGTTGTCAGGGATTGAACATCTGAGTTTCGGACAGTCCAGGCCTCATTACCATACATGAGGACAGGTCTTGCTAGAATTTTATATGCTTTTAACCTGGTATGTTTTTGGGTTTTTGTGGTTGTGAAAACCTGGTTGATGGTTCTTAAGGCTCCATTAAAATGTTGAATATTTTCAGATATATCAGTAACAGGTAAATATGTCAAATTATAACCTAAATATTTAAATTAGTTTACCTGTTCTAACGTATGGGTTCCAATGCAAATTTTACCCCTAACTGGCTGTTTACCTTGGAACGCCATAATTTTTGTTTTGTTTGGGGAAATTTTCATTTTGAAGTTTTGTGCTATTATATTCAGGTGATATATTGAATATTGCAGCTCGTCTTCATTTGTAGCAAAAAGAACCTGGTCGTCTGCATATAATAATGTATCTAGAGTACAATTTCGGAAGAGCGGGATGTTTGCACGAATTGTTAGTCACCAATGTCTGATGATGGAGTTGATGTATATATTGAATAAAAGTGGTGAGAGGGGGCATCCTTGACGAACTCCACAGTTTATCGGTCTCCATTCGGTATGTTCTGATTCAATAGTAATTTTGATAATATTGTGGTTATATAATTCGTAAATTGTTTTTATAATTGTGTTTGGAACTGAATCATCTGCCAAAATTTGAAAGAGCTTATTTCTGTCAACACGGTCGTAATCTTTTCGTAATCAATAAAAGCCAAGTGAGTTTCTTTATTAAATTCCCTATGTTTTTCGATCAAAATCTTTAAAATAAAATATCCATCTGCGCAAGATCTGCTTTTTCGAAAACCGTCTATAGTGTCCAAAATCATTAAATAATAGAACATACTTTAGTAGTAATGAAATCTTACTTCAGGTATGGGGTAATTTGTGGGTTCTGGTGCCGACTGTCTAAAGTAGATGTCAGTCATGTTGCTGCGCACACAAATGTTGTCACGCCACACTCCTTCTTGTAACTGACCACTTTTCAAGTGGTAGAATTTTCCATGGCCATGTTTGTTACCACAGTGCCATTCCCCTTCGTATCGATTTCCATTAGCTACAGAAGAAGAGATGGTAGGTTATTCAATAAATAGACACGTCAGAATAACTCAATACTTATCTATTTTAAAAACGTAACCTCAATAAATTACACTGTATCTTTTCAATGTACCTCCCTCCTTCCCCATTACCCATTAACCTATATTTATCCCATGGCTTCCTAATTCTTGCAATGAAGAAATTCTTATCCTAATGTCGTAAAAATAAAAGTATAGTTAGAAGTTACTCTCATTAAAAATGCACTAAAGTGTTCCATAGTCAGCTTATTTTTAAATTTTGAGTGCACATAAATCCTCGTCCTAATTATAATAAATATCATACATCTTGATTACACAACTTTTAACACTGTATCACTTCGCAATATGTATGATAAGAACTTTCTTGTGTTAAATTTTAACGTACTTTGTTAACATGTTTCGACCTATTTTCGGTCATCTTCGGAACTGTTCGTTGTTGGTCTTGGCGCCTCTTGTTTCCTGTGTGGGTGCGTTCGTAGTGTAGAGTCAAAGAGTGTGTGTGTTTTGAAACTGAGTTGTGTGTTGAGAATATCGTTGGGGTGTGTTTTCATGTGTCTGTATATTTCATATTGTTCTAGTGTGTTGAGTTTCTGGCTTTTTGGTTGGATGTGCAGTATTTCCATGTCTGTGTTGATGTCTCTGTAGGTGTGGTTGGCATTTGTGATGTGTTCTGCATATGTGGAGGTGTTTTGTAATTTTGTTATGGCTGTGATGTGTTCTTTGTAAACCAACAACAACAACACACATACACAACACATCCAACCACCCTACACAACACAAACAAGCTGCATTCCGAACAATGGTACACAGACTACTCAACATACCAATGAACCAACAGGATTACAACGAAGAACTAAACACAATCAAATACATAGCACAAAAAAATGGATACAACCCCAACATAATAGACAACATAATACGTAAGACAAAACATAACCACAAAAACAGAAGAATACAACACAAACACAAGAACACAAAAAATACATCACACTAACATACGAAAACAAAAACACACAAAATTGCAACCTCATTCAAGAAGTTAAACTATAACATCGCATACAGAACAAATAACACTCTACAAAAACATCTCAACACATAAACAACACAAACAAACAAATACAACCACACAGGCGTAGACAAACTCAAATGCAACACCTGCAACAACTTCTACATAGGACAGACAGGCAGATCATTTCAAACACGTTACAAAGAACACATCACAGCCATAACAAAATTACAAAACACCTCCACATATGCAGAACACATCACAAATGCCAACCACACCTACAGAGACATCAACACAGACATGGAAATACTACACATCCAACCAAAAAACCAGAAACTCAACACACTAGAACAATATGAAATATACAGACACACGAAAACACACCCCAACGATATGTTCAACACACAACTCAATTTCAAAACACATTCACTCTTTGACTCTACACTATGAACGCACCCACACAGGAAACAAGAGGTGCCAAGACCAACAACGACCAGTTCCGAAGACGACCGAAAATAGGTTGAAACATGTTAACAAATTACGTTAAAATTTAACATAAGAAAGTTCTTATCATACATATTCCGAAATAAATGTCAATTGAAATTTTTTAGAATATGAAAAAAAAAAAACAGTATGTACCGGTAATCATTTTCCCTTCATGGAAGTTGCCTAGTATGCAGTCACCTTATAACGAGTGATTCCAATGTAATATAATTATACCCAGTGGCGGCTCGTGATAAAATATTATATGTGTTCACAATTTTGTGGTTCCAAAATCGAAGAGAATTTGAAATTGTACGTTTAGTCTAATATGAAATGTCATGATTCTAATGTTTCACTATCGAAAAAAAACAGTATATAAATTCAAAATGACATATAATAATAATAATAATAATAATAATAATAATAATAATAATAATAATAATAATAATAAGAGTAATAATAAGAGTAATAATAATAGTAATAATAATGAAACTCAGTCTTTCTATTTCCAATTTTTTCTGGTAAGCCAGTTTACCCAGTTCTTTACTGTTCCAAATTTCATTGAACAGAGTTCATTGTTTACGTTTGTTAATAATGAATGCATACCACAGTCCCGTTATTTACAAACGCGTGTGTTCAGTAATATATTTTGATTCACAACACACTGATACACTATAGCCTATACCAGTACTGTAATCTCATTCGCATAGATTGATTACTATATATACATGCCAGTAAATATTATTCTTAAATATTATACACTACCATACATATACCGTACTTAAATTCATATCACCACCACAGTCAGCCAGCACGTGTTTGAAAGCCAAACTATGCTATTATGCCGACACTGAAGTATAGTAATTCACAAACTACACTCTCGTAGCAGCACTGTACACACACATCTACGTAAAGTAAACGTTCCTACAGTCAGATGCTGACATCTACAGGCTTTTAAATTTCCTCCTCGAGATATAGCACATGAACGATAGGCACTGATGCACCTGACATCCGTAGGATAGATACTCATCATGTTCACTTAACGCTTTGTGCTCTTGACGAGTCATAAGCGGCCAGCTAAAGACAATTTTCTTCCGCGCATGCGTGAAATTCCTGTAACCATCTCGAAAAGAGCACGGCTTGTACGTGAACGGATATTGCCAAGTTTACATAAGAAGTTTATGCAAGATGCAGGAAGTTTAAAGTACTCGATTCTGATATTATACATCCCCACTACGTCAATACGGTATCAAATAATAAAACTAGTCGTGCATTAATGGAAACAAGGTGTTCACGTGCTCTTGTGCTCTTATTGACGCACTGCCACTGATTATACCATATACCTGGCAAAACTTACTTACCCTTAACATACAAACCAAGACCATGGTATTTATCATTTTCCCACTGACCATAGTAAAATGAACCATCAGGTAGCACACATAAACCAATACCATGTCGTTCACCATTCTTCCACTCGCCTTGATACCAACTGCCATCTGAATAGGAATATATTCCATGTCCCTGCAAGATGTCAGTAAGATAGATACAGTATCACTAAAATTCACAAAATCGGACAAAATTATATACGTTTCATATATATTTTAAATTATATATTTCTTTAGTTTATTTTTTCTATACATTACTGTTAATGTGTAGAACAGTGCTACATAACTGGCCACGATTATTTAAAAAATTATTTTATTATATAATTTATAATAATAATGTCCTAATTATGTCAGGTGAAGAGTACAATGCGTGCAGTTCTGTGTTGTGTAACTTTCTCCATTCTCCTGTAACTTCATCCTGCTTAGCCCCAAATATTTTCCTTAGCACCTTATTCTCAAACACCCTGAACCTACGTTCCTCTCTCAGAGTAAGTGTCCAAGTTTCACAACCATACAGAAGAACCGGTAATATAACTCTTTTATAAATTCTAACTTTCAGATTTTTGGACAGCAGACTGGATGATAAGAGCTTCTCAACCGAATAATAACAGGCATTTCCCATATTTATTCTGTGTTTAATTTCCTCCCGAGTGTCATTTATATTTGTTACTGTTGCTCCAAGATATTTGAATTTTTCCACCTCTTCGAAGGATAAATCTCCAGTTTTTATATTTCCATTTCGTACAATATTCTGGTCACGAGACATAATCATATACCGGTACTTTGTCTTTTCGGGATTTACTTCCAAACCGATCACTTTACTTGCTTCAAGTAAAATTTCCGTGTTTTCCCTAATCGTTTGTGTATTTTCTCCTAACATATTCACGTCATCCGCATAGACAAGAAGCTGATGTAACCCGTTCAATTTAAAACCCTCTCTGTTATCCTGAACTTTCCTAATGGCATATTCTAGAGCGAAGTTAAAAAGTAAAGGTGATAGTGCATCTCCCTGCTTTAGCCCGCAGTGAATTGGAAAAGCATCAGATAGAAACTGACCTATACGGACTCTGCTGTATGTTTCACTGAGACACATTTTAATTAATCGAACTAGTTTCTTGGGAATACCAAATTCAATAAGAATATCATATAATACTTCCCTCTTAACCGAGTCATAAGCCTTTTTGAAATCTATGAATAACTGATGTACTGTACCCTTATACTCCCATTTTTCTCCATTATCTGTCGAATACAAAAATCTGATCAATAGTCGATCTATTACGCCGAAAACCGCACTGATGATCCCCAATAATTTCATCTACGTACGGAGTTAATCTTCTCAAAAGAATATTGGACAAAATTTTGTACGACGTCAACAAAAGTGATATTCCTCGAAAGTTACCAGACGTTTGAGATGGGCAGGGCATGTAGCACGTATGGGCGAATTCAGAAATGCATATAGAGTGTTAGTTGGGAGACCGGAGGGAAAAAGACCTTTAGGGAGGCCGAGACGTAGATGGGAGGATAATATTAAAATGGATTTGAGGGAGGTGGGGTATGATGATAGAGACTGGATTAATCTTGCACAGGATAGGGACCGCTGGCGGGCTTATGTGAGGGCAGCAATGAACCTTCGGGTTCCTTAAAAGCCATTTGTAAGTAAGTAATAATAATGTCCACAAAAAGTCAGTTCTGTCATGTGATGTTGAGGTTTTTCATGATGTCAGTTTTCCTTCGATTTTGTAGAAGGGAACAACCTGCGATTCTTCTCATGAAACTCATCTCCTCTGCCATCAAATGTTTCTCATCTGTTTTTCTGATGGCCCATGCCTCACTACGGTATGTTAGAAGAGGTCTAGCAAGAGGCTTATAGATTTGAAGTCTGGTGTGTTCCTGTACTCTTGATGGTTTAAAAACTTGATTTATTACCCCAGTGACTTTAATATGTTTTGATATTTTGTTTGTCTTTCTTCATCTGTACTAAATGTCATCTCGTAATCCGAAAAATTAAAAGAATTAACTCGTTCAATTAAAGTGTCACTAATACAAATTTTGCTTTGAATAGAGTATTTCCCTTTCAAGGCCATAATTTTAGTTTTATCTGCAGAAATGCTAAGTCCAAAACCTGAGGTAATTTGTTGTAGATTGTAAGGCTGCACGCCAGAGGTCATCTTCAGAAGAAGCGTTTATAATTTGATCATCTGCATACAGCAGTGTGTCCAGATGTGTTGGTACACAGAGCAAATCCTGCATGATGGTTTCTTCTCCATGACTGAATTACATGATTCATACAACATAAAATGAATTACTACATGTATAATAGTTGTTGTTGTTGTTGTTGTTGTTGTTGTTGTTGTTGTTGTTTTCTAATGCCAGGCGTTTGACAATAAAGTCATTTGACCTCTTGCACTCCAATATTTTTCAAAGATATTATCATGGCCAGCCACTGACGCACAGATTTTGAGGTGTTCCGAATCCATTTCTTGGTTTGAGTTGCACAATGGGCTGTTAGGGGACTGATATATTCCAATTCTATGCAGGTGTTTGGCCAAACAATCATGGCCTGTTGCCAATCTAAATGCAGCTACAGACGATTTTCGTGGTAAATCGGGAATTAACTGTGGATTTTGATGCAGGGAGTCCCATTTTTTCCCTTGGGATTGAGTTATCAAATTTTGTTTGTTGAAGTCTAAGTATGTAGATTTAATAAATCTCTTCACAGAGTAATACGTAGATTTAGTAACAGGTCTGTAAGTAGCAGTGCTGCCCTTCTTTGCTAAAGCATCCGCATTCTCGTTTCCCAGGATTCCACAATGGGATGGTATCCATTGGAATACAATTCTTTTATTGAGTAATATTAATTGAGAGAGCATTTTAGTTATTTCTGCTGTTTGAGATGAAGGTATGTGTTTCGAGACGATTGATAGAATAGCTGCTTTTCGAGTCTGACAATATAACTGCATTCCTAAATTTATTGATGTGGCATAGAAGATTCCTGAGACTTTCACTTATTGCAATGATTTCACCATCAAAACTTGTTGTTCCACATCCAAGAGATCTATAAAGTGAGAAGAGACAGCACGTAACACCTGCACCGGCACCTTGTTCTCTGGAGATCAAGGATCCGTCGGTGTATAAATGAAGCCAGTTTTCTGGAGGGTACCTAATATTAATTGTCTCTAAAGACAATTGTTTTAGTATTTCAGTGTTTACTTCTGATTTCAGTATCTCTTCTGTTAAATTTAGAAAGAGTTTGGTTTAATTTGACATGTATAATAGTAATAACAATAATAATAATAATAATAAATAATTTATTTATTTATTTATTTATTTATTTATTTAATTATTTATTTATTTATTTATCTATTTATCTATTTATCTTATTTATCTTATTTAATTTATTTATTTATTTATTTATTTATTTATTTATTTATGTATTTATGTATTTATGTATGTATTTATTTATTTATTGATTTATTGATTTATTGATTGATTGATTTATTTATTTATTTATTTATTTATTTAATTATTTATTTATTTATTTATTTATCTTATTTATCTTATTTATCTTATTTATCTTATTTATCTTATTTAATTAATTAATTAATTTATTTATTTATTTATTTATTTATTTATTTATTTATTTATTTATTTATTTATGTATTTATGTATTTATGTATGTATTTATTGATTTATTGATTGATTTATTTATTTATTTATTTATTTATTTATTTATTTATTTATTTATTCATTCATTCATTCATTCATTCATTCATTCATTTATTTATTTATTTATTTATTTATTTATAATATTAACGTGCAAAACAACAGCACAAGGCCAATTAAAGTTTAGCACGATACAAAACAGAACAAAACAACAAATGATGATGAGAATGAATGTTAGAAAATGGCAATGAGATGAAATACAAATAATATAATAGTCTACATCAATCATAGATCAAATAAAAATTATAAAATCATAAATCAGTACAATAAGATAATTGAAATAATGGAATAGTCTACCTTAATCAATTGACCAAATGCAAGAGAAAAAAAAACGGACAAATAATTATTAAAATTAGATCAGTGAGAAAAAACTCAGATATACTACACATTAAATGGATCCAAGTTGAATCCATGCAAATTAGCATATTTAATGCATCTGCAGACCGGAGAGAGAGATTTAGGATTCTTATTATAAAACAATTTATGAAATCTTAAACCATTAGCAGGAATACGAAGACTGATATTGCTTATGAAAGATTCACAATCAATATCACCCTTAATGACTTTACAAAAAATAAATAATCAAGATCCTGACGTCTGGTGAACAAACTACCGCAATTGAAATATTTGCATTTAATCTCATAGTTATAATCGGAATTTGGTAAAAATCTATAAGAACACAAGGAAATAAATTTTCTTTGAATATTCTCCAATTTAGCGAGTCAGTGGAAGTAATGGAGTTCCATACAACAGATGCATATTCAAGCTTGGATCTAACCAACGTATAGTATAAAATTAATAAACACATAGGAGTGGAAAAAGAATAAGTTATAGACCTAATTACACCAAGCATTCTTAACGAATGGGTATAAATATATTGCACATGATCATGGAAATATAATTTTGAATCAAGTAGGACACCAAGATCTCTAATACAATCTGTCCTAGTAATTACGACATTACTGAGAGAATAGTTAAATTTTAGGAGATAATAATAATAATAATAATAATAATAATAATAATAATAATAATAATAATAATTTATTTAACCTGGCAGAGTTAAGACCATACGGAGTAAAACTGCGTTACAAAAAACACTACAAATTTACAAAGTACACTACAATTTTACACACAAAACTGAATAAGATAATAATAATAATAATAATAATAATAATAATAATAATAATAATAATAAGTAAACAACAAGTAAGTAGAAATCAGACATAATATATAACATACAGAAAGAAAGAAAAAGCATAATAAAATGTGAACAGCAGGTCAAAATAAATGAGACATATAAAGTATAAAAAATAAGACAATTATTGATAATAATAATAATAATAATAATAATAATAATAATAATAATAATAATAATAATAATGATGATGATGATGATAATGATGATGATGATAAGAAATAAGAATAGTAATAAGAATAATAATAATAATAATAATAATAATAATAATAATAATAGTAGTAGTAGTAGTAGTAGTAGTAGTAGTAGTAGTAGTAGTAGTAGTAGTAGTAGTAGTAATAAAATAGTGCAGTACAAAGCATACAATGAATACAATATTTTTAAGTACACACAGTAAGGAAAATTATGATTATATACAGCTCAACTTATCACATTATATTTATATCATTATCGGAAAATATGAAAACAAAAATATAAAATAAGTTAAATATCACTAGAACATAAAAAAATGTGAATACGTGGAAACATGCAATACAACACTTGTCATAATAGGAAGTTAGTTTGGCAAGTCGTCATAAGGGCATTGTTTTAAAGTTAAAAGAAAAATATGACTTTTCATTAACATTCACCCCTTACTCATCAAATTTTGGAAAAGTGTTTTCCAAAGACGAAAGCTCTTTGATGAGCTATAGATTAATCTCCTGTAAACAACTAGTTCCATCATATGCAAGTTTTTCTTGAGGATACAGGTTCTGTAAGGAAACCAACTGTTCAGTTTTAACAAGTCACTTGACCTGCTTTTATCAAAATCTCTCACGAGAGCCTTGGGGTGTCTTCTTAGTAGTAGTTAAGTAATAGCTTTTGGAAATGACAAAACTTCCAGTATCTTACTTGAAACACTGCTAATGAATTTCTTTAATTCGTTATCAGCAAAGTTAATGTCATGAAAGTTACCTGTTTTTTACCATTGCGCCATTCTCCTACATATTGAATTTTGTACACATCATTGGACTGTTTTTCACTAAGCACTCCATGTCCGTGCCTATAATTATGTACCCAGTCTCCTTCATACAGTGTTCTTGATCTTGTATAAAGAGATCCTTTGCCTGCAGTCAAAAGAAATACTGTGTCCAACATCATCACAAATTTAACAACGGCAGTAAACAAAAGAATGCTTATGTTGCAGTCAAGCTCCAAAAAACGCATAACACCTTGAAAACCGGTACTGTTAACAAGTCAAGTGTTTGCCGTCTTAATAGTGATTAAAAGACACGTGGAAACAAAAAAATATTACAGTATTTTTGTTAATATTACTGTACCTCCTTTTTTTATATTGATTGTAGGCCTATTATTTTATACATCTTGATTACACAACTTTTAACACTGTATCACTTCGGAATATGTATGATAAGACTTTCATGTGTTAAATTTTAACGTACCTTGTTAACATGTTTCGACCTATTTTCGGTCATCTTCGGAACTGTTCGTTGTTGGTCTTGGCGCCTCTTGTTTCCTGTGTGGGTGCGTTCGTAGTGTAGAGTCAAAGAGTGTATTTGTTTTGAAATTGAGTTGTGTGTTGAGAATATCGTTGGGGTGTGTTTTCGTGTGTCTGTATGTTTCATATTGTTCTAGTGTGTTGAGTTTCTGGCTTTTTGGTTGGATGTGCAGTATTTCCATGTCTGTGTTTATGTCTCTGTAGGTGTGGTTGGCATTTGTGAACTAAACACAATCAAACACATAGCACAAGAAAACGGATACAACCCCAACATCATAGACAACATAATACGTAAGACAAAACAAAACCACAAAAAACAGGAGAATACAACACAAACACAAGAACACAAAAGATACATCACACTAAACATACGAAAACAAAAACACACATAAAATTGCAACTTTTCAAGAAATTAAATTACAATATCGCATACAGAACAAATAACACTCTACAAAAACATCTCAACACACAAACAACACAAACAAACAAATACAACTACACAGGCGTATACAAACTCAAATGTAACACCTGCAACAACTTTTACATAGGACAGGCAGGCAGGTTATTTCAAACACGTTACAAAGAACACATCACAGCCATATCAAAATTACAAAACACATCCACATATGCAGAACACATCACAAATGCCAATCACACCTACAGAGACATCAACACAGACATGGAAATACTGCACATCCAACCAAAAAGCCAGAAACTCAACACACTAGAACAATATGAAATATACAGACACACAAAAACACACCCCAACGATATTCTCAACACACAACTCAATTTCAAAACACATACACTCTTTGACTCTACAATGCGAACGCACCCTCACAGGAAACAAGAGGCGCTAAGACCAACAACGAACAGTTCTGAAGATGACCCAAAATAGGTTGAAACATGTTAACAAGATACGTTAAAATTTAACACATGAAAGTCTTACCATACATATTCCGAAGTATTATTTTATTTCTATTTCTCTTGTTGTAATTATATTCTGTATATATTTAAATTTAAATAATAAATGTTTTAAATCCTTGAATATCTGCTCTTTTGTTGTGTACCTTTAGGTTTCCTGTTCATGTGTATTAAAACTGTCTAAGGTAAAGTATTCTCAATTGATTGAAGGGTTATGCTTTTTTTTGGAGGGCAGTGTAGGTACACTACAAGTAGAGCTGAGACGAAATGTTATGGCACCAACCTGCGCGAAGTTTTAAATTGCCGGCCAGCAGGGTAGAGGAGTGGGGGTTACGGTTCTCAAGCTCAGAGCAGCAGGCATATCCGTTTCATCTCTTTCCAAAAACATTCGTCTTACCTTAGTATCACCACTTTCCTACTCAAGAGTCCGAAGATACCTAATGAAATTACGCCCACTATTCCATCTTTATTCTCCGTCCGAATCAGACGACTGATCTGTGCTGGAATCAGATATCCCTAAGTTTATGGAAATGTTCTAAAAAATACTGTCCATCATGTGCTCAATTTCAATGTAATTATTCTCTACTTTCTTTACATAATCATACACTGATATCCATTTTTGGAAGAAGCGATTGCAGAGTCGGCTCTGCTTATGCGTAGCGTAGAAATTATAGATGAGTCTTCTTATGACTTCCTCATCAAAACTGTTTACAGCTGCAACAATCTTCTTCTTCGGCTGTGATTTTTCGGGACTGGAGAAAGATCTGTTGTTCCTGCCTCAATATTTTTCCCTTCTTTCCTGATTCTTGCCAAGGTTCGCTTTGAAATACCAGTGGCAGCCAGTACTCTTGCACACACGCTTTTCAATGGAATTGGTATTCCATTTACAGCCTCTTCTGACATGAATTTCCATACATTATATGCTATTTCATGTCCTTGACTATGAACTACTCCATGATTTCACACCTTAGACAATGCCATAATGAGGGCGGTCAGAAGGAAAATGTTTTCAGTATTAGCAATAGCGATAGTAGCAGAACTATCTGAACACTCGGAATGCTAGTAACCAACTAACCCAACACCCCTCCAGTTGAGTGCGAGGGCGAGTCCAAGCAAACGAACTAAAATGCGTCCCTCGCGCCGGTGCCATAACTTCTCGTCCTGGCTCTATTAAAGTTAGTATACGGCTTAAGTCTGGTCTTGCAGATGGATTGTCATATTTTAACCCAGTTAAAGAAATATGCAATTTATAGCTCTCCTGACTGTTTAGTTGTTAGTGAAATTTAGTCTGTATGTACCACACTTTGTTCTGATTTCATACGGATTAGCAGATGTTGCTAATAAATTACAAATAATGTCCCCCCTCCCCAGACAGGGGACCTGAGGGCTTGCGCTGCAGCCTGAGGTGTATTGTGCTGTTCTGTGAATGATTTTATCACTCTTGTACAAATACAGCACTCTGCACCGTGAATTTAACCCGGGCTATGGTAATGATGGCAATGATATTTGAATTAATGATGGTGAAATGAGTCCGAGGTCCAATGTCGAAAGTTAACTCAGTAATTCTGCTTCATTTGGTTGAGGGAAAACCCCAACCAGTATTTGAACCCGTTTCACAATCAGACATGCTAACTCCACAGCAGTGGACTTGCGAACTTTTCAGACCAATTTTTAAAATCGTATCATTGTTGACAGTGTCGTTGCAATATGCTTCGAATTCTCTTTATCTCTGTATTCTATGATCAATACCCACGTCATAATTTTATAAGATCGCAAAATACGTTATCATCATCCGCGATTCGTTTGTTTTGCGCATTTTTATTGCGGTATTACGCTCTGCTAATGTTAACCGCTAATAATAATATTAATGGGAAAACATCGCAAATATGAGAAACAATATCGCAAAGCCTGGGAGAATTTACAATTCATTTTATATTTTCAGATATGCCTAGTAATATAGTAGAATAAGTATATATAAATTTCAATCATAAGACACATCTATTTGCAAATGTTTATTTGCTATATTTAATATGGAATATATTAACGTTTTCACCTTATTGGGCATCATCAAATATAATAAAATATGTAATCTGAGCCTTGATCAAATTGAGCAAATAACAAATGAGCAATGTATTATACATGGTGTTGGATCTTTATGAGCTTTATGTATAAAACTATAAATAAAATTGGAGGATAATTAATTTCAATGTGATGCAAACTTTTAAAATTGAAATTGAAATTGATTGTGTATACATATAACTCATGTTACAGTATAAATACAAATTAATCAATTAGAATTATACGAATTATCAGTAATGTTAAAATAAATTATGAATAAAATAAATATATTAGCTTAAAAAGAATTAATTACAATTCACATTGTTCGAAGAATGAAATGTCTTAAGGTACTATACAATATTGATGTTGTGTTGTGACTGATGGATCTTATGTTGTCGATTGGTTGTAATTATACATGTAGAATTTCAATCGTGTACTGGGAGAATTTGCCTGAATTTAAAGATAAATTTTTGTTACTACAGTAGAACTCCGATTATCCGTCACCCTATTAACCGACTGCTGGATTAACCGTCTGTCTTTCTCTCGCTTTTTTTTTGCTGCAGAAGTATATGAAGTATTACACGTTGTATTAGCACGTTATTTTTTTCTAGAGAGGGTTATTACAAGCATTTTCCCTTACACAGTATGATCTATTGTTCGAATTGTCGTACATTATAACTTCTATATGAAATATTTTCTACGAGTATTAAACGAACACTAATTATGCTAAGAATCGAAAAAAAAAAGTGTAAATAATTGAGTGGTTTGGGGAAAGATAAACCGTGGCTCATCTCGCATCAGAAAACGAGATTGGAGTGTAGAAAGTACGTAAATCTACAACACGAGACCTACAATAGTGATATCTTTCCACAGACAGCCATTACAAGGAATTTCCTTGCCCCTTAAAAAGCCATCGTCGATAACCAGGCTTAAATTAGAGAACTTCTGATCCACTATCTGGCATATTAAACGCAACAGCGGCAAAACTACGAAGCGAATTACGAAAGTGTAAATATTATTCACTAAATTTACGAAAATCTTTTATCGTACGGATTATCCGATTTTTTCCATTAACCGTTCAGCTCACCCCCTTCATTACCACGGATAATAGAGGTTCTACTGTATATAAGCGTTATTAATGATAAGAGTTTTATAGGATTATCTGTCACTAATTGTATTAGGTACGAAAAATTGAAGCTTGTGTATTTCTTATAAGATACTGAATAACAACTCGGAGAGGATTACAGCTAATGCAGACGTGAGATACTTATGTCCCATTTATATTGGTAATAATGTTAATAAGGATAGTAACTTCGATGGGTTTATTGTTTAATTTTATTCATACGAGGCCTGTCTAAAAAGTATCCGACCTTCAGCCAGAAAAAATATTTCAAATACCTGACAGGGTTGGGACCCTAATCCCCTTCAAAGTAGGCCCCTTGTGCTTGCACACACTTAGCCCACCGATCCTTCCACTACCGGAAACACCTCTGGATGTCTTCTTTTGGAATGGTGTTCAGCTCCGTCGTCGCGTTCCGCATTATCTCTTCTCTACTCTCAAAACGGGATCCTTTCAGTGGTGTCTTCAATTTTGGAAACAACCAGAAGTCGCAAGGAGCCAGGTCTGGAGAGTAGGGAGGTTGGCGAACGGTTGTAATTCCATGTTTGGCCAAGAAAGTGTGGATCAATTGGGATGAATGTGCGGGGACGTTGTCGTGATGCATGTGCCAGTTGTTCGCCGTCCACATGTCTGGTCTTTTGCGCCAAACTGCATCACGGAGTCGCTGGAGAACATCGTGATAGTACTCCTTTGTCACCGTTTGTCCTTCCGGTGCGTATTCGTGATGCACAATTCCACGGACATCAAGAAAACAGTCAGCATCACCTTGATTTTGCTTCGCACCTGCCGCGCTTTCTTCGGCCTTGGAGACTCGGGATGCTTCCATTGCGATGACTGTCTTTTTGTTTCTGGGTCGTACCCGTACACCCATGACTCATCTCCAGTTATCACGGTGTTCAGAAACCCAGGATCAATGTTGGCGGTGTCCAGAAGGTCCTGTGCAACGTCACGACGGAGGTCTTTTTGTTCCGGGGACAACAACTTTGGCACGAATTTCGCAGCCACTCGGTTCATGTTCAAATCATCACGCAAAATTGCATGTGCAGAATATTTACTCACTCCAACCTCTTCGGCAATCTCCCGCACGGTCAAACGACGATCTGCCATCACCAAATTTCGCACCCTCTCAACAACAGCTGCACTCCGAGCAGTTTGGGGCCTGCCACAACGCTGCTCACTCTCCGCTGATGTGCGGCCATCTTTGAATCGGTTGAACCACTCCTTAATTTGTGTTACACCCATCGCATCTTCCCCAAACACCTGCTGAATCTTACGAATTGTTTGACTTTGAGGATCATCAAGCTTTTGACAAAATTTGATGGAGTATCTTTGCTCAATTCGTTCAGTCATCTTGCGAGAAAACTAAATCCGACAAACACTTAGAATAGCACCTTACTTGGCGACCACCAGCCAGTGACTGGCACATGCGAATGCGGTGAAAAAACTCAAGCATGTGCATTACGGTTCCTCCTTCCACCGTGCACAGTGGCACCGCCTTAGAATCACTACTTAGCGCGGGAAAATTTAAGGTCGGATACTTTCTAGACAGGCCTCGTATAACAGTTATATGAATAAAATTAAATATAAAATTATATTATAACTTCCTCACAGCGCTTTTACTTCAAGCCGGACTTCATTACAGCCGTCTTGGTGTGCTCTCGCTACTCCCCGTGAAAGATACGAACCTAGGTAAACAAAATAGCACTTTATGGGATAAAAGCATATTACAATTTTATTCAAAGACGTTTAGAACAAAAAGCAGGTAAGTGACGGAAACCTAGTTTTAAGGAAATTACAGTTAAAGTTCTACATGCAATGGAATATTATACACTAGTTTGGTGAAATGATGCCCATATAGCAGCACTGCACAGTGTGATCACTTACCTGATTTTATCCCAAAGAAACATCCTTTTGGGCTATCACAACACGCACTTATCTCATTTTTTTATAATGTCACTTACCTGTTTTTTTGTTCTAAGCCCCTCATATATGCCGCATACTTTCATTGCATTTTATTCAGAATAGGCCTGCGGTGATTATTATTGGTTTTTAAGGCGACTTTAGGCTACGTGCAACTCGCAACCCTGTTGCCCAATACAGCAGAATACGTAGTCCATAATGAAAATAATGAACGCGTCGACGGCTCATTTTCATTACAGTCATTAGCTTCAGAACAAAAATAAAATTACCATGTTTTTTGTTTGTTTTCCACTCTCCAATGTATTTATCTCCAGGAATGTTAAACACGGCATGTCTAAGACCAGTTTTATAAGTTTGTTTTTCCCACTGTTTCCATAACGGTTCTATTTTGTTGCTCTTCTTTAAAAATGGCATTATAATTCACACAGATAATATGTTTTCAAACTATGCACACAATTTTAGCAATGTGTCCACTAACATCCAAACGAGATTTCTAATAATGACAAGGTGTTACCATGGCAACAAAGAAGCCATTTCCTAGAAGGGCTGAAAGCTGAGAGGATGAAAAGAGGCTGAAAGTAATAAATACATTTTGAAAATATTATTTCATAACCATAAAGATACATACTAATAAAATAGAAAATAGTGGTAGTCACACATGTGTTTACATATTTTTATATTTTGTACGGTATATGTTTTGTAATATTCAATACTAACAAAATTTACAGTTCACTATTTTTTTTTTTTTGTTATTGATTAACAACAGGGATATTTTACCGCTCCGACCAAGTTTGTTAACCTGTGATGGTTAACTCTGATTAGTAAATTTGCAGTGTTGCCAACTGGACGGAAATTCCGTCAAAACTGGCGGAATTTCAACGTAGCGGACGGGGAAAAAATGCCTTTGACGGGTGACGGATTTTCTGGCGGAAATTACAATTTACATAATTTTTTTTTACTTTTTTTAGCTGCTGTCATTTTTAATTATTCAATTTTTGGGGGAGCGTAGACCAACCCAGCACATCAACTGCAGATGATGTGGATGGACAATTATTTTAATCAAGATTTGAAAGTTATGTTACAATTTTCTTTTTAATTTTCTATAGATATATTGAGTGGGTCTTATTAGTTTTAATTTTGACGGATTCTGACGGATTTCCAGGTGTTAGACTGACGGGAATACAAATTATGTGTTGGCAACACTGTGAATTTGTGCAATTTGTGCACATGCTTCAATATGTCAGTTGACGAAAAGTGCGTGAGTGACCGTAAAAGTAGAATAATGATAGATGATACCGTTAATAATGATTCCAGTTCAGTAAGTGCAAATACATCAAATAACGAGGAAAGTCTTGATTCATGCAGCAATGAACGGTGCGTAGTTGGAAATTCATTAAAGCAGACTTCGGTTTCGGCGTCGTCATTAATGGGGAGTGATGACGACTCTGGTAGTAAAGCTTTGCAAGTAAATAACACATTTCCAGTTGGGAATATCGATAATAAAAACAGTGTAAAAAGACAATTTGAATTGACCGCAAATGAAAATAAGCCAGTTTTTAGTATCTCTTTCAGAAATCAAGAAATTGCAAGGTTAGTTGCTAAAGCCTTAGGGTTATGTAGCCTAGTTCATTATCCTCTTTAAATATTTATTTTGCCGCTGTAAGCAATTATGTGTAGCTACTAGATCGTCCTACTGTATTTTTCTTGTGCAAGAATGTAGAAATATTTTGAGTATTTTATTTCATTATATTTCAAGATATAAACATAACCTCACACATGAATTGTGACAACGCTATCTGCTTCACTAGATTATATAAACTAGTTTTGACGTGTTACCAGCACGGTACTATTGGATTGACATGTTTAAAGCAATAAACCTATTTTATGTTTCATTTCATTCGAAGAATTGCAGAGTGGATATTATAAGTAGGCTTAGTTATGAAATTGGGAATATCTAATGGTGGAAGGTTTTTTTTTTTTTGCATGCTGTGAATGGAAATGTGTGTAATTGATGATTAATGCTTTAGCAAGTATTTATGCTTCTCCCCAACACTTGTTTCTGCTTGCAGCACTAACTAAAGTTGTTGTCTACATAGAAAACGGGTAATTTCAATACAAAATAAGCAAATGGGTGTGGCAGCTGAGTTTTATATGTCATTGAAAGTTGATATACTTGTAGATACACATGATCAGACTATCTATATGATGTACAAAATAATTTGGATTAGCAGTTCAGGTGTATTAATATAATTTTCAGTATATAATGTGTTGACTTACAGAGTTTATGATGTTTTCTGTGAAGGTTATGAGCCTTGTGCCGTTCTTACCTGGAAAATTATCTTCTCTACTACTTCCTCCACTTCACAAGTAGCCTCACTGTTAATGACAAGGTTATAGGGTTTGGTGAGAAGATTAGTGGAAAGTAATCCCTCTTTTTCAAAGTTTATATATAATCACACTTTATGAAACCACTTTCATTCAAATTACTGAGAAACAGTGAGGTTTCAGATGGAAGAAAGCTGAGTTATATCTGTTTCCTGTGACTAATATTAGGCCTACATGTGCTTTTTCGCAATGTGATAGTTATCCTGATCGTAAAGCAATTGTAATTCATTAATTGTCATTATACAGAGGAAGAACTAGACCAAAGCAGGCGTCAATTTTTTCTTTAATAATAAAATTGCGTACTACAAATAGTGTAGAGTACTCAGGGCTGGGCAAAATACTGATATCCAAGTATTTGAAATACAAATACAAAATACTTCAAAGAATTGTATTTGAAATACAAATATAAAATACTTTTATAAAATTAACCAAAATATATGTATATTTCAAATAGCTACTCAAAATGCAATTGTATTTGAAATACTCGATACAATATATAGGCCTAAAGAAGTAAGAATATTACTGAAAATCTAAAATATTATATTAACATTAAAAGTATTTTTACCTGGAAATTTTATATAAACACTGAAACTGAACATTCTTCCTTTTCCCAGTCAGCAATGAAATTGTGCTACATATGAATAATTACTGCTCCCTTTAAAAAAACAGTTTCTCAAGAAGTTTATCAGATAAGGATCCCCTTGCTTGTGAATGAATAAATCCTGCAAAACAGAACAGTCTTTCTACAGGTGCAGAGGTACACAATCTTGTATTATACTTTATAAAAGCTTGTTTCACTGTTGGGTAATTCTCTAGAGTGCACAGGGTTGTTCCTTTGCCATTGAAGACGAGATGGCTATCTGACACTGCCTCACCAAATGATAAGAAGAGGACAGAGAATGTGTGTGTGAAACCAGCTGAGCAGTTCTCTGTTACACCTGTATTTGAGAGATTGAGTCATAAAGAGAAATCCATCGAGTTGGGCAAGGAAACTTTGATAAATATTTCAAGACATCTGATATAATTTCTGAGGATTTGGGTTTCCTAGACGCATTCCATAATGCTGAACATTTAGCAATTGTTGGGTGATGGATCCTTGATGTTGTTGAAGATTTCTTTATGGCATTAAGGGAATCAGTTGTGGCAAGAAAACTAGCAGATCTTAAATGGATAAATAAATAAGACAAAAGTTCATTCTTCAAATCCAAATCCAAAACTTGAAGGACAAGAAAAAAAAATAGTATTTTAAGTATTTTAAATACAAAATACATCAATTTTATGTATTTAAATACAAAATACAAAGTACTTTCGAAAATCCTTACAAATTACAAAATACAAATGTATTTCAAATACTGCCCAGCCCTGAGAGTACTAAGCACGTGATTTTACTTTCTGGCACCCAATACTTTCCACAGAATTACATATTAACCTGTTACACACAGTAATGAATGGATGTAGCCTATTACTGCCATAATGGCATATGCTGATGACACGTCATGTAATTTAAGTACTTAAGTCTGCTCGAAAGGTCCAGGTGCAGATTTCTGGACAGTGGGTGTTTTGGGATCTGGACTGCACCAGTAAGGAAGCTTTACACTTCTCATTTTTAGAAAGTAAAATTTAAAGAAAAATGCTTTGCACATTTCACTGAAGCATCCCTAACTGTGTTTGCACGAAGTATACTGAAATATGAGCTAAGCACGCCACTGAGTTTTGGCTTATTTTGCTGTTTTGACATGGAATGGCCATAATTTTAACTATGCTGGTGACCAATAGAACTAAATGCTGATCTTTTTAGATGTTATAGAGGAGGCGGCCTTTCATGGATGGCATTCTATTAGGCCCCAATCGTAGGACATGGAGGAGAGCAGCTATGATATTTTGATTGAAATTATGGATTTTTTTCTTTTTAAGATATTCTGTTTCTCCTTGACAAATCAGGCAACTTTTGTTTGGAGCTTTTTTTTATAGTGAGGTCTGAAGAAGTTACAGCATGTTTGAAATGAGGTTTAGTAGGTAAAGATACCAAATAAATAATAACAGTGAACTGAACTATTATTCCATGTTGAATCTTTCGTACACTACTTTTAACACGTGAATATAAATAATTGATTAAATGGCGATCTTACTCGTGTTAATTATGTAAGCATGTGTGGCTTACAGCTGTTTCGGTGTTACATGACACCATCCTCAGAGCCTACTAGATCTCGGCACTATCTCAACATTGCTGCCTGTTGTGTGGGTGCGTTCGTGTGATGAAGAGCACATTAAAGCAATAACCAGAGGACACAATACATCTACATATGCCGAAAACATAACTAATGCTAACCACACATACAATAACATAAATGCAGACATGGAAATCCTACACATACAACCCAAAAACTCAACACACTAGAACAATATGAAATATACAGACACACTAAAACACACCCTGATCAAATTCTCAACGCACAGATCAATTTCAGAACACACACACTATTTGACTCCACTTTTGAAGACGCAAATGCACACCTACAACAGGCAGCGATGTCGAGATGATGCCGAGATCTAGTAGGCTCTGAGGATGGTGTCAAGTAACACCGAGACAGCTGTAAGCCACACATGCTTACATAATTAACATGAGTAAGATCGCCATTTAATCAATTATTTAAACTATTACTTTCCATGAATTTAATAAATGTTGAAGTAACTTCCATTAACATCTAAGCACTTACTAATTATCGGTATTCTTTTGCGAAGGCTTTTAACATTTGCCAGTATACAGGGAATAATAGTGCTACACACTTCATGTATTCTTCCCTTTACATTCCCTTTGGTGGTAGGTGCTGTTATGACTTTTTTTTTGTATCGTAAAAAGTAATCCAAAGGAGTAACATCAGGTGAGCAGACAGGCTATGTAACTGGTCCAGCACGTCCAATCCATCTGTTCCCAAACATGTCATTTAATAATTCACTTGAACGGTATGTCTTGGGAAATGTGGCAGTACATCTTCCTGCTGTCACCACATTTCTGCTCTTACAATAACGGGTACATTCTCCAAGAGTAGGTGATTTATAGCTGACAGAATGGCATTATTGTTGTTGTTGGTTCAGTTTCTAGGGACTTGACAATGAAGTCATTCGCCATCTTGCACTCCAGTATTTTTGTACGATATCATTTTGTAGCAATGCTGTGCACCTATTGATGTGTCCTATGTTCGTCTCTTCATTTGCATCACACAGTACACAGTCTGATCTATGGGATAGGTTATTCCAGGTAGCTTGCCAAACAATCATGACCTGTTATCAATCTGAACATCGCAACAGGAGATTCATCTGGCCCTTGTGAGATTATCTTAGTGGTGATAAAACTTATCCAGGTTTTATCTTTTGATTCATCCGAATTTTGTTGTTTTTGAGCAGATCTGAAGTTACTTTTGATTAGTTGTTTTACAAAATAAAATGAAAGTCTGTTATTATATAGTTGTAAGATTTGAGTGCCTTTTTTAGCCAGAAAGTGTACTGTTTCATTTCTCTTTACATCGCAATGGGAAGGAATTCACTGTAAACTGTTTTTTTTTCTGTATGTAATAGATCATTTTTTTTACAACACTGCACTTTAACCCCTTCTGTAAACTTGTAAAATTATAGCTTGTTGTTGTTTTATAATGCCAGGCATTTGACAATAAAGTCATTTGACCTCTTGCACTCCAATATGTGAAAATGGCAAGTTGTAGCCGATTTAAGTGAACACCATATTTTAATGTTTTGGTGGCTACTTCATTCACACACAACCCCCAGAATGTCTGGAGGACCACACCTGCTGTTGGTCGATGGGTCCATTGGACCTAGCTGGGAGATCAATTATAGCTTGTATGGCTGCCCTTGAATCTGATAATATGACAATGTTTTGGAATTTATTTAAACTGTATTAAAGGTTTTGCAAAGATATACGAGGGCTGTTTTTTTTTTTCAATCTCCGATCGTGCCACGAATGGTAAAAGGCTGGGATGCTCGGAGGACGACTATGCATCTCCCCAATGCACTATAACTTCTGTGGCACTTCCAACGTCATTACGTCATTTTGAGCTGAGTTGCAGGCACGTAAACATGGCTGCTACAATTGATTCTCCTGCCAAGTGCGAGTTGCGTAGTGTAATTCGGTTTCTTCAAGCAAAAGGGAATAGTGCAGTGGAAATTCATCAAAGAATGAGCCGAGTATACGGTGAAAACTATATGAGTGATGATGTGCGTGAATGGTGTAGGAAATTTAAAGAAGACAAACCGATGTTCATGATGAAGGGGGACAAGAACGCTAGGTGTGTTGTTTGATGAATTTATGGAGACAGGACCTCACTTCATTTCACTCCTTTGGTCTGATTACCTGGTTGGGTTTTTCCGAGGTTTTCCCCAACCTAAAGGCAAATGCCGGGTAATCTTTAGGCGAATCCTCGGACCTCATCTCATCTCACTACATCTCGCCAAAATATTGTAGAAAATTGTAAAAATTGTAGAAAATTACAAAATTGTAAAACTGTAAAAATTGTAAAATATTGTAAAAATTGTAAAATTTTTACTTGTTCCACGTCTTAAAGCTTCATTGCTCATGTAAGATCTATGGAATATAATAAACGGTGGCGGCCGGTGAGGCATTCTGGTGGTGGTGCCAAAATGAAAAAAGGTTGTAGGCAAATTACCCTAGTAAAATTGATAATCACAGTTCACGTTTGCATTATGTTAAATAAAACACATTAATTAAAGCAACTATTTTACCAGTATACAGTTAATAATGCATCTAGTAACAGTTACAATAACATTTCCGAAACTAATAACAAAATTTACAGATAATCAAAACTTCCACAGTATTGTTAGTCAAATACAAATAACTTTTATAACTAGTAAAATTACTGGCAAAAACACACGAGATAAACAGTGATATAGATAATAAACGAACACGTTTGCACTTTATTTAACAGGCCGATGAATCCAAGGCAGCGGCCTGAATAACACATGTTCATGTCCTGCACAGATCTCATGTATCGTTAACAGAAGCATCAATACTATAGCAACAGTGTAGCGATATTTAGTTGCCGCAAAATAAAACAAATATTGCACAACATTAACAAACAGTTTTATATAATATGAAAAAATATTTATCTTTCTAAAAATAACCATGACTATCTCTGCGTTCAATATAGTTATGGATAATAATTTATACATTCAAATCCAAGTTATGTGCATTAGTTTTGAATTGGCAACATTACATTAACATTTGGCGCGGAACTTTAACTTGAGTTTTCGTCCATGTCTGCGGTAGATGGTTCCCTTCCTAACGTCTCCAACAACCCTGCCATCTAGCGAAATTTCTGTATTACTGTGCTCTAGCGGGCGGAATATTAACTACTGAGTCAAATTGAATTCGGCTCAAAGTCTGCCATAAGAAACGCATATAAACTAGAATCAGTAGCCTTTTGTACAGTGTTATATGGACGTAGGCAGTGCCACACAGAAGTGGCTCCAACGTTCAGAAAAACACTGCAAGAGTGCGTCCGGATCTGTGCGCGCACTCGTTCAGCTGAAATACAAATAAAATGTGTAGAAATAAACTATTACAACTGCTTTCTAGGATATTATTTTTTGTTTCTTTCATTGGTGGTGCCATGGCACACTGGCACTACCGCAAAAGCCGCCCCTGATAATAAATTAAATTAAATTTAAAAAAATGATCAATGCAGCTATTTATTGCCAGACTTTACGACGACTGCGGGAGCCATTCAAAACAAAAGAAGAAGCATGCTGACTTCTGGAGTTCTTCTGAGTCATGACAACACCTGCCCTCACAGTGTTCGTGTAACCCAACAGCTTCTTCAAAAATTTCGATGGAAAGTGTTTGAACCCAGTGTATAGCCCCGACTTAGCGCGGAGCAACTTCCACCTCTTCCCTGAACTGAAAAAGTGGCTAGGAGGGCAGAGGTTCCAGACTAATGAGAAGCTTCAAAACAACATTTATCTCAACTCACTGGCAGCAATGTTTTATGAAGAGGGGATTGGAAAGCTCGTCCACAGATATGACAAATGTCTCAATCTTCACGGTGATTATGTCGAAAAGTAACCGTGTTTGTACATAACTTTTGGTAATAAATTCAATTTCTTATTTACACTTGTCTTTATTTTTTTGACCATCGGAGGTTGAAAAAAAACTGCCCTATTATAAACAGCAGTAACTTTTCCTTCAAACTTTGTTGTACAGTAGAACTTGGTTATAATGACATCCAACGGACCTTAGACATTATGTTGTTATAAACGAGTGTCGTAGTAACCGAGATTAGTATTATCAGTCTAGTGAGGTGGAAAATGAAAAATAACAAACTTAATTAGACTTATTTTAGATTTATGTATTCACTTTTAAGCCTACCATGAACATAATAAAGTGCACATACAATTATAAACACAGTATTCTGTATTAAAACAGTTTGTTCCGTACTCACTAAACTTCTTTACTTAGGAGTCAAGTAATCAGTCATTTTTCTCTGTTGTCTCCTACTTGCCCAATACACACTTTCTAAATTACGTTCTATGAGTATGTTCATAATTTCAGTTACAGTTTCACTGCTCCCTCCTCTAGCTTCGATCCTTTCTGTTCAAATGCAGCAACAATTTTATCCTTGCTCTTCCAAATCATTTGAATTGTGAAATTAACTAGGCCAAACTCACGACACATGTAAGCTTTTTTAATTTCTTTTTCAGTTTGATGAATCACTTTAACTTTTTCTTCCAATGTTAAAACTCTTCTTTTAGTGGCAAACTGCGTTAAAATGCGTCCATTTAGTGAAAACTTCCTATCGAAATTGATCGCACGCAGCTACCGTTAATACACCACATGAATTCGGGCGGGTTACAATGGGGTGGGGGATCTGCCTGCATTTCAGGGGTCTATGACAGAAGGGGACAGTAAAGAATATGCCAGGTTACCAGATTTCAACAAAATACATCTTAAAATACTTTGGTTGTTAGAAAATCGTATTCCAAACTGAGGTTGAAAATGACGTTATATGCGAGGCAGAAGCATATACGTTTGTTGTATTAAGCAAGGTAGAAAAGCTTATGTCTTATGGGGAATTAGTTGGGACCACAGAATATTTGACGTTATAGGGAGGTGTCGCACAAAACGAGGTCGCTATAACCAAGTTCTACTGTATATTCTCCTATAAAATGAAAAAAAGAGGACATGTTCTTCCAATTCCTGCTTCTCTTGAATGTGATATCTCACCTGTAATTGTGCCTTGAGGAAAGCAAGAACCTATGATAAAGTTTTCAATGATACCACAGTAAACATTTCATGACTGACAATGCTGAAAAGATGCAATTCTCATCCATTTGGGAGTTTCAAGTGTCCAGTAATGCATGCTGTGTTTATTAATACTGCCAGTTTTCGAAAACATTGCCTCATCAAGAAATAATATGTATGTCAATAATGAACCATTTTCTGCAATACTATTACGTAACCATTCAACAGAACTCAATGCAAAACTGATAATTAGAATAATAGGAGGTGCCAAATCTAGGGAATCATGTAGAATTATTTTTAAACTACAAATAATGCCCATGGCTTGTCAGTATATGTTTTCATTAATAATCTTCCTCATATGTAATCGTGAAAACTTTGTAACTAATTGAACAGTTCACAGCATAAATACATGTAAAAAATGACTTTCATACTCCATCGGCAAGTCTATCGTGCTATCAAAAAGGAGTGCTTTATATGGCAGTAAAAAATTTTAATAGCCTCCCTATCGATATAAAAGAAGAAACTGAAAACATAAGATTATTTAAGGCCAAATTAAAGAAGTACCTAATTTCTCACGCCTTCTATTCTGTAGGTGAATTCATGACATTCAATAACACTTCATGAAATTGATACTAAAACTTTGTGTTGTATTAGATTATATTGTAAACCTTGTCTGTATATATTTCATCTAGACTGTCGGTCTTACTAATAAAAACCCTATATACAGACGTTTAACTGTCTTATACTTATACAATGAGTAGCTCGTTTATAAGCCGTGTGTAAATTCCTTACTAATAATCACTACATACGTCGTGTATAACAGTACACCTGCTACGTCATAGTTTCGCCATTACTTCGTTACGATAGGTAATAGAATATCTGAGGTTCTCTATTGCATCCGGCAGAGCGCTCTAGTGTGGCGTGTTAAATATCGATAGTACAACTGGCTCTAATCGATTACCACACTACATTTTGGTCAAAGAGTACAAGCTACAGCAATATTATTCTAATAATTCTATGATCTTTGGCTTGTTCTTCTGTGGTTACAAGGTAACCATCATCATAAAATGACAGTCGATACGAACAGCTGTTAGAGGGGCGGCCATTTTTTCCCTATATACAACGTTTAAACAAGGGGTTTCGTGTATATAACTACTGCAAAGCAATTCCCATTGTATAGTTACAGCTTGTTTATACGTCCATAGCTTATTCACGGTTTATTAGTAACGTTTTCTGTCTCAACTCTGCATAAGTCTCGTATAAAAACTATACACGGTTTATTAGTAAGACTGTGTGACTATAAATTAAGACTTTATAATAGTAGGCCTATTAAGTTTTTTTGACTTGTGCCATATTCTAGCTGTGAAGCAATGTATGAATACCATGGAATGTTAATAAATACAACACAATACAATCTCTTTGTGAGAGTTTCTGATGCAGGCAGATATAATAAACATGATATTTCTGCTGCTTTAGTACCCACTTTACTGATGTGTGGCTGATGCCAATGTCTCACCAGTTGATATTTTATCTGCGAATTCACATCAACAGCAGCGAGATTGTTAATAGCATTCTCATCATTCACGTGAATATTCACCTTGATGCGATTTGTCTTCTTTACACATTCATATTTATATAGTCATACTTCCAGCTGTTTAAATTTCATTGTCATTCATTGAAAATTTCAGATGCTAGTCTGTAATTTTGCCTGCATTAATCTACCTCAACGTCAAACTGTATCATATTTCTCTCTCTGTAGGCCTAAGAGCTCAACAACTGACATGACCATCCATTTTTAAGTTAAGATATTAGTTGGCTTTGAAAACAGGTCATTATCATCATTGCTGGTGCTACAGCCTGTTGACTGCCTCTACAATGCGCCTTCATTCATTTCCATCCTTGTACTACCAATACTTTCAATCCTTGAATAATTTCAAGGGAAAAATTGTTCCGGGGCCGGGTATCGATCCCGGGACCTCTGGTTGAACGTACCAGCACTCCATCACTGAGCTACCCAGGAACTCCACCTGACACCGTCTCAACTTTTCCCTTTATATCCACACAACTCGCGTGGGCTGACGAAACGCCAGAGACCCACAACGAGTGCACACAATCTCTGTGTGACTTGGAATTGTGGTTTTCTGTTAACGAGCACAGTAACGTATATATTATGCAAATCTAGTCTTTCAGGTGAAGCTCCCTGTAAAGCAGATTTGAATAATTTCAAGGGAAAAATTGTTCTGGGGCCGGGTATCGATCCCGGGACCTCTGGTTGAACGTACCAGCGCTCCACCACTGGATATAAAGGGAAAAATTGAGACAGTGTCGGGTGGAGTTCCCGGGTAGCTCAGTGATGGAGCGCTGGTACGTTCAACCAGAGGTCCCGGGATCGACACCCGGCCCCGGAACAATTTTTCCCTTGAAATTATTCAAATGTGCTTTACAGGGAGCTTCATCTGAAAGACTAGATTTGCATAATACTTTCAATCCTTGTTCAGCACTATCCAACCATCTTTTGTTAGACTGTCCAATTCTTCTTCACCATCTATTTTAGTTAAAGTACCGCTAACTTTACAGTACGGATTCATCTCTTTTCTCTGTAAAGATGTTTCAGCCACTTAATCCTTAAGGTTTTAATTATTCTAACTATATCGATGTCGAGCCTTATGTAATTCATCATTATATCCAATGCGCCAAGTACCATTTTCACATGTAGGGCCAAAAAATATTTTTCTTTAAAATATTTTAAGCTTATTTTCTCGTGTCTTTGTTTAAACATAGCTTTCACAGCCATAGGTGACAACTGCTCTGGGTGCAGTTTTATATATTTTAGTCTTTGAAGGCTAAGGTATTGGGAGCTAAATTGTTTCTTAAGTCCAAAATATTTTCCGTTGCCAAGCATTAATCTGAGGTTAAGTTCTGTGTCCATTTTGTTCTCATCTGTAATTATTGTACTTAAGTATATAAATTCTTTCAGAATATTACTCTTGCTCTTCTTTCCAAAGAGTATGAAGACTATATTAAATCCCTAAGATATCTGCGTAGGCTAGAGTATCAGCCTGTCATGCAGGTGGACAAAGTCGCACTTGGGATTTTTCTCGGAGTCTGTATTATTTTCAAACAAGCTGTTTCTTCTTAAGACCACATTTATAATAAAAATGTTTCAATCAAAAGTTACTGGATTTGTTGAGAAGAAGTAGAATATCCAAAAATATTTCCATTTTTTGTTGTTTAGTGAACTGTCCAAAGACAATTTTGAACCTCATAAGTGACACCAATAAGACGTCACTCATGAGGCAGCTAAGCAGGAGATAATGAGGTAGGATGGCCAGTTTCTTTTACCATACATTGCTGACTAGTAACATACAAGGGTGACTCAGAAAGTCTTTGCCCTAATTTTTTTCAGCCACAATAATGAACATAGAGGTAAATCAAAATACACTCACTCAGTGTTCCAAGTACCTTTGACTGCGGTTAAAGCATTTGTCCCATTGCACCACCAGTTCGGAGATGCTGGTTTGTAGAATTCGGCTGGTCGAGTGTGGAACAATGAACATAGAGGTAAATCAAAATATACTCACTCAGTGTTCTAAGTACCTTTGACTATTTTTCCGTATAGTTACCACTGCGGTTAAGGCATTTGTCCCATTGCACCACCAGTTCGGAGATGCTGGTTTGTAGAATTCGGCTGGTCGAGTGTGGAACAATGAACATAGAGGTAAATCAAAATACTCTCACTCAGTGTTCTAAGTACCTTTGACTATTTTTCCGTATAGTTACCACTGCGGTTAAGGCATTTGTCCCATTGCACCACCAGTTCGGAGATGCTGGTTTGTAGAATTCGGCTGGTCGAGTGTGGAACAATGAACATAGAGGTAAATCAAAATATACTCACTCAGTGTTCTAAGTACCTTTGACTATTTTTCCGTATAGTTAACCACTGCGGTTAAGGAATTTGTCCCATTGCACCACCAGTTCGGAGATGCTGGTTTGTAGAATTCGGCTGGTCGAGTGTGGAACAATGAACATAGAGGTAAATCAAAATACACTCACTCAGTGTTCTAAGTACCTTTGAGTATTTTTCCGTATAGTTACCACTGCGGTTAAGGCATTTGTCCCATTGCACCATCAGTTCGAAGATGCTGGTTTGTAGAATTTGGCTGGTCGAGTGTGGAACAATGAACATAGAGGTAAATCAAAATACACTCACTCAGTGTTCTAAGTACCTTTGAGTATTTTTCCGTATAGTTACCACTGCGGTTAAGGCATTTGTCCCATTGCACCATCAGTTCGAAGATGCTGGTTTGTAGAATTTGGCTGGTCGAGTGTGGAACAATGAACATAGAGGTAAATCAAAATACACTCACTCAGTGTTCTAAGTACCTTTGACTATTTTTCCGTATAGTTACCACTGCGGTTAAGGCATTTGTCCCATTGCACCATCAGTTCGGAGATGCTGGTTTGTAGAATTCGGCTGGTCGAGTGTGGAACAATGAACATAGAGGTAAATCAAAATATACTCACTCAGTGTTCTAAGTACCTTTGACGTATAGTTACTGCGGTTTTTCCGTATAGTTTTACCACTGCGGTTAAGGCATTTGTCCCATAAGGCATTTGTCCCATTGCACCACCAGTTCGGAGATGCTGGTTTGTCCCATTGCACCACCAGTTCGATGCTGGGTCTGGAGTGTGGAACAATGAACATAGAGGTAAATCAAAATATACTCACTCAGTGTTCTAGGTACCTTTGACTATTTTTCCATATAGTTACCACTGCGGTTAAGGCATTTGTCCCATTGCACCACCAGTTCGGAGATGCTGGTTTGTGGAATTTGGCTGGTCGAGTGTGGAATAATGAACATAGAGGTAAATCAAAATACTCTCACTCAGTGTTCTAAGTACCTTTGACTATTTTTCCGTATAGTTACCACTGCGGTTAAGGCATTTGTCCCATTGCACCATCAGTTCGGAGATGCTGGTTTGTAGAATTTGGCTGGTCGAGTGTGGAACAATGAACATAGAGGTAAATCAAAATATACTCACTCAGTGTTCTAAGTACCTTTGACTATTTTTCCATATAGTTACCACTGCGGTTAAGGCATTTGTCCCATTGCACCATCAGTTCGGAGATGCTGGTTTGTAGAATTTGGCTGGTCGAGTGTGGAACAATGAACATAGAGGTAAATCAAAATACACTCACTCAGTGTTCTAAGTACCTTTGACTATTTTTCCGTATAGTTACCACTGCAGTTAAGACATTTGTCCCATTGCACCACCAGTTCGGAGATGCTGGTTTGTAGAATTCGGCTGGTCGAGTGTGGAACAACCACCAGACTGCTACCATCAGGAAAAAGCACCAGGCGATTCTTGTGGACAGTGTGGTTCTTTTCCATGACAACACCAGGCCACTTGTTGCAAACAGGACTGCCATCCAACTGCAGTCATTCAGATGGGAGATTGTGGAGTATCCACTGTATGGTCCAGACCTTGCCCTCAGTGATTACCACGTGTTCGGTCCACTGAAAAAGTTCCTGGCAGATTAGAGGTTAATTTCCAACGACGACATGAAGACTGCTGTCTGACGCTGGTTCCGCACTTGACTGACCGAATTCTACAACAGCAGGATCTCCAAACTAGTGGTGCAATGGAACAACTGCTGAACTGTGGTGGTGACTGTGAAAAAATAGTCAAAGGTACTTAGAACACTGACTATATTTTGATTTCCCTGTATGTTATTATTGTGGCTGAAAAAAATTGGGGCGAAGACTTTTTGATTTGTCCTCATATTATATTAATCAGATTTCAGATGTATAGAAACAATTAGATTTTCATTATTCCATTCAAAATATCAGATTCCCATGACTGGGGCCCAACAGAATGCCATCCATGATGCAGTCTGAAAAGTTTCCTCCTCTAATGATTAATTAATCAAATGCTCAGAACATTGAATTTTCTCCATTTGTTTTCTATTATCACGGGCTTACTGGAAAAATTTGGGAACTATGTAGGAAAGCAACGAGACCAACTTTTTCCAGTAAGGCCGTGATATGCCAGTATTTTATCTGGAATGGTATAGTTGAATCTTCTTCTCTGCAGAGAACATATTTTGGTGGTTTTGGTGATGTATAAATTCTCATTCAATTTTATGTACACAAGTACACTAACTAAATTGCATCTCAAAGCCTTCAAATATAAAGGAAAGGTGTAAATACACTAGTGACTGAAAGTATCTTTCTGCCTGTAATAAGATTTGGAAAAATTAGTATTTAGTTTTATTGATTCTTTTAAGTGGACTAATTTGTAACACTTTATGTGGACTACCTTCTATACAGTGTGTGTGTGTGTGTGTGTGTGTGCGTGTGCGTGTGCGTGTGCGTGTGCGTGTGCGTGTGCGCGTGCGCGTGCGCGCGCGCGCGTGTTTTTTTTTAACAGTATATATTTCAACATGCCCCATTACATAGGTAATATTACATGTTTTGACATTTCTAGATAATTACATTTTTAAGATTGCAAATTTGCCAGTTGTGTAATCAGTAAATATCTGTGGATAAGATATACGATGAGAATAAATTATAGTTAAGTACCATTCCAAATTCTGAATTCTTGCACCTTCCTACTTACAAACTTTCAAATTACATTAGCATTATTAATTCAAGATTATAAGACCCTGTGTTTCCCTAGATACATTTTAAATTACATCAGCAGCAATAATTTAAGTATATATCACTCCTACATTTTCCTAGTTACAGATTTCAATTCAATAAGCAATAAACACACAAAAGGATAAAGATAATATACCAGTAAGTTACATAGATAGATCAAAAGACATTAAGGACATGGACATAGTTCCACAGTATCAGTTTTACAAATTACACATACAATTAGAATATAATCATCTTAAAATATATTTACAAATTACCAAACCCCACATAAGAATAAAACACACTAAATTATATTTAAAAATTATCAAGACTTCACTTTCACTATCCTAGATTTCAATTCAATAAGCAATAAACCCACAAAAGGATAAAGATAATATACCAGTAAGTTACACAGATAGATCAAAAGACATTAAATTCATGGACATAGTTCCACAGTATCAGTTTTACAAGTTACACATACAATTAGAATATAATCATCTTAAAATATATTTACAAATTACCAAACCCCACATAAGAATAAAACACACTAAATTATATTTAAAAATTATCAAGACTTCACTTTCACTATCCTAGATTTCAATTCAATAAGCAATAAACACATCTGTGTGTGTGTGTTTTTTTTTGTGTTGTGTTGTGTTATGTTGTATATACACATATACAAGTTCAACCGTAAGTAATGCCATTAATTTCATGGGGTGCATTCTTTGAGATGTTTCAAACAAAAAATGTTCAATACAATTTTGCTTCCTTTTCGAGATAAAAATTGTTTTATATGAAACATTTCATAGCATGTTTTGGGACTGCCACTGATTTAATTCCCAATATGTTCAGTAAATTTAAGAGAGCATCATATTATCATAATAAATGATTGAAAGAATTTTAATTTTGTCCTTTAAATGTGCAGAAATTTGAAGTTACATTTGTTCTGATAAAATGTCTGCACATTTAAAGGGTAAAACTATAATTACTTCAATAATTTATTATCATAATACACTGCTCTCTTAAATTGACTGAGCATATCGGCAATTAAATCAATGGCTTTCCCAAAACAACGCTGTGAAATGTTTCATATAAAACAATTTTTATCTTGAAAAGGAAGCAAAATTGTTTACGTATGTGTACCTAAATACCAGGACAAACTTTGGGTGCGAGTTCATTTGAACTAACTAAACTAGTTGTTATCCAGTACTAGACTCTCAAAGTAGCCTGCTAGTTGAAGTTAACTAGAATTAATTTTATGTAGAATTAACATAATGTAAACCCTATTCTGACACTTCAAAAGACAGTCTTATCGAAGTAGTTTATACTAAATTTCAGTATTTTTGGCTTACCAGTACTGTTACTACAATTACAAGTTCTTTATGACACTTATGTTGTCGCTAATGAATACCGCACATTTAGTTATATCACATAATCAAACAATATGGGAACTTTCTTGGACATATACAATGATTCAGTTTTATTTTAAGTATACTATTGTTCCTACTTTAGATAGCCAACCTTGGCTTAATGTTGTTTAGAGTTTATTATTATATTGTATATGACCACGAATATTCCTATACTTCTGTTTCAGTCTGATGTCACCCATTTTGTGTACACAAGTACGCATAAATGATTCTGTGTACCTCAAGGCCTGCCAGTGTAAAGGAAAGTTATAAATATACTTACTTACTTACAAATGGCTTTTAAGGAACCTGAAGGTTCATTGCCGCCCTTACATGAGCCCGCCATCGGTCCCTATCCTGTGCAAGATTAATCCAGTCCCTATCATCATATCCCACCTCCCTCAAATCCATTTTAATATTATCCTCCCATCTACATCTCGGCCTCCCCAAAGGTCTTTTTCCCTCCGGTCTCCCAACTAACACACTATATGCATTCCTGGATTCGCCCATACGTGCTACATGCCCTGCCCATCGCAAACGTCTGGATTTAATGTTCCTAATCATGTCAGGTGAAGAATACAATGCGTGCAGTTCTGCGTTGTGTAACTTTCTCCATTCTCCTGTAACTTCATCCCGCTTAGCCCCAAATATTTTCCTAAGCGCCTTATTCTCAAACACCCTTAACCTATGTTCCTCTCTCAGAGTGAGAGTCCAAGTTTCACAACCATACAGAACAACCGGTAATATAATTGTTTTATAAATTCTAACTTTCAGATTTTTTGACAGCAGACTAGATGATAAAAGCTTCTCAACCGAATAATAACACGCATTTCCCATATTTATTCTGTGTTTAATTTCCTCCCGAGTGTCATTTATATTTGTTACTGTTGCTCCAAGATATTTGAATTTTTCCACCCCTTCGAAGGATAAATTTCCAATTTTTATATTTCCATTTCGTACAATATTCTGGTCACGAGACATAATCATATACTTCGTCTTTTCGGGATTTACTTCCAAACCGATCGCTTTACTTGCTTCAAGTAAAATTTTCGTGTTTTCCCTAATCGTTTGTGTATTTTCTCCTAACATATTCACGTCATCTGCATAGACAAGCAGCTGATGTAACCCGTTCAATTCCAAACCCTGCCTGTTATCCTGAACTTTCCTAATGGCATATTCTAAAGCGAAGTTAAAAAGTAAAGGTGATAGTGCATCTCCCTGCTTTAGCCCGCAGTGAATTGGAAAAGCATCAGATAGAAAGTGACCTATACGGACTCTACTGTATGTGTCACTGAGACACATTTTAATTATACTAGTGACTGAAATTATCTTCCTAACAATAAATTGTTAAAATGTGAAGTACTTTTACTGTAGGCCTATGTCCTTTTTGGACAGGATGATTTTTCATATTTGCCGTATTTAATTGCGATTGCTGGACATTTGTTTTCTTTGTACTTGTGATATACAGAATGAGTGATATCAAGGATTTCTGAAATGGAAGTAAGTTATAACAATTTTTGTGCTTTTGAGTACTGCATTACAAAATTGTACCAAACACAATAAATAATACAAGCAAGTTGGAGATCTGTCATCTAAGCCAGACACAGATAAACATGACTGAAATAATCCAGCATGCCTCGTGATATTCATGCAGTGTGATGTTTCTTATGCTTAATATCATTGAAACCTCCTATGTGTCAGTACAGAGGATAATTTTTCAGGAGGAAGAAAAAATTAATTAAATCTCAATAGGCCTACACTGATCCTTGATAATGTCGTCATATTCATCAACGTTTTCTACCGAATTATCTAATATTCTTATGTAGGCCTATTGATATTTAATTTTTTTTTCTTCCTTCTGAAAAATTATGTTCTGTACTGTCACATAGGAGGTTTTATAAAATCGACACTATATCCCCTTGTTTGCACTGCGTGTACTATCAATGTGCTTTGGCACATGTGTTTGCTCATCTCTGATCTAACAAGCAAACATTCTGGTGGGGGCAGATAAGAAAGTTAAATTTTTTTCTTCCATTTTAATAATGTCAAAAGAAGTGCTTATACAAATTTTGGCCACTCAACTGCAATTACGAGGGCCGTAAAAAAATAAGTTTGCCAGGGGCCGTTAACAGAAAAAAAACACAATTTCATTGGACAAATTTATTGGAACAGACACAGCTGTTGAGCTATTTTTCAACAAATTTTCCATCGGAATTCAGACATTTCTCAAATCATGGGATCAACAGAGAGAGGTACAGATCCAGTCAAACGCTGGTTCCGATATGAGGCGGCTGACTTCTACGACACAAAAATTGATCCCACAGTATGACAAATGTCTCAATTCCAGTGGTGGATATGTTGACAAATAGCGCAACAATTGCTGTATCTGTTTCAATAAATATTTCTATGCAATAAAATTGTGCTTTTTTTCTATAAATGGTCCCAAGGAAAATCACTTTCTAGACGGCCTTGTAATTGCGGTCGAGTGGCCAAAATTTGTATAAGCACTTCTTTTGATATTATTAACATGGCGGAAAAAAATTTAACTTTATCTGCCCTCATCAGAACGTTTGCTTGAAAGCTCTAACCTATCCCAGAGATAATTATCTAGATAGCATAGCTCATTATGGTCGACCTATATATGTCAGAAATGAGAAACTCGTATAGAATTGCTTACAGTCAGAACAACATGCTGAAATTCGTCAGAACCAACTGTCAGACCTCGTACTTTCATCTTTCTTGTCATTCAAGCTTGTCTTGGATCTGAAGTCTGTGGATTCAATTACAGTATCGGTTAGTAGCAAGTTTGTACTACAATAAAAATTCAGAAGCCATAAAATGTCTAAAATAAGAAACAAAAGACAGATCCAAAACCTGCATCGACACATAAACAAAATACACCCAAAGCTACACTATACATTAGAAATTGAAAACAACAAATCTATAAATTTTCTAGACATCACAATAACAAAAGTCATTCATACTGCCCGTGTCTCACGTCCTGAACCGAGAGTTCCCTAGTGCTTATAACCACGCCTCTTAGGTCTGCTCGGACCGGCACGGGAGCTGCAGCGTGGCGGCATGGCAGCATATTACATGTTCTGAAAACATTATCCTATGCCAGTACAGGGGTTTTTACTGTTTATAATACTGGATACTGTAATCGTGGTTACCACTATCGCTATTATCTCTGATGGTGATTTCCTAAAATGTAAGTACACACTAGGCCACTCTTCGTTCAGTCTGGACAACTGCTGAATTACCATAGGGCAGCATTTCTCAAAGTATGTTCCAGGGTTCCGTGAGCCCTATGTGATTTTAAATTTTATTTTATACTTTTTTACTTGGTTATTTAACGACATTGTATCAACTACTACCGATGGGATTGATGATAGCGAAATAGTATTTGGCGAGATAAGGTCGGGGATTCGTCAAAGATTACCTGACATTCGCCTTACGGTTGGGGAAAACCTCGGGGAAAAAATCCAACCAGATAATCAGCCCAAGCGGGAATCGAACCCGCGCTCGAGCGCAACTCAGGATCGATAGGCCAGCGCCTTAGCCGACTGGGCTGCTCCGGTGGCTATTTAATACTTAGTGGATACTGTAAAAATATATAAATGTTACGAAAATATGAATCAATAATAACATGAAACCACCAATAATAATAATAATAATAATAATAATAATAATAATAATAACCCAAAAATATGCTTAATAATGTTATGTTTAATGAACATCTAAAACGGAAAATACCCATAATTTCATCACTTTCATCACTGGATTCTCTGTGTATGTGTTCACTAAAACAAAATATCGAAAAGACAAAATGCAGAAGTACAGTAGAAATGAGACTACAACTTTCTGCCATAAAACCAGATTGCAGGCTTAAAAAGCAAATACATTAGTCCTACTGAACAGAATTATTGAGATACTAGCTTTCAATTGTCTGTTAATTATTAAATACTAATAAAATATTACAAGGATTCCGCTGTTACTCTTTAGATTAAAAGGGGTTTCGCGGTGGAAAAAGTTTGAGAAACACTGCCATTGTAGAAAGAGTTTACGGATGTGTACACGTGATAACCGTAATCGCGATTAGGTCGATAATCTCGAGTAGAGACTGTAGTGTACCACTGGTATTAATGTTTAGTTACAGGAATTGATGAGGACATAAT
The DNA here is from genome assembly GCA_025594305.2 of Periplaneta americana. Lineage (NCBI taxonomy): Eukaryota > Metazoa > Arthropoda > Insecta > Blattodea > Blattidae > Periplaneta > Periplaneta americana. The sequence continues at coordinate 9,213,472 of JAJSOF020000025.1, forward strand.
CTGTTTTGTGAGGGGATAGCCTATACATTCGCTTGTCCATGGCTGATCTTGCTCCATAGCTGACGAAAGGAATCCTGAAAAGGCCGATGTGTTGAATGTAGGGTAGTAGGCACATGCGGTACCAAGCATCTCCTACTCCCCCCCTCTGCGTCTCGCCCCGCAAAGAAACAGCTCAGGAAGTGAGGCACGGGCAGTACATTCAAAGTCTACAAAAAACCCACAACAACAACACACATACACAACACATCCAACCACCCAACACAACACAAACATGCTGCATTTCGAACAATGGTACACAGACTACTCAACATACCAATGAACCAACATGATTACAACGAAGAGCTATGGATTTTACCTTAAGTTCAACTAATGTTACTGAATTTTATATAACTTTGTTTCCACTTAATCTTAGCTCGTCCAATAATAAATCAATGTAATCGTTCTCTTTTCTTTGATATGTATAAATACATATGTAGTTGGTAATTGAAAAAGTGGCTGGGTATTTTACAGGAAATATAAAAGTGCTATAAAGAAGTTTTTGAAGGAACTCATAGCAAATCATGATCCTGACACTGAAGAAGAAATTGATACATCAGATCTAGAACTTGACGTCTGGGAAGAAGAGACTGAGGAGGACTCTCAAGATGCTGATGTTGTTGACGACTCAAGTTTATTTAAGGTTGATACTCGTCCGACAGTAAAAGATGACTTGGATGTGCCAGCGTATAACCAAGTAAGTGTACAATGTCGTCAGATTGGTATTATGAAGTTTGTTCTATTCCTTAAGGTATATTATTTATTATTATTATTATTTATTTATTTATTTATTCTGGTGTAGTTAAGGCCATCAGGCCTTCTCTTCCACAACACCAGGAATACAAATACAATAAGAGAAATAAAAAGGAAAAAAAAAACACTATAAACGAAGTAAAGTCACACAAAAATATACACAGGTTGCAGTCACACAAACTTTAAATGAGTGATTAAGTATAATTAATTGTATCCTAATTAACTAACATAAACAAGAAACTTGCGATTTTAATCTGGAGTAAAAAAAAAAAAAACACAAATCAACACTTCTAGCAATATCTAAAAAGCATTAAACAAGACAAAATTTTCCAATTTAATTTTGAATTGTGATAAAGTCCGGCAGTCCCTGACGTCATTAGGTAGCAAATTCCAGAGACGAGGTATTTCTACAGTGTAGGAGGATGAGTATAGAGACGTTCTATGATGAGGGATAGAAAGAAGTGCTTGATGTCGGTTTCGAAGAGTTGTAAGAAATTGAAAGCGCGATAACAGATAATTCGGAGTAGAAGTATGCATGATTCTAAATAGAAGAGACAGTGAATGTATTGTTCTTCGTTCCTTCAGACGCACCAATGAAAGTAACTGGAGGGAAGGTGTTACATGGTCAAATTTACGAGTATTGCAGATGAATATGTACACCTTTACATACAAAAAACTTTCTTTTGCATAATTTTCCTCTGTAGAATATTTATACAATTGAGAATGGTACCAGAAAAAGAATGAAGTGAACAGATCCCTTGAAATTATGTCTAAATTGTTTATAAAAATTATTTTGTTTATAATTTTGACATACAACTTGAAACATGATAGCTCATGCAGTTTTTAAGACAGAGCCACAGTTTTTTTTACTGTTTTATAGCTAAAACTATTCTTTAGTGCCTGACATAGAGCTATTTTTTATTTTTATTTACATTAATTAAATATTACCATATGTAACTTATACTAATATTTTATGTTGCATAAATCATGTAAAAATCCATAGATCATTATTAACTATATTAATATTATTTTACTCATTGTCAGGCACTGGGGGACATTTCAAGCTTCAAAATGACACCAATATTTTCTTGGTATCACCATATTTGGCTGAGATATCATGTTTAAAAGAATTAAATATTCTAAAATTACTATTTGCAGGAAATGAGCCACAAACTTTCAGAGCCTAGAAGACTCCATCATCATATGTCACTCCTTAAGCAGCTTCATGTCGGTCCAGTTTTTAAGCTTCTTTCTGCCTCTCAAATATCTCCTCCTTGTTTTAACTTCGGGTGTTGAATTTTTTTTGTCCCTATTTTCCATTGATGCAACAAATCCTGCGATGGTGTTTGTCCCAGGGTTTATGCCCATCCTCCTCAGAATTTTAATTTATACTTTTGGACTCATTAAAATGACGTACAACATCACTGACACACAAATTTACAGTTTTATGACTAACAGTAAAAGATTATAAATTACTTCATTATGTAAAAACGTATTTTCAATCTAAAGAGCATGCCCTGATATCTATGCATCTATTTTGAGACTAGAAAGAAGTTTATTTTACAAGCAATGCTGGACGAGGGGATTGAATGCTACAAGGATCACTCCAAAAGTAATCCATAATATTTATTTAAAAATTACATTTTTACCCTACAGCTTTGCTATTTTCATAGAATGTAGATACATCCTTCAGGAACAATACGTCACTTTTCCACATAATCCCCGCACCTTTCAACTGCCTTACGCAGGAAGGATGTATCTATGACCTCCATAAATTGCAAAGGTTTAGAATAAAAAATAAGTTTTAAAAAATGTTGTGCATTACTTTTGAGTGATCTTCGTAGAAGTGACCGTGGCTGATGAAGCAGAATTTTGCAAAATGGGACTTATCTGAAAAACCATAAGGCATAAATCGAAAATTCTTATATCAAATTAAAGGGGACAAAATTCTCTATTAAAATAGTTATATTTTGAAAATTCTAATTATTCATCACTTTTTGCGTTTTGTGGGTGTACATATACCTTAAGCTGCTTGTACATGATCAAATTATTCTTCCATTCAATACTCACAAGAAAACTTGTGAAAAATTGATCAATATTGAAAATGATTTATCAAAGATTTTTTCATATTGCTAAAGATTTGACAAGATTTTAAAACCTGTGCTGCAGGTATAGGAAGGAATGCGGATCAAACAATGCGATAAGGAAGAGCGGGCGAGAGGAAAGGTCACGAGATAACTTGAATGATATTCAAGAGTACAGTCGGAAGAGAAATGACATCGATAGAATCAGTTTTGCATTGTAATATTTAGTTACATTAGGACTTTAGTTTGTTCCAGTGCATGTGAATACGTGTCTTGTATCGCACAAATTATTATTTCATTCGTAAACATATGTTGCGCGTTTAATTAGCTTCGAATTTTTCTCTTGCTACATTCTTTATTTCCACAGCGATGTCCTCATTTGTTCATCTTCTTGGAAGAGACAGTACTTCCATCGGCTCGCACCTCTCCCCCTCGGTGTGCCTACATACACACGTCAAAACAGACAGCAACGCCATCATTGCTTTTCGGTAATCGTTTCTTGCGCGAGCTATATAGTGTAACCTATGTAGGCCTACCTACCAAATATAATTACAATATAAACATGTACAGTCTTAGAAACAAGTTTTATTGCACAGATACTTTATAAGTCCCAGAAAGGAGGCAGTGCACATGATCAGAGGACGAGTGACCTGGTTCACTAGAGAATAACTAGTAGAGGTAATAAAATTAGTTGTTTTCGTTGTAAGTCATTCCTTAGTAGTTAGGACAAGTGCCAGGGTAAAGAATTCAGTGGAAGTAAGTAATGCGGTAAAGACTGTTAACAAAAAAAGAAGTAAATTAATTTCACAAATATACAATGCATGACAGTGGGTTCGAACGCTCGACCAACTGAATCGGAAACAGACTAAAACCGTCTGTGACAGAAAACGTTCTGTATGAACCAATGCAATACTCCAGGATACGACTATATCACAAAATTGGGCATTAACTTGCTTTACTTCAAATTAATTAGACACGGTTCACATTAGTTGTGGAAATAAACTATTTTTTTATGGATGTAGATTCCGCCTAGGACAGATCGACAAATCGGCAGTGGCAGCACATGCCTATGAAGAGGGCGATCACAACATAAGATTCAAGGACACGGACATCTTGAGCACGACGACGCACTTCTTCCCCCGTCTACATAGAGAAGCGATTGAAATATATAAACATAACAACAACTTTAATCGCAAGGAGCAACGTTTCCTCTCCTTACTCAACAAGATGTTATCGCCAGAACTCCGCAGAATATCGTAGTTGGATGGAAGCCACCGTCCTCCACATTTACCCATGAAGAAAATCAGCCATCTTATAACATTCATAGAGAATGTCAGAATAATGAACAGAGAAGAATGCTGCAGACTAATAAAGAAGAGAATGAGATTCAACGGACGGCATCAGAAGAAAGTCGAACTTAGGAGGGCCATATTCCTTTTTTCAAGGCCAACACCCTTCACACATCTGCCAGCAAACAAGATCAACATCTACAATGACTTAAGGACCAATCACAAGAGAGATAACAACATAATCAACTAGTGTCTGACATATACCCAAGAGCCACTGTATAAATATCTCTGCCAACTGATAATTGAAGAGTCCACTGCAAGAATGATGGATGTCACTTTCTTGTCGAAAATGAACCAAGACTGTCAATGCATAGCTTAAGACATATAGAATGTACATAGAGAGTTATGTGACAGTAACACTGATAGTCATTGTCCAGTAATGATCGGAAAATCACAGTTAAACTTTGAGCGCTAAGTATTTCAAACTTTCAATTGCTTCTCCTGCAAAATGTATTCCAAATGACATCCATCATTCTTGCAGTGGACTCTTCAATTCTTATCCACAGCTCTGAGAACGATCAAAACTTGCTGGAATAGTAATTCATGTTATGAAGGATTCTCAGGATATTCGTTTTATGGGTAATTTATCCTTTCAAATACCTTTAACTTCAACATGCTTATGTATTTATAATTTTGCTTTATGTGGAATACCATTTTTGGCTGGGTTTTATTCAAAGGACTTAATTTTGGAGATAGTTTCTAGTAACACAGACAATGCGGCACAAGCCCAGAAACTCAGTATAACCAAAGTCTTGAAAATTCTTGTGAATTGTTGAATTTGACAAAAATTTGATTGTGTACAAACAACTTTATGAATGAGCATGACATTTGTAGATAAAAATAGAAGTAATGATATATATATAATGTTTCTTTCACAGGAATACAGATTGTGTAGTATGTTATGATTTATAGACCACCTAACTTTATGCACTAAAAACCTGAAAATATGCATGCAACTATGCAGTAAAGACTGTTGAATTATGCGCTAAAAATTGAAATATATGCAGTAAAAACTACATTTTAGAGGTTTAATATTACGATATAAATGAAAATAATTCAAAGTAATAAGTGTTAAGAAGCCATATTGCATAGAAGATGGTTTTCCCATCAGTAGAAAAACATTTGTCTTCAGAAACCCATCATTTCTTCAATAAATCTTCTCTGCTACTTTTTTTTTTTTTTTTTTTTTTTTGCATGTCACAATTAATGATACTTTTCCAATTTTGGATGTTGTCATTAATGTAAACTATGTTACACATGTTGTCTAGCAAAAAGCATCTTTAGAATTTTATTGTTATACTTCTCGATTTATTATGTTGTTTTCCTGGAGACAGGAGTCAAATCCTGATTCTTGAAAAAAATTAGCTGTTACATATTTTCTTTGTAGGTGAGAGTAGAGTAGGTAGTGTTATACATTTCATAAAACGTCAATCCTGGGAGAGAAAGAGAGAGATGTAATTTCCAAACTCCATAAAGTCATAAAGTGTTGATCATAATTATTATGTTTTTATGAAAGAAAACTTTTGCAGTGGAATCCTGTTACTCTGTGGTTCTCAATAATAGAGTGATTTTTTTTTTTCCATCTTTCTCGGACAAACGCTCGGTCTTACCTAATACATGTTCAATCTCAGAGGACGCAAAGGCAGTCGTCTAGGACCACTTGTGGCAGTGGCGGCTCCTGCATATTTCTTAAGAGGAGGAAAAAAGTTAACAGCACGAAATGACACCTTCTTGAATGAAACATGCTACAAATTAGCGTACATGCATACATGTAAGACCAAGTAGTGTTGGGGTTAGCCTTCCCTTCTGTATAGCAATAATCTGTTCTTGTAAACTGAGTTTCCTAAATTGTCCAAAATATATTATGTTTTCACTTCCATTCATTGTTGAATAATTGCGCAAATTAACAATTACAAGGAAATTCACAACCTCGTAGCATTTTTCGAGCACACTACAGCATCACATGTGTTGGAAGAGACTAGCTACTAACACGGTACCGGAACCGTTTTACAGAAATGGAAATGGGGATGGGAAATAATCTGAGGAAAGCAAGAACACTGCACCCACCCACGTGGTATGTGTTGCCACATGTACACTTTGCAAGTTCAGCATCACATGGTTTTGAAGAATGTCAGTTCTTGTAACGTCATACTATCATTATTGTTCAAAGCTGCCGGTGGCCGATTAATTTTTTATGTTAAAAATGATGTAGTTTGGAGTACCTACTTTCAGTTTCAAATATATTTGTACAAAACTGATAACTTGCCTGTTGCCCTGTCTAGTAAACAATGAATAGAAGTGAATTTCAGGGGCCAACTACATAGAACTACTTCCTCTTTGTTTTACATAAACCCGACTTTAACTTTCAAATATCCACGGAAGTTTCAAACCATGAATAGTAGCCTATATAAAGTGCAATGAACAATATTTTTGATTTATAATTAAAAAAAGTTTACATGGTGTCTTTCATAGCGTTGTGTTAAAACTGTTTTTGTTGTGTCTCCTCCTACATGTGTAATAGTCCGGTTGAATGCAACATCTTTAGGTGGCAGCGGTAGCGAGCTTGCTGCACAACCAGTCGGTTTCTATTTCCCGCCCATGACTGATTCAGAGGAGGATCTCCTCCCTCTCCGTTCATTTACTTGCTTTAAAACTCTGCTTCTTTCTCTGGCCGCTAGTGCGCTGTTGTCTATGTGTGTTAACTGCAGTAGAGGAGGAATGGAGTGCCTTTCCTCCACACAGACAATCTCGCATCTTTCTCACAGTTTTCTAGCAGCACATGAGCGCGCGTGTTTAAAACTCGATCAACCGAGTTTTTCTTATAGCTGTGAACTTAAAAATTATCGAATCTTCCTCGAATTTCAAGGCACATATTTTATTTGGTGTTTACTTTCAAAATAAGAAAATGTGAGGAGGACGTTCCTCTCTTCCCTCCCCCGAGGAACCGCCACTGACTTGTGGTCTGCGGACCATAGTGTGAGAAATGCTGGAGCAGTCGAGCCCTCTGGTTTTATCTGTTTGTCTTGATAATGGATTGTGTAGTCCCGAAATGTTAGCAATGTTAAGTTCCGTCACATGGTGGAATACCCAGAAGTCTGATTCTGAATGTTGATAATGTACAAAAATTCTTTCATAATCTTTTCACAGAAATTTAGCGAAGTTCTTCAGAAACCAAAAGAAGGCAGTAGTGAAGCTAACAAGAATGAAGGACCAAGTCGCACATCGTGCTTTAATTGCATGGGGAGTCACAGCCTTCGTGATTGCCCACTTCCTCGAGATCAGTCAGCAATAATGAGAAATAGACGACAGTTCAGTAGCACCAGACACACTTCTAGAGCAAGGTATGTTGTAGTTCTGCGCTATCACTTTATTATTATTATTGTTATTATTATTATTATTATTATTATTATTATTATTATTATTATTATTATTATTACTTACAAATGGCTTTTAAGGAACCCGGAGGTTCATTGCCGCCTTCACATAAGCCCGCCATTGGTCCCTATCCTGTGCAAAATTAATCCAGTCTCTATCATCACATCCCACCTCCCTCAAATCCATTTTAATATTATCCTCCCATCTACGTCTCGGCCTCCCTAAAGGTCTTTTTCCCTCTGGTCTCCCAACTAACACTCTATATGCATTTCTGGATTCGCCCATACGTGCTACATGCCCTGCCCATCTCAAACGTCTGGATTTTAAGTTCCTAATTATGCCAGGTGAAGAATACAATGCGTGCAGTTCTGCGTTGTGTAACTTTCTCCATTCTCCTGTAACTTCATCCCGCTTAGCCCCAAATATTTTCCTAAGCACCTTATTCTCAAACACCCTTAACCTATGTTCCTCTCTCAGAGTGAGAGTCCAAGTTTCAGAACCATATAGAAGAACCGGTAATATAACTGTTTTATAAATTCTAACTTTCAGATTTTTGGACAGCAGACTAGATGATAAGAGCTTCTCAACCGAATAATAACACGCATTTCCCATATTTATTCTGCGTTTAATTTCCTCCCAAGTGTCATTTATATTTGTTACTGTTGCTCCAAGATATTTGAATTTTTCCACCTCCTCGAAGGATAAATCTCCAATTTTTATATTTCCATTTCGTACAATATTCTGGTCACGAGACATAATCATATACTTATTCCTTTGCTGTGGTCGTGCCAGAGAATCAGTCCTATTCCGAAGCTTATTGTAGGGATTCGTAACAAGCTGTTTTTTTACGGTGATGGGTTGTTAGCCCTTGGCCCAACCCCCAATCTGGAGGACCACCCCTTATCAGCCGTCCACGACTGCTTATTCAGTATATTCGCAGCTACACTCCATATCTGGAGGCCGTCTCCTCTATCCACAACCTGAGGACGCGCCATGCCGTGGTGATAGGGACCCACCATACATGGCAACTGAGCTAAACATTATTATTATTTTATTATTATTATTATTATTATTATTATTATTATTATTATTATTATTATTATTATTATTATAACATCGTTTTCGTTGCATTTTTGTGTGTGGCTTGGAAGAGGTAACTGCTTTCATATTGTAACTTTTATACAAAACAAGAATGTAATTTTATTCTCAAAACGACAATAATCACTTTCTATAATTGACTGTAAACACTCCCGTCAACAATGGGATTTCCACTCCACACAGTTATTGCACTCCACAGACGACAATGACAATTCACTTGGATTATTGAGAACAACAATGTACTGCTAATCTTAACTAATGTTCACAAAGCACTATTTACAAAACAGAACTGTCACTTCTCAGTTCCCAGTTCGTTTGCCTTGGCTAGTTGTTCTAGCTCAGTCACTCGAGTTCACAGTATCTCGAACCCCAGACCTTCAGAGACAGTCCACTGAACTTCGAACTCCGGTCCCCCAACTGCGGTCCACTGCACTCACACAGCTGAGGACACACTCCACAAGTCGAACTCTGGTCTCGACACTGGCTTCACTGCTACACTGACTGGCTGACCAAAAACTGACGACTGCTACAACTAACTGAACTGCTGCTCAAGTTCACTCACGGGTCGTATTATAACTAAACCATAGTTTCTGGAGAGTACGATTTCGCGATCAATCGACAGATGCCTAGAAGATGGCACCTCTCGAATTCTCTGGATTTCTCCCCTTCAGTCACCAGCTGCTTTACTTCCCCATCTCCGTCATGTCTGCGGAGCAGCATGTCGCCTCCTCTCCTCTCCTCTCCTCTCCTCTCCTCTCCTCTCCTCTCCTCTCCTCTCCTCTCCTCTCCTCTCCTCTCCTCTCGCGTGCCGCCTCCCAGTGCTCCGTGGAGCCCGTGTCGACTCCCGCGCGACCTGTCCTCTTGCGGGACACGTGATCGAGTCTCGATGTGGCTGTCACAGTATAATACAGGGTGTTTCAAAAATACGGGGCATAATTTCAGGTATGTATTTCCCACATGTAGACAATCAAAATAGTTCATGACAACATGTGTCCGGAAATGCTTCATTTCCGAGTTATGGCCTTCACAACATTGAAATTCACCAGAACGTTTTTCTTTCTGCAGGTCGTTGCCGTCAAAGGAGACATTAAGAGGGCACTCTGACAATTCATTCTGAGGCGAAGGTTACATTCAGTGTTGTGTAGGCGTTAGACTGTGCGACATGTATTCAAATCAAGAGCTGGCAGAGATACATTTCATGTACGGTAAGGCGGACGGCAATGCTGCGCTGGCTAGTCGTTTCTACCAGGAGAGGTACCCACAGCGACAATGTCCAGATCGGAAGACATTTGTACGTCTCCATTACCGTCTGTGCGAGTATGGAAAATTTAACTCTCCTGGTTTGGAATCGAATTGTGGCATGTTCTGAGGACATACGCAATACTCCTGGAGTTTGGGATCGTGTTCGCAGGTCAATAAGACATCGATGTGAGGTCTGTATTCAAGCAGGAGGTGGACATTTTGAACATCTTCTGTAATGACAACGACCTGCAGAAAGAAAAACGTTCCGGTGAATTTCAATGTTGTGAAGGCCATAACTCGGAAATGAAGCATTTCCGGACACATGTTGTAATGAACTATTTTGATTGTCTACATGTGGGAAATACATACCTGAAATTATGCCCCGTGTTTTTGAAACACCTTGTATACAAGATGGCTCAAAAGTCGCTTTCCCCATAATTCTATCTTACGTTTCATACATGTACACATATACAGATGTCATAACTTGAATAAACAAATAGCTGGTATAATAAGTAGGGACCGGATTGTTAGGTTTTTGGAAAGACCATTTTAGGTGTTTGGAATAGGTGAAATAGGAACCATTCAAATAAATTTAATATATAATAAAAATAAAACCAAAACAATAAATTCTAGACTCAACAACGTAACAAGTAAATTAATCATTTTTTTACATTTCCATTATCAATAATTTGATTTACTTCCTGTTTAGCTGAAACCAATCGAACTCCTTTTGATTGCGTTGAGGGTGAGTCGGATTTGGTTTCAGGTTTTAATATTGAATACACAAGTGGTGGTTTTGCATTAATTTTTTTGGCTGAATATGCTAGTATTTGGTTAGCTCCATTATTCTCAACCAGGTGCCACTTCTTGTACGCTTGTACAGAGCTCTGACTCAGCATGGACAGCATGCGTTCTTTACTCTGCTCACATGTCATTGGTGGACATTGTTGATTCTCAAAATCCTAATAAGAAAGAAGCATCAATACTTCAATTTCAACATTTCATTCAGTTATTATTGTATTTAGTAACACATTCTTTTTCCAGAACAAATTAATTAAATTCGTGTATATATCGTATAATATTTGTCAGTCAACTTTAGAATTATTATTAATTATGGTGGCTTTTCACATTTCTATTTTTCGATTCACCATCACTTTAACATATACACACATACCACTCCATTTCATCGATATTATTATAAACTCTCGTTTCTGTTTTTTTTTTTAATTTGCTATTGTACGACGGACAGTTTATCAACTGATGTGGTTATCTAGTACCTGAGTGAGATGAAGGTGATAATGCCGGCGAAATGAGTCCAGGATCCAATGTCGAAAGTTACCCAGCATTTGCTCTTAATGGGTTGAGGGAAAACCACGGAAAAAGCTCAACCAACAGTTTGTCCCAACTAGGATTTGAACAGTGCCCATCTGCGTGCCACCATCTTACAGCAAACTTGCCTCGCACATGCAAACACATGACCATTTTTTGAAAATTTGCTGGACTCTCCCGTCCAAACGCATGGGAATAGAGAGTTGTCCTTTATACTGAAGATAGAGTTCGAGGAGCTGTATTCAACGCACTCATCAGCTACTACACGTACTGCGGAGTTATGGGGACAAAAATGTCGGCGAAAATCAGCTTGTGTTCGCAATTCTCATTTTGATGCTATCGTGTAAGAAGTAAGTCAAGGGGGAATACAGGGCCGCATCCGTTCCTCGGTATGGCCATTATTTCCGGAATTAGAGACCCAAAAATAAGGCCAGAAATAAGTGCGACGGATTTGCTGGATTTTTGTGGTGAGACTCTGTCTAATATTCTGTAAAAATGTCTGGAGAATAAATATTATTTGATGTGTGCAACAGAGGTTAAAGTTGCTTTTCTATAATTAAGCGAATTGCATGTTAGCAATAATTATTTGCGGAGAATATGTTGTTGTTGTTATCTAATGCCGGGCTTTGGCAATGAAGCCATTAGCGTTTTTGCTCTCCAATATTTCTCTGTGGTGGATCCATCAGGTAGAACTTCACAGGTTATGAGATGATTTTCAGTCATTTCTTCTTCTTTGTTGCATAGAGGGCAATTTGGATTTGTGTAAATTCCTATTTTATTCAAGTTCTTTTTTGCTCTGTGTAGGTCCTCCTGCGTTCCATTGGAGAATTTTAAGGATGTTCTGTAAATGACGTCCTGCAGATGTCCCCACCCGGAGATAATTAGCATAAGTGTAACCGTTTTTTAAGTGGGCACCAATTTTTTGTTTGTAATGGTGGTTACATCACCCACTCACGTAAACCCCCAGTATGACTGGAGGGCCACACCTGTCGTTGGTTAATGGGTCCATCGGACCTGGCCGGGAGGAGTTTTAGTGTCCACCGACCTTTCTCACAAGCACCACTTGTGGAACATTTCTACGCCGTGGCAGGCCAGCGTAAGAGATGAAATAGCATTTCCTCTATTTCTGATGTTGTGGTTATACCGCCAATACTCGGTCCCAAGAGCCTCATCTGTAAAAGCAGGTTGCACCACAAGCAGGTTGAGGTTGGGTTTTGGATAGGAGAGGTTATGGAATGCACTTTACTGTCCCTTGCAACCTTCTCCCTTTGCGGAGAATATTAGTATGTGTTACTTATGTATTATTGTATGTGTGGATCTCTATATGTTTTGTTTTATTTATAGTCGTTACCATTTGGATGATGAACAGAAATTTGCTGGCTTCATTCCTGGTCAGCTCAGTACCAAGTTAAGCAAAGCCTTGGGCCTTGCCAAGCATCACCTTCCAAGGCACATATATAGGATGCGGCTGCTTGGATATCCACCAGGCTGGATGGAGGATGCTAAAATAGCTCATTCAGGACTCACTCTTTATGATTCCCAAGGAAAAGGTAAGATTTATTTAATTTAAGAAGCATGATCTTATGCTGTATTGAATACCCCTGTCCACAAATAAGATGAGTCATTGTTTAATTTACAGGCTGCTGTCATACAATTAAAATTCTGTTCTGTTAGTTGCTGTCATTATGGCCAATATGCACAATGCTAGAATTGAGAATCTTGAATTACAGTTGCCTTCACCTGAGAAAAGGAATTTGGTCACACCAGATAAACAGAACCAAGGAAGATCTAAATTGATCATATCTGAAGTAGAGCTGGGGATGGAGCGAGTAGAACTGTTGAGTAACTTGGTTCTATCGGTTTATAATAATAGTTTGGGATTGCGCACACTGTGCATAAATACAGTTATACTATCTCCTGTATTGTTTCCCTGATAGATTTCACACGCTTTCTACACTCGAGAATGTGATATCTCCCGCATTGGACCCCGCACAGTTCACAGATACACATTTCGCTTGCGGAGTGGTATCTCTTGGTTGCACACACTCTGTGATGATATCCGTGCATCGCTAGTCCTGTGGTCAGCCATCTTGTGTCGTAGCCGGCATTCGTCCAGTCTCGCTGTATCATTGCATTTGTTGTGTAGAAATCCTCTGTGATCTCCTTCCGTTTCTGTCTTCTTTCTTCCACTACTTTCTTGTAGCTCTCCGTGGCTGATAGTAGCATCCTCAGTCTTAAGTCGTCCAGAAAGAAAGTTTCCCGTGCCAACTCGTATGCATACCTTGACAATGAGTATTTGGAGAGTCCGAGTGCCCTCTTCAAGTATATTGATTTTATACTTTCCAGATCTCTCATTTGTTTTTCGCTTAGATATTCCCATATCATTTCCAGACCGTATGTGCAGGTAGGCCACATTTTAGCTTCAAAAAGTTTCATCGCTGAGCTCATGGACATATCTGAGAGATTTCCAATACTGTTGATGCTCCTTATTGCGTCTATTTGTTTCTCTTTTAAGTGCACAGTGAATGTCGTCCCTGTTGTTTGTATTGTTACTCCCAAATATTTGAAGGTACTCTTTCGGTTGACTATTTTCCCATTACACATTATTCTCTCTCTCTCCGTAACTCTTCCTCCCCTTCTAAATACTACAAGATCGGTCTTATCTTCATTTATCTTAATTTCATTTTCTGCGGCCCACTTCCCTAGTATGTCCGTGGCTTTCTGGAGGTCCTCAACATTCTCTGATGCTAGTGCCATGTCATCAGCGTATATGTATATACTCGATTTGGTGTTTGCTTTTATTGCCATTCCCACGTCGTGCGTTAGTATATTGAACAGTATTGGACTCATAGGATCGCCCTGTAATACGCAGTTTTTTTGACTGATCCAGTTTGATTCGCCCACACTATCGTTTATCTGGATGTAATTTTCTGCCATTATATTTCCAATCTCGGTAGTATAGTATAGTATAGTAGTATAGTGGTCAGTATCCCCGCCTGTCTATCGGTTTATGTGCTTGGCAGCGGAGCACCGAAGTTACTCGGTTAACCGTAGCCGTTACCAGTCAGTTCAAACATTCAAACAGAGTTCGCGTGTTTTACTTAATTCTAACAGACAACAATGTAGGTACTGTTGTATTTAAATATTTTATGCTGCAAGACAAATTATTTCCTTATCCCCAAGGCGGGCTGAAAGACCTCTAGTATTGAAGAGGAGTTCATCCTATTATATGACCTGTCAAGTGGACCTAATAAACATTGACAGTCTGAACATATTACTATACATAATAATAATAATAATAATAATAATAATAATAATAATAATAATAATAATAATAATAGAGTGTTTGATTAATATTAAAATATGTTAAAAAAAGAAGTGCATTATATTTTCTTCTATTTGTGTTTATTGAATTTGTGTTACCTCATCAGTCATCATTTTATTTGTGTTTATTTCTAGGAATTACTTTAATTTATCAATAATATTACTCTTCACCAAAGAGAACATGGTTGTATTGAAGGCTAGTAATGTTATAAAATAAATAAACATTATGTTCTTCAGTTTAAGATAAATATGGGAAATGTGTGTTATTATTCAGTTGAGAAGCTCTTATCATCCAGTCTGCTGTCCAAGAATCTGAAAGTTAGAATTTATAAAACAGTTATATTACCGGTTGTTCTGTATGGTTGTGAAACTTGGACTCTCACTCTGAGAGAGGAACATAGGTTAAGGGTGTTTGAGAATAAGGTGCTTGGGAAAATATTTGGGGCTAAGCGGGATGATGTTACAGGAGAATGGAGAAAGTTACACAACACAGAACTGCACGCATTGTATTCTTCACCTGACATAATTAGGAACATTAAATCCAGACGTTTGAGATGGGCAGGGCATGTAGCACGTATGGGCGAATCCAGAAATGCATATAGAGTGTTAGTTGGGAGACCGGAGGGAAAAAGACCTTTAGGGAGGCCGAGACGTAGATGGGAAGATAATATTAAAATGGATTTGAGGGAGGTGGGGTATGATGATAGAGACTGGATTAATCTTGCACAGGATAGGGACCGATGGCGGGCTTATGTGAGGGCGGCAATGAACCTTCGGGTTCCTTAAAAGCCATTTGTAAGTAAGTAAGTAAGTAAGTTTAAGATTCCACGTTTTATTGATTATTTAACCACTTTCCGTAATAATAAATAATTCTGTGTGTTATTTTTAAGTGTTTTAGGCAGCGCTTCATGGAGCCAGTTTCTTTCTATCTTCTTTCTTACTTAGCTGCAGCGTTTAACATTTACCTCACATGTTAATTTATTAGCTGTTAGTATTATAAATTATTTTATTAATTTTATTTCGTCTGTCTGAAAATTGAATAGGCATTCATACAAAATAACTCCGCAAATAGTTGTAATCACGCAAATGAAATTTGAACCGCCATTTTGCAATGAAGAGAAGCACTTCTTTCTCGTCAATTGGCAAAGTGAAAGCGCTATACTACAATGCTTTTAAAACACGCTTGGTTTCACTTTCAAAGTACGTTCTAAAATCGACTCAGTCTTTCTCAATTTTAAATCTGCCGCCACAAATTTGTACTCGGTACTGTACTCGGTTCAACCGAGTAATGACGTCACAGTAACTGAACCAAACCGCTCCGTCCCCAGCCCTAATCTGAAGACATTGGAAAGTAGTATCACAGCCTAGTATATACAGTCGCGAAACTTGGGGTGATTTTTTGCATTTCTCGCGATAGTTGCTAGCCGCTTGGAGCACTGTGTGTACTAGGAACAATAGACTGTGTCATTGCCATCGTGATCTAATACAGGTCGTAAGACACACCATGTGACTCGCTTAACCCAATCACGAAGGGCGGCTTGTCAACCATATAAATTAATTGGAATGCATAAAAAGTAACATATATTTCTCTAAAATGTAGTGTAATTGCATTAATAAAATTTAAAACAATGATTATGAGACACTTCAGATATAATTCCTTGCGAGTTAAGGTGTAATATTATTTTTGGTGTGAAAATTACGTTGTTCGTATGTGTAATAGACCTACCTGCCTTTATTTCGATTAAATATTGCGAAATTATTGTACATTCATTTATGCACGATTCAATAATTTTCAGTTGCACCGCACGAATATTTAGATATGTTGAAATTATAGGTTATGTTTACTGTCCCAGTTGCCCCTTTGTGTCTAATTTTAGTGGTCTCCAGTGCCCTGCCATTCATATGGAAATATTATAGGTTATGTTTACTATATCTTATATTCCTAGATTCGCAATTATACATTATAATTAAGCATAATGTCATATATGCTGCTCCGCACATTCAATTTGTCTGTATTTTAATACTACAATTGAGTATTGAATTATTGTATTTATCTACTACCTAAGAGACGAAGTAACAACCGTACGTACACTAATTTCATAAGAGTGCTATGATAAATTTTCTGTCTTTATCAAGGAAGGTAGATGTGCTATATTAAAATCACAATATAAATTCTTTTTTATTAAACCTCAAAATAGCTTCCATTCTAAACTTAAAATGTTGATGTGAAA
This sequence comes from Periplaneta americana, assembly GCA_025594305.2. Lineage (NCBI taxonomy): Eukaryota > Metazoa > Arthropoda > Insecta > Blattodea > Blattidae > Periplaneta > Periplaneta americana. The sequence goes on from JAJSOF020000025.1 coordinate 9,230,293, forward strand.
AGATTATGTTAACATGTAAAATTCTCTTCACATTAAAATAACACAGTTTTGTAATTATTTCTGCAACATATTATGCAACAAGAAGTAAAGGGAACTTATGGACACATTACACTAAATAAAGCTTAGCTATGATACGCAATAAAGTTATAATATAATAATTCACTGAGCTCCATACACTGAAATAGAAAACCCGAACATATATTACGGCCTGGTCTAGATCGAAAAGGCATTGACTGTGCCGTATTTCGCTTTGTTGTGAAAAGTTGTGTAAACTGTGAAATGTTCGTTATCGGTTGTAATAACTGTAAATGGCTAAAATACAATAATTTGAGTAATAATATGGGACAAGGAGACGTTTGTTGCACTATAAATTCTAAGAAAAATAGGTCAGAGTTATCCTTCCGAAAGATCCAGGAAGGTGAGTTTATAAAATATAATATATACTTTATGAAAATAATATATAAACCTTATGTATTTCGTATTTCTATAGTGGAAGGAAGGTGTTAATTTTTCAAAAGAACACGATATCGAAAGTACAGTACATTTTATCGTCTGCTGGGGAAAGAGTCTGTGATGAGGCGATAGTAGCGATCCTGGTGGCTAGCAACTATCTATGGATGCATATTTCGCAACTGTATATACTAAACTGTGGTAGTATCTTTCCTCAGTATGATCCTACTCAAAACAACTTTCTATTGTCAGATATAGGGTGACACAGAAGTCTCCATGCAGTCACTCTGTAGCAGATGCATCACAGAATATTTTCGAAAAATATCCCCTGTAAGTCATAACAAAGTGATATGTGCTCCCTGCCACTCACAGCAAACCCTTGACAATACATTTTCTGGTATCAGCAAAACCTGGGTCATACGTTTGCATGTTCAAGTTCCACTTGCAGAATTGAACCCTGTGATCAGGATTGTCTTCTGTCATATGCTGCAGCATCTGCATCTTGTATGGATGCCGTTTCTTAAGCTACGGTTTGGCTATGACGATCTTCGTCGAACGAACATCGCTGACAATTGAAATAGCCAGCGGTCATCGTCAGAGATTGGTTTCGTTACCAGTGAACTTCGTAGGTAGATAGTAAAGTGTTTTATATAGTTGATCATGTCTGATCAGCTGATAGCAGATGACAATATGATAACGTTATAATATAAGTTTTGCCTTGAAAAACAAGTACAGATCTTTAAAATAGTTAATGTCATGGTTAGAAATAGATATACAGAGGGGGTCTTTTAATTCATTGATATTAAGACATCTTGAAAATGAACCCACCAATTATAAGGATTATTTCAGACTTTCTCCCGAGCAATTTCATTTTGTTTTAAGTTCAGTTGAAAAGATATTATAAAATTACCCACAAAATTTATTCACAAACCAATAAGCCCAGCTGAAAGATAAGCATAACTTTAAGGTAAAAACCAATGATATAAACACTTTATTTTTCTTTTTACAATGTTATTTTTTTCATTTAGGATCATTTACTTAGGAAATAATGTTACAAATAAAAAGAAAATAATGTGAAAACGAGGTTGTTGCACTTCTCTCCTTTGCTCGGAATTCCAGTTCACTTACTATTTCACACTGAAACTTTTGCTTCAGTAGCTAAGTCTGTCGCATCGTGTGTGTGTCCTTCAATTATGAATCACTTTACTCAATTGTATTAACAGTTCTGGTTGTTGCAAAATATAGATTTGTTATTGTTTACGTTGGTTCTTCTTTTTGGTTCATGTCGAACAGGGATTTGTGTTTACTCAATTAATATCTCGTCTTCATTAGTGGAGAAATTGCAGAAAGATTTCTGTTTTACCGCCATTATGGTATGTATGATGTATAGATCACGTTATTAAATGACTTAATTCATCACCTACTGTAATTTTACAATTGGTTTCTCGGCAATGATCGCCAGGTTGTTGCCTCCAAGGCAAACGCCGACGATGTTCATTGAGCCCAGTGATGTTCATTGACGTTCATCGCCGTAAAGAAACCATGCACATTCAGATTAACGGGACAGGATCCCAGCGATGATCGTCGGCAAAAATCGCCGCAGCCAAACCGTACCTTTAGTGTGCAAAATGTGAAGGACACATCTTTGGCTGATCTAAGGTCTGCAGACAGGCACTGGGTTCCCATCTTCAGGCTCTTCACCATTGCTGGTAGCACCATCGTTGTTGTACCTTCTTTGGCCGCCCAGATCTTATTCTTGAATTTGATAAATTTAGCCTTGTGTCATGGAAATCTGTGTTTCATGCATCTCATTAAAAGTCTGTGCTACATGGCGAGTAGTACCACTCCTTGCCAGAAAGATGACGTCAATCTGCTCGTTCTTTGTTAAGGACATTTCTCTAGTCTGGCTTGGCTACCTCAAATGCAAACAGAATATCTACATCAGGTATGCTCATTCTCTGACTCCCGATTACATTCTGTAATCGCAACCTTCGAATGTAGAGCATGCTGTTCCTCGTTCAAAGCTCGATGGATGACTGTGGAAGGCAGTTCAAGTACTTAGTAAACGTACGAACAGTGCGGGACAATGACTAAACGTACAAACAGTGCGGGACAATGACTAAACGTACGAACAGTGCGGGACAATGACTAAACGTACGAACAGTGCGGGACAATGACTAAACGTACGAACAGTGCGGGACAATGACTAAACGTACAAACAGTGCGGGACAATGACTAAACGTACGAACAGTACGGGACAATGACTAAACGTACGAACAGTGCGGGACAATGACACAGTCAAAACCTTCTGTAAGCAAACGACATATACCATATTGTTTTGCGTTCTGTAAAGTGTTTACTATGTTGTAAGGTACTGTCAGGAATACTACTGAGCAACATAAAATTACATTATACTCTCTGCCATCCATAACATGCCGAAGTGACAGGCAAGCTGTTTTCTGTAATATGTATTCATATACCAACGTTGTTATTATTATTATTATTTTCTGTTATTTAAATTTTGGTATTGTGCATGTACAGTTTCGAGTCGATATCACATATTGTGTCTTCCCGTCGAAATTTTAATTGTAAATCATTTTGTAAATACATAGATTTTCTGTGCTTGATGTATTCAGACTGTATAAAATAATTTGTTTCATCGCAGAGGTTGCAGATCCTGATGCAGAAGAGGGAGAAATATTTGCAGAAGGCTCAAGGGATAAATATGACATAAGGAAGATCATTAGCTATCCAGGGTTTAATGTTCCTTGCAGTCCAGGAACAATAGATGCAAGTATCCAACACATTTTTCTCGTGTTAGTTGTCAAAAAGATTGTTAGAGAAATAATATTTGTGACCTGCAGTGCGTTATCAATGAATAAAATTAAATAGTACATTATGCAACGAGTTTATAATGATTGTAATTAAGACAAGAGGATGGTTATGAAACGAGCACAAGCGAGTTTCATAATTTTCATACGAGCATCTTAATTACCATTATAGGCAAGTTTCATACGACTTTTTATGCTCGACCATATTTCTAACTTGAAATTATTCATAAGTTTTCATGTTATTCTTATCTGACTGAGGAGCGGAACTGACCTTGTGCAGTCTCGTAAATTGTGAGATGTGCGCAGACGCGAAAGTATTGATTTTTTCCGGGCAACGAATGTCGACGACCTTGATATATAATCTAGAAAGTAAGATAAACGTTAAACTTGATATAACCTTGAAACTGAATTCGACATTGAAAAACGAGATGACAAATTGAATTTATTTGAATATTATTTACAATCAACGCTAATTATTATGGTAACAGAACATAACCTTCTGTCACAGTATTGGATTTACAGCCTGCGTGACGTTTTGCTAGTTGTCTTTCGATTACATATCCGAGAATAATCGAAAACCTGAACTTTAATGAATAGGTGTACTTTAATGACATGCATTAAAGGACTGCTACCAGATGTACAGGGACATCATTTTATTTTTACTAACATTTTGAATATTAACCTGCCTATACCTCTGACTCAACGCCATTTGCTACCCCCTTCCACGACTGGAGTTCGATGATACTGACGTAATATACAAACAAATCACTTTACTAGGTATAGGAGGGAAGAAAAGTAGTTCATCCATTTACGTAAACTAGGATATATTGCGCTTTTGAGTTTGATAATTTTCATTAGCTTTTTGTTTAATCAAAATACAGTACAGTATTAACAATGAGTGTTTTTACTCACGAACTGAGCTGTCCATGTGGACGTATTCATTATGCAGTGTATATTATACTGCCTACAGCACATTAGCGTACAATATAGAGAATGAAGTTAAATTTAAAAATAATCATAATATGGATATTTAAACACATTTTTTAAAATGTGTGGCCGTTCATTTCGATACAGGTTTCAGTTCTAATGTGCATATTATCGCACTATAGACTATTGTACCTAATCTCAATTACCAGTTTCGTTCTTTGTGCTAGTAACTCATGTTGAAATAATTCTGTAAATTCAATCTTCACTTCTGCCCAATCCGAAAAGATAAAATTACTCAGACATACTATCTACTGTCCGTCCAAGTGGTTATGTCGTAGGGTCGTAGAAATGGAGTAATTACGTGACAGTTAATTACTTAACGAGGCCCTTTTATTTAAGTTATTTTAAACAGTTGTATATTACGTAGACGTCCAATTCCTAACAGAAATTAATGTTTTCAGAAGAGAGCTAAGACAGCCCAGCCACTAGCTGGCGAATAAAACTGGTGGGGGAAACCGGGATACGACGTAGGCAAATGGACGACAGTACCTGTGCGAAAATGATTCAATATTGAAAGCTCTTTCGTCACTGGAAAACGCGAACATATTTTTTGAATAAGTGAATGTCTCAGGAATCTTCTATGCCACATCAATAAATTTAGGAATGCAGTTATATTGTCGGACTCCAAAGCAGCTATTCTATCAATTGTCTCTAAACACACACCTTCATCTCAAACAGCAGAAATAACTAAAATGCTCTCTCAATTATTATCACTCAATAAAAGAGTTGTGTTCCAATGGATACCATCCCATTGTGAAATCCTGGGAAACGAGAATGCGGATGCTTTAGTAAAGAAGGGCAGCACTTCTACTTACAGACCTGTTACTAAATGTACGTATTACTCTGTGAAGAGATTTATTAAATCTACATACTTAGACTTCAACAAACAAAATTTGATAACTCAATCCCAAGGGAAAAAATGGAACTCTCTGCATCAAAATCCACAGTTAATTCCCGATTTACCACGAAAATCGTCTGTAGCTGCATTTAGATTGGCAACAGGCCATGATTGTTTGGCCAAACACCTGCATAGAATTGGAATATATCAGTCCCCTAACTGCCCATTGTGCAACTCAAACCAAGAAATGGATTCGGAACACCTCAAAATCTGTGCTTCAGTGGCTAGTCATGATAATATCTTTGAAAAATATTGGAGTGCAAGAGGTCAAATGACTTTATTGTCAAATGCCTGGCATTAGAAAACAACAACATATTTTTTGAACGTACTGTTTACTATGACCATAAGGCTACTATATGCGGTCTTGGATCTGTGTGGAGGACGGTTGAACTTCATTAGTAGAAGGGGTGGGAGTGAAGTACATTCAAAAACTCAGGTACAACAAAAATTGAAGTAAAAATAAAATGATGTCCCTGTATAATTACTACATTTCGGCATGGTCGAGCATAAAAAAAATTGTGCACTATGTCATATTGAAAGATTTGGCAGTCATGATTAGAGTTGGGATTCTTATGTGTACACAAATATGTGTTAAATACAGGTAGTAATGTAATATGTGGGACTCATGTCACCAGCTGATAAAGGAGACACCAAAACAAAGAGAACACTTTATTTAAACATTTGTCCGAGTGTACTGTTTCCGAGTTGTTGTTAGGTGCTTGTACTGGTGGATGTTGACAAGTAGTGGGGGAGGCAAGTTTGCTGTAAGGTGGTGGCACGCAGACGGGCACTGTTCAAATCCTGGTTGGGACAAATTACTGGTTGAGATTTTTCCGTGGTTTTCCCTCAACCCATTAAGAGCAAATGCTGGGTAACTTTCGACATTGGATCCTGGACTCATTTCGCCAGCATTATCAGCTTCATCTCACTCAGGCACTAGATAACCACATCAGTTGATAAAGCGTCCATTGTTAGATAGCAAATTAAAAAAAAAAAACAGAAAGCAGCTAGATAGTTTATAATAATATCGATGAAATGGGTTGGTATGTGTGTATATGTTAAAGTGATGGTGGATCGAAAAATAGAAATGTGAAAAGCCACCATAACTAATAAATTATTCTAAAGTTGACAAATTTTATACCATATATATTGAGTAGCTTTATATCAAAGGCGGACATCTGACCCTCAGATCGAAATTTAGATAGATGTGGATTCTTATACACTTTTTCATGTTCTTTTCAGTTATGGTGAAACCATATGCAAACTCTAACATTACATTTACAAAACAAATTGTGTTAAAATATTACAAAGAACATCGTGAAACAAAAAAGAGCCTGTAGATCAAAACTATGGAGACGACAGATGTCCGTCTTTGATATTAAACTACTCATATATATATCAATCTCACATCAATAAATTTAGGAATGCGGTTATATTGTCAGACTCCAAAGCAGCTATTCTATCAATAGTCTCTAAACACACACCTTCATCTCAAACAGCAGAAATAACTAAAATGCTCTCTCAATTATTATCACTCAATAAAAGAGTTGTGTTCCAATGGATACCATCCCATTGTGAAATCCTGGGAAACGAGAATGCGGATGCTTTAGTAAAGAAGGGCAGCACTTCTACTTACAGACCTGTTACTAAATGTACGTATTACTCTGTGAAGAGATTTATTAAATCTACATACTTAGACTTCAACAAACAAAATTTGATAACTCAATCCCAAGGGAAAAAATGGAACTCTCTGCATCAAAATCCACAGTTAATTTCCGATTTACCACGAAAATCGTCTGTAGCTGCATTTAGATTGGCAACAGGCCATGATTGTTTGGCCAAACACCTGCATAGAATTGGAATATATCAGTCCCCTAACTGCCCATTGTGCAACTCAAACCAAGAAATGGATTCGGAACACCTCAAAATCTGTGCTTCAGTGGCTAGTCATGATAATATCTTTGAAAAATATTGGAGTGCAAGAGGTCAAATGACTTTATTGTCAAATGCCTGGCATTAGAAAACAACAACATATTTTTTGAACGTACTGTTTACTATGACCATAAGGCTACTATATGCGGTCTTGGATCTGTGTGGAGGACGGTTGAACTTCATTAGTAGAAGGGGTGGGAGTGAAGTACATTCAAAAACTCAGGTACAACAAAAATTGAAGTAAAAATAAAATGATGTCCCTGTATAATTACTACATTTCGGCATGGTCGAGCATAAAAAAAATTGTGCACTATGTCATATTGAAAGATTTGGCAGTCATGATTAGAGTTGGGATTCTTATGTGTACACAAATATGTGTTAAATACAGGTAGTAATGTAATATGTGGGACTCATGTCACCAGCTGATAAAGGAGACACCAAAACAAAGAGAACACTTTATTTAAACATTTGTCCGAGTGTACTGTTTCCGAGTTGTTGTTAGGTGCTTGTACTGGTGGATGTTGACAAGTAGTGGGGAGGCAAGTTTGCTGTAAGGTGGTGGCACGCAGACGGGCACTGTTCAAATCCTGGTTGGGACAAATTACTGGTTGAGATTTTTCCGTGGTTTTCCCTCAACCCATTAAGAGCAAATGCTGGGTAACTTTCGACATTGGATCCTGGACTCATTTCGCCAGCATTATCAGCTTCATCTCACTCAGGCACTAGATAACCACATCAGTTGATAAAGCGTCCATTGTTAGATAGCAAATTAAAAAAAAAAAACAGAAAGCAGCTAGATAGTTTATAATAATATCGATGAAATGGGTTGGTATGTGTGTATATGTTAAAGTGATGGTGGATCGAAAAATAGAAATGTGAAAAGCCACCATAACTAATAAATTATTCTAAAGTTGACAAATTTTATACCATATATATTGAGTAGCTTTATATCAAAGGCGGACATCTGACCCTCAGATCGAAATTTAGATAGATGTGGATTCTTATACACTTTTTCATGTTCTTTTCAGTTATGGTGAAACCATATGCAAACTCTAACATTACATTTACAAAACAAATTGTGTTAAAATATTACAAAGAACATCGTGAAACAAAAAAGAGCCTGTAGATCAAAACTATGGAGACGACAGATGTCCGTCTTTGATATTAAACTACTCATATATATATCAATCTCACATCAATAAATTTAGGAATGCGGTTATATTGTCAGACTCCAAAGCAGCTATTCTATCAATAGTCTCTAAACACACACCTTCATCTCAAACAGCAGAAATAACTAAAATGCTCTCTCAATTATTATCGCTCAATAAAAGAATTGTATTCCAATGGATACCATCCCATTGTGAAATCCTGGGAAACGAGAATGCGGATGCTTTAGCAAAGAAGGGCAGCACTGCTACTTACAGACCTGTTACTAAATCTACGTATTACTCTGTGAAAAGATTTATTTAATCTACATACTTAGACTTCAACAAACAAAATTTAATAACACAATCCCAAGGGAAAAAATGGAACTCTCTGCATCAAAATCCACAGTTAATTTCCGATTTACCACGAAAATCGTCTGTAGCTGCATTTAGATTGGCAACAGGCCATGATTGTTTGGCCAAACACCTGCATAGAATTGGAATATATCAGTCCCCTAACTGCCTATTGTGCAACTCAAACCAAGAAATGGATTCGGAACATCTCAAAATCTGTGCTTCAGTGGCTGGTCATGATAATATCTTTGAAAAATATTGGAGTGCAAGAGGTCAAATGACTTTATTGTCAAACGCCTGGCATTAGAAAACAACAACAACATATATATATATATATATATATACACAAGAATTTAATTAATTTGTTCTGGAAGAAGAATGTGTTACTAAATACAATAATAACTAAATGAAATGTTGTTGTTTTCTAATGCCAGGCACTTGACAATAAAGTCATTTGACCTCTTGCACTACAATATTTTTCAAAGATATTATCATGGTCAGCCACTGAAGCACAGAGTTTGAGGTGTTCCGAATCCATTTCATGGTTTGAGTCGCACAATGGGCAGTTAGGGGACTGATATATTCCAATTCTATGCAGATGTTTGGCCAAACAATCATGGCCTGTTGCCAATCTAAATGCAGGTACAGACGATTTTCGTGGTAAATCGGGAATTAACTGTGGATTATGATGCAGAGAGTTCCATTTTTTCCCGTGAGATTGTGTTATCAAATTTTTGTTTGTTGAAGTCTAAGTATGTAGATTTAATAAATCTTTTCACAGAGTAATACGTAGATTTAGTAACAGGTCTGTAAGTAGCAGTGCTGCCCTTCTTTGCTAAAGCATCCACATTCTCGTTTCCCAAGATTCCACAATGAGATGGTATCCATTGGAATACAATTCTTTTATTGAGTGATATAAATTTAGAGAGCATTTTAGTTATTTCTGCTGTTTGAGGTGAAGGTGTGTGTTTAGAGATTATTGATAGAATAGCTGCTTTGGAGTCTGACAATATAACTGCATTCTTAAATTTATTGATGTGGCATAGAAGATTCCTGAGACTTTCACTTATTGCAACAATTTCTCCATCAAAACTTGTTGTTCCATATCCAAGAGATCTATAAAGTGAGAAGAGACAGCACGTAACACCTGCACCGTCACCTTGTTCTCTGGAGATCAAGGATCCATCGGTGTATAAATGAAGCCAGTTTTGTGGAGGGACCTAATATTAATTGTCTCTAAAGACAATTGTTTCAGTATTTTAGTGTTTACTTCTGATTTCAGTATTTCTTCTGTTAAATTTAGATTATATTCTATATTTAATAGAGTTAAAGGGTTTGATTTAATTTGTAAGTTTTCTTTTAAATTCGGGATATTGATTTTCTGTTTTAATTCTCGAACCATGGATATGAAACTTTTTTGAGTTTTCAATCTACAGAGAGGACTGTATGAAATGTTGAAATTGAAGTACTGACGCTTCTTTCTTGTTAGGATTTTGAGAATCAACAATGTCCACCAATGACATGTGAGCAGAGTAGAGAACGCATGCTGTCCATGCTGAGTCAGAGCTCTGTACGAGCTTACAAGAAGCGGCGCCTGGTTGAGAATAATGCAGCTAGTAGCAGACCTCAAGACGAAGACCTCACACAAGCTGACATGGAGGTGGAACAAGTTTCAGGTATAGTGTGTGCTATTTTATCATGATTTCTGAGACAAATGTACTGCACATAAACATAAATTTTCGTCTGGCTATTTTTATTTGAAGACGAATGTAACTGGAAAATTCTTGTGGACAACAATACAATTTACTATTATTGCCAAATCAGAAAATTATTTACAAAGAGCAGTTTAGAACTTTCAGAGAACCGCTTCAAAATTAAAAATTTTTACTAAAAGACCCAATTCCATGCATTATTATTATTATTATTATTATTATTATTATTATTATTATTATTATTATTATTATTATTATTATTATTATTATTATTATTATTATTAATACATCAATAGATTATAATTTATCATACATAAATGATATTACTAACGAAATTTCTAAAAATTACTGGAAATTAACATTGTTGGCACATCCTCAGGTTGTGCATAGAGGAGACAGGCTCCAGATATGGAGAGTAGCTGCGAATATATTGAATAAGCAGTCACAGACAGCCGATAATGGATGGTCCTCCAGCTTGAGGGTTGGGTGAAGGGCTAACAGCCCATCACCGTTAAAAAAACAACTTGTTACGAAACCCCAAAATTATCCTCGGAATGGGACTGATTCTGGCACGATCACAGCAAAGGAATAAGGTTATAAGATTTGGTACTTGGAATGTTACAAGTCTATATAGAACAGGAGGGGTAACATCAGTAGCAAAAGAACTAGCTAGATATAGAATAGACTTTGTGGGAGTGCAGGAGGTTAGCTTAGATAGGAATGACATCACAAATAGGAGATTACTTGTTGTATTATGGGGAAGGAAACAATAATCACCAATTAGGAACACGATTCTTTATTCCTAAGAGAATAAAATCAGCAATAAAAAAGGTCGAATTTATCAGTGACAGGTTATTGTATTTAGTACTTAAGGGTAGATGGTGCGATATCATGTCCTACAGAAGAGAATGATAGGATAGCTTCTGTGAGTATGATTATGTCTTGTGACCAGAATATTGTACGAAATGAAATATAAAAATTGGAAATTTATCCTTTGAAGAGGTGGAAAAATTCAAATATCTTGGAGCAACAGTAACAAATATAAATGACATTCTGGAGGAAATTAAATGCAGGAAAAAATATGGCAAATGCCTGCTGTTATTTGGTTGAGAAGCTTTTGTGATCCAGTCTGCTCTCAAAAAAGCTGAAAGTTAGAATTTATAAAACAGTTATATTACCGTTGTTCTGTATTGTTGTGAAACTTGGACTCTTATTTTGAGAGAGGAACAGAGATTAAGGGTATTTGAGAATAAGGTGCTTAGGAAATTATTTGGGGCTAAGAGGGATGAAGTTACAGAAGAATGGAGAAAGTCTTACATGCATTGTATTCTTCACCTGACATAATTAGGAGTATTAAATCCATATGTTTAAGATGAGCAGGGCATGTAGCACGTATGGGCGAATCCAGAAATGCATATAGAGTGTTAGTTGGAAGGCCAGAGGGAAAAAGACCTTCGGGGAGGCCGAAACGTAGAAGGAAGATAATATTAAAATGAATTTGAGGGAGGTGGGTTTTGATGCTAGGGACTGTATCAATCTGATTTAGAAGAAGGACTGATGACAGGTTTATGTGAGGGCTGCAATGAACCTCCGGGTTCCTTAAAAGCCATAAGTAAGTAAGTATTAACATTGTATTCAAATCATTCCAATTGCAAAGACATATAAAGGTACGGGCCCTCAGCCCCTTCGTTCTCCTGTTGTAAAAAAAAGTCTGTTTTGAAAACTAAAAAAAATACCTTGTTTTAAAACTTTGCCGTCCTCTCCCATCCATATGCCAGGGGGTAAAGGGTTGTACCTTGTACCACAGATAGACTTCGACCAGATCTATTCATATAGCTTGCGAAAGAAATGATTACCGAAAACCAATGATGGTGTTGCTGTCTGTCTTGACGTGTGTATGTAGGCATGCCGAGGGGGAGAGGTGCGAGCCGATGGAAGTACTGTGTCTTCCAAGAAGATGAACAGATGAGGACATCACTGTGGAAATAAAGAATGTAGCAAGAGAAAAATTCGAAGCTAATTAAACGCGCAACATATGTTTACGAATGAAATAATAATACCGTGCGATACAAGACACGTATTCACATGCAATGGAAAAAAACTAAAGTCGTAATGTAACTATCACAACGCAAGACTGATTCTATCGATGTTCAATTTCTCTTCCAACTGTATTCTTGAATGTCATCAAGTTATCTCGTGACCTTTCCTCTCGCCCGCTCTTCCTTATCGCAGTGTTTGATTCGCATTCCTTCCGTCGGCAATCCGTGCTTGCGAGACCTATACCACATATCAGCTTAGTTCCGTCTGCACATTTGTCCGGGTTATGGCAGCAAGAAAGTTGGCCAAATAGAAGTATGTTTCTTTCGAAAATCTGTTTGTGTCTGGGATTCCAATTTCGATGCTATGGCATCTGAGGTGTGTCATGGGTGAATACAGCACCACATCCCGTTCCTTGATATCACCTTTAATTCTGCAGGACTCAGGCAAAAAAAAGTGCAATGGAGGAGCCCAATTTTATTGCAGAGTCACTGGTAAGTACGTGGGCATCCTATGGTATAGACTGTTATTTTTATTAATTTGGACCCACTAACTGCTCTCTCCATTTTCTCGAGTAATTCAAGCTTTTGCTTAAGTGTGAGAATGTTCCTTTTGCGTTTAGCGATAGTAGCCATGATGCTATTTATCACATGAATGAAACTTCTACGTGCTGTAGGAACAGAGAATTTCACACTTTCTATTTAGACTCATTCAACACCCCCTCGAAATGGGGGAGTTCAAGTGGTAAATTGTCTCTGCACATTGTTTGCAAGGCTCAAGCTGCAACTTACCGATGCTACCTGATCTTCTACAGGTACATAACAGGGTTTTCTGTCTATTTTCACGTGTGAACAACGTAAATAGTAAACACAATATGCGGCATGTGCGGTTCACGAAAACCACTCAAACCTTGGTCCAACTCTTCCCTTTTGCAGAAATGCTGTTGTTTTGGTATTGCCGGTTATTTGGGTGCGGATATGAGTGATTTTACTGTATATGTATTGTGTAACATTCAGACAGTGAATTTAATGTGGTTCAAATTTAGTTGTTTGAATGATCAAAATTGAATTCAAATGCTCATTTTATTATTTTGATTTCACATATGTCATTTTAGAGAACGTTTTCTCGCACAGATTTCAGGCAGTAATTTATAGAAATTCAACAGATTTCTCTCCCTAAATAAATCTTTAAACATTTCATTCCAACTGCAATTCAAGTGGCAAATCTTCGACTTAATATGTGAATGGATTTTGAAAGTATCTGATGTTTTCTGAGGCATCATCAAAGTATAATCACAAAACATTTTTCTAATGCTAAAGAAGTGGAAAATGGTGTGACACATTCACTTTGATACCTTTAAACACAAGAAGGGAAATGAATGAAGCAATTCAAAGAAATATTTTTCTCTAAATCCTTCCACATGTATGTATAGATCAGTTCTAACAGAGTTCTCTCCTTGAAGCTTTAAATTTAGGAAATTGATATGCTCTGTAAAGGCTGGTTCACAATAAACCGGAAATGAGAATCGGAACGAAAATGAAAACGGTAAAATTGTTAAAATGTGTACATTTAAATGTGAGCATTCACAATTAACGAAAAGCTTGTCAGAGCCCGAGATCGGGAATGGATAGTTGGCCAAGTTTCAACTTTGGCGTTCACGTTTCCGATCACAGCCCACTAGATTCATTATATTGCCATCTAAAAGCTATTTTGTCGTCGTATATTTTGTAGCAAGAAGACCGCGACATAACCTATGCATTATTTTGTTCTGTGCTGTGCATCATGGAGCAAGTTTTATTTGATGAGATTATAATATTGAAATCCTCACATTTATGATAAGCGGCATGCCTCGTATAAAGATGAGAAAATGAAGGAGAATACGTGGCTTTCAATAGCTGCATCTTTGAACACCGATCGGAAGCGAATCATATTTTATTACTGTATTGGTTGTATTACACACTACATATTCACGCTTCAATTCAATAACAACTGTTGTGTTCACTTTTGTTTTATTACAAATGTTTCTTCTCTAATTATTTTACATTATAGACTTCAAATAGATTGTGATAATAAAGATGCATGGGCATATTTATAGTACCGTACCTAATGAAATGTTTCAGTTGAAATTTCGAAGTTGGTTAACCTGTGTTTATGTTGGCTGCTTTGTACCCATGAGAGAACGCCATTGGTAAATTATACACAAATAACATCAGAATGCGTAATATCGACTTTATGTATCGTTATTGACATACATGTCGATATGCATAGTTGTCTATGTTCTCGGTTTATTGTGAATAAAAAATTTTCATATTCGCGTCCTCTGCTTCTCGTTTTCATTCTGGTTCTCATTCCCGGTTTATTGTGAACCAGCCTTGAGGTCCACTAGGAAAGACAGTTTCCACATCTGCAAACTATCTGAAAGAAAGGCCACTGACCGGTTTCTCTCATTCATAAATATTTCATTTGCCTCACAAAGCTCGTGAAATCGTTTTAACCCTTTTCCTTTACTAAGCCAACTAACCTCCTCACAGTGGTAAGGAATATCCTAATACTCACTTTCAATTTCAGAGAGAAATAGATTAAAATTGAATGGGACTGTCTAATGCTTATCTATTAATATTGTATTGATATATTACAATTTATTGATCATGAACTTTTTCGGCACATATATATATATGCCATCTTCAGATGTTAAAAGATAGTCTTAATACATACTTGATAATGCCATAATGGTAAAACATGAGTAACAGCGACATAACCGTTATATACTATTCAAATGACCTTATGAATTACAATGTTCACACCGTTGTTAATTACACACTGTCCCTTCATAATGAATTAAGCACTCATACTAAATAAAACAATTAAAACAGAGTTTTAAAAACATAAGCTTTGGCAATAGCAGATAATGTTTGATAGATTCAAAATGAATGTCATTAATGTCAATCACTTAATTGCATTATAATACCACGTTAAGATAATTAAATCTGATCAGAATAACTAAAACAGAATATAAACCATGAGCTTTGACATACTGGCAGGTGATGCTCGATAAAATTGACAAATAAATGTCATAATGTCAATCACTTATTTACATTTTAATAAAACACATTAAAACAATCCCGGTGTATGTGGTGCTTACGCAGTGTGGTTTCAGTTGTTAGCAGTTTGAATGCAGTGATGTTATTATCTAGTATCAGTCTAAAGTCTTTTAAGCACACTCTACTTAGAAATGTTTTTAATGAACAGAACTAGACTCTTGCGGAAGTTTCTAAATAGTCTTAAATGACCAAGTTGTTATTTTTTTTTCTCCTCTCGCTTCTTCTTTTTTTTTTTTTATTATCTTCATATATTACTTAATCATTTGTGTTTGTATGCCATTTAGTAGGACTTTGCTAATCAACATTTTATGTCTTGGCACCCATATATATTCTCCAATTAGTATATTAACTGAATAATATATCTCAAGTAAATTAATCGTCCAATTTGTCTCGGGCATTTTAGATCTTATAAATTGTGTGTTTGTGTGTGTGTGTGTATTCCCCTTATGTTATGTGTAATTTTCTACTTTATTTTATATATTATGTAACTGATCTTGATCATTTGTAATTTTATATTATGTAACTGATCTTGTCTATTGTAATTTCCTACTATATTTTATGTAATTTCTAAGTTATTTTCTTTTGTGTTGTTTTGTAATCAAATTTTGTATCTCATGTATTTGTATTATTGAAACCTGGTTGAGTGGAAGAGAAGGCCTCATGGCCTTAACTCTGCCAGGCAAAATAAACCTACTACTACTACTACTACTACAATGTTGAGTTTTAACAATTTCATGTTGTCACTTCTCGAGTTTCAGAATAGCCAGGCATAGTGCAGAAGCTTGTTGAATGATGTGTTCATGTCGGTGTTTCGGCCGAAAA
This sequence comes from Periplaneta americana, assembly GCA_025594305.2. Lineage (NCBI taxonomy): Eukaryota > Metazoa > Arthropoda > Insecta > Blattodea > Blattidae > Periplaneta > Periplaneta americana. Next base: position 9,246,562 of record JAJSOF020000025.1, read on the forward strand.
CGTTCATGATCAATAAATTGTAATATATCAATACAATATTAATAGATAAGCATTAGACGGTCCCATTCAATTTTAACCTATTGTACTTTGCTTATCGGTCAAAACTTCAACAAAATGAAATTCAGAGAGAAAGTTTTTAAATTGACGGTGTGCGAGGGCATGTGGCCTGATAAAATTCACAGTAGCTACATCATTCATAACAGCGGATATTTGCAAGGATTCACCACAGAGAGCTTCTTGATGAATTATGCAGTGGAGAATCATTGGTCTCTCTACTCCGACCTGCAGAAATGACTTTGTGTCTGGAAAACAGGGAATTTTAATGAAGTAGATTTGGGTGGACACTATGTACATTGTTGCTTATTACTTTTTGTTGTTACAGATCCTGGAGTTAATTTGCTTCCTGCAGATGATAATTGCAGATTTATTCCACCCCTTCCTAAGGACACTCCTCCAAGACCTCCCCCACCACCGTCTACTGAAAGTGACTCTGAGGGTGGGGAAACGCGTAGTCAAGGTTTAGGTTCGCCTTTATCCACGGTAAGTCTCTCTGCCTCTCTTTTTCTTTCTCGTGATTCCCGGGCAGAGTGATAATTTTACATGGAAGATGATGTGCTCATTCTACAGCTTGTACCTTCCGTGTGGGAATGGTGTAAAGCTTTTAAGGTATCATTTGTAATATGAAAGCAGATATTGCGGATCATTTGTTTTAATTTTGAGAAGAGTCGGTTCATTGTCACCTGGGCTCAGATGATGTCAATTTATTGGTGGATGATGATTAAGGAGCGGATTCCTATCTAATTAAATATTCTTTTTGCGTGTGATAAAACACAATTAACAAAGTTAAAAATTCCGAACATGAAGTTTCAAATTTAAAACCCGAATTTTATTTCACATAAAAACACATATTTTCACAAAAAAATTATGTAAATACATATTTTCACGAAATCTATTATAAACACATAAATCTTAGAGTTTTTTTACTTAAATAATTTTTTTACAAGAAATTTTAAATATTTTAAAACTAAATCAATGTTATCACTCAGAAGTACATTATCTTTTTTAAGAATTCTTGGTTGCTTCGTGTTTCTAAGCGCTGTGTTGTGTATCCGTGATCCATTATCGTAATAGTATCGCCTCAAGTTCTGAGAACTGCTAGGCAGCATATCAGTGTTATTATTAGAGAACAAATTAACATGGACAAGGAGGAGAGATCTTGTAACACATAATTAGGAATGTTTATTGTTGCTGAAGATGATTTCATTCCAGGCTTTGTTTGTGAAACACAACAGATAAGAGCTCGGGTATGAACATTACCGGTATTTAATTTAAACAAATCTCTCGCCTCTCGCAAGGCAATATATATTATCTTGTTGTGATTCCCTGTTATCGGGCCTCGTCAATCGATATCCTTCAAGTTATACTGAAAGATGGTTGTTTAAAAAACGATTTGGCTTTCCTATTAGCAAATCTAAGCTTTTTGTGTGACATTATAAAAGAAACTCGATGCATCCAAAAACCTGTTGTCTGAAACAGGGAGGTGCGTGCCATGGAAATTACACTAGACTCGCTATCAGGTTCAGAAGTACAAGTACTAAGGGACAAATTCCAGAATGTGTTTGGGAAAAACAGTGGATATAAAAAAATGTGTAAAGTTAAATGTGTAAAGTATTGGAGGGTGTGCCTATAGGTGAAATTGACGGTGTTTGTGTTTGTGACATTCCTCTTTTTAAATATGCATGTCTGACGTCCTGTGATGTGGAAAGATCGCTTTCACAGTATAAGTCGTTGTTCAGACATAATCGGCATGCATTTGTGATGGAGAATTTGGAGATGACCTTTTTTGTTCACTGCAATTCTAGGCCAACTACTAGCACTCAAGTGTGGTGGGTGAGTACCTAGTAACATTTTTTTTTCCAAGCTAAGTAAGGTATTTTTGTCATATTTAAAAAAAATATTTCTTTATTTTTAGCAAATATTTTCGTACTTTTTAGCACATAAAAAATAAATACCATATATTTAAATTTTTTAGCACATAAAAATCTGCTCCCTAATGATGATGACGATGATGATGATGATGACGATGACGATGATGATGACGATGATGATGATGATGACGATGATGATGATGATGATGATGATCCTTCAGAACAAGTATTATGCCAGATGGCCTATTATGGTCTTAAAGAGAAATTTTCACGCCATTGTTTTCTTGGACAACTCTCTATCCTCTTCTCAGTGGCTGATTGTGGAACTTGGCATTTGGTGTTCTGCGGAATCACTTACGTCGTAAATGATTTCGTCCATTTAGTCTGATAATGTCATATTCATTACATTTGTATCCCCATCTTGTATATGCTGCTGTTGATCACATGAACTTTGTTTCATTAGCTGTTATTCTGCTTTCATCTTTTTTCTAATTGAGTTTTTGCAAAACTTGCTAACTGCAAAATTTTCAAAATTTAGATTTTGATGGATTCGTTAACATAAGGCAGGCCTCTACATGATGTTCAAGGCGTCTTAGTAAAATTGGGTTATTTCTCTTCATTGTAGTGTGTCAAAGTGTGATCGTTTTTTCAAAACTTACTTTCTGCTATAAGTGAGAGATACAGCAAATCTTGCTTTCTATAGTGTTTTATCTCTCCTGTAAAATTAGTTTTTTCAGTTAGCAAGTTTTGCAAACAGGTCCTCATTTGTCCATGCCACACTTCCATAACAAAGTACAGGTCTTGCCAATGTGTTGTACAGGCGTATTGTAGTATGCCTCTTTACTGGGAAAGGCTTCATTCTGCTACAGATCTGTTATTATATCTGTGCCTCTGTCAGGGGCGGTTATTCAGGTGAAGTAGTACTTCACCTATTTATGTGTAAATCGCAATTTTATCTCCTATTAATAATTAATTCTAGTTATTATCGGTACCGTATTTCTAAAATAAAATAACCTTTTTCAGTCGTTATGAACAGTGTTTAGTTGTATAAATAGTACCTGTAACCGTCCGCTGGATAGAATAATGTCAACTGTTACGAGCGCCGAGCGGTGTCTATTGGAACTTACGATACTGTAGAGGTGAAATTATTTGGGCTCCCATTCTCATACAGCACTTGGTTTCCATGGTAACGTGATGTCACGCACTAAAGAAAGATTGTATGAGTGAAGTGCATTTCTGAGTCTTTCAGTTACGGAGAACTGTCAGACTTATTGGTGGAGTAACCAGTTTGCAGATCTAACGGTACTAATAATAGAGAAGGGTTGAAGCTGGTCTCCAAGGCCGGGGGCTATTGTTTAAGGGCTGTGAAATTTTACAGTATGTACTACCTGACTCGAGAATAGTATTCTCATTCTCTGTGTCTTAGCAGCCACCCCTGCAGTGGTAACTTAGCTGGCTTTATGTTATTTTATCAGGAATACACCACACATACATTAGCAAAGCTTAAAAGTTGTTTTCCGCAGCGTGTATGATTTCTTCTCATGAGCTCGCCAGTTTTATTCCAGCTCTTGTATTTGAAAGTTTAACGCACGCGTAAATGTACACATGTACTTTAATACTGTGTTCGTATATATTAACTTATTTAATGTATTTATAGTATACTAGTGATAAGTGTATATTGTGTATTAATCCTACATCTAAGATTATATGTTTAGGGGAGAGTCGGGTAGTATCGGACATTGGGCAGTATTGGACAGTGTGTTTCTTTCATCTACCACCATATGGTAGTACCTGAATGACATGGTTACGTTTCTCTGTGCGACATCACAGAAACGTAACCATGTAAATCAGGTACTATCATCGTGTGGTAGATGAAAGAAACTCACTGTCCGATATTACCCAATGTCTGATACTACCCTACTCTCCTCTAACACTATAGCTATTATACAAATACGAGTACTTAGGTACCAGTACATAGAAAATATTGATAAAAGAGTGCGAAATATTTATCCCGAAAATGACACAGTTTGTAATTTATTAGAAATGTCGTTTTGTAGACTTAAATATGAGGATAAAAAGATGTTTTAAATTCTTGACGATCTACAGTTTCATTTGTTCTTTGTTTTAAAAAGTGCTAAGAAAATAGAGAAGTTGTATAAAATAACTATAAAAATTCTTCCGATGAAAGAAGCTTTACTGTTTGAAAATATTGAAAATTTCACTCGGAATGCTACATCACAGGAGGAACTTTCATCATTAGCCCCATAGCTTTGCATAGAGATATACTGTCCAACCTCAGTTAAACTCAGACATTTTATAAAGACATCATCGACTGTTTGCTGCTTTAAAAGATAGGAGGATTGACTTGGTATGCAAGAAATTGAGTGAGTCCTGAAATAAATTAGTTTTCCTGTTTGCATGTGTTCTGTAACTATTAAAACTGTACGTAGTTTACGAATAGTAGGCCTACTCATTATATTGGTAAAACTGTTCATGCATTTGTTTATGTGAACGGCACTTCACCTATTTTCTTGACGGCGAGCCGCTACTGGCCTCTGTACAATGTCACTGTTTGTGGTGAGATGGGAATAGAGATAGCGAAAGGTTGTAAGCTTAGTACTCTGACGCCCACGACGAAAATAAGTCACTTGAAATTTGATGGTCACTTACCGGCAGAGATATAATGATTCCCATTGTATTAGAATATTTTCAATTTTTGTCCATTATGTCTGATTCATCATAACCAAGATACATAAAATCATTCACTCTTTCTGAACATGTTTTACTAAAAGTAGAGTACAGTATTTTCCACAAAAGGTCATAATTTTTTTTTTTTCGGTGTTTATTTCCGTGCCATATTTTCCAATAGTAAAGAAGGTAAAGGTATCCCCGTAACACGCCATGAAGGCACTTGGGGGGCATGGAGGTAGAGCCCCATGCTTTCCATGATCTCGACACTAGAATGAGGCGGTGTGGTCGGCACCACGCTCTGAAGACCCAGTACTCAATTTTATAGGAGGCTGAGTGAACCTCGGGGCCGTTCTTAAAGTTTGGCAACGAGAAAAAATCCTGTCACCACCTGGGATCGAACCCCGTACCTTCCAGTCCGTAGCCAGCTGCTCTACCAACTGAGCTACCCGGCCGCCATTTTCCAATAGTATTTAAATTATGTACTGAGTACTGAAGATCATCAAGTGCTATTAGGACTATCATCAGCAAAAAGTAAAGCATCTAATACATCACATATTCATTATATACGAGGTCTCGCCTACCTCATTGAATATTACACGACTACTATGAAGTAGCCAATGTGTATTATCACCATTTAATACGAGAAAAATTCGTTCCGGCACCGGGAATCGAATCTGGGACCTCTCAGCTCTACGTGCTGAGTGCTCTTTCCAACTGAGCTATGCTGGGACACAATCCACGGTGCCGGTGATAATACACATTGACTACTTCATAGTAGTCGTGTAGTATTCAATGAGGTGGGCGAGACCTCATATATAATGAATATGTGATGTATAACTGTTAGCAGTTGTCACAAACTGATGTTGAATATGGCCACAAAGTCATTTAAATATGCGCTCCTGCATGTATGACTTACATTGTCTAAAGTGCAGCTAGTAAGGCCGTAAAACATTAACAGAAAACCACAATTCCAAGTCACACAGAGATTGTGTGCACTCGATGTGGGTCTCTGGCGTTTCGTCAGCCCACGCGAGTTGTGTGGATATAAAGGGAAGTGTTGAGACGGTGTCGGGTGGAGTTCCCGGCTAGCTCAGTTGGTAAGAGCGCTGGTACGTTCAACCAGAGGTCCCGGGATCGATACCCGGTCCCGGAACAATTTTTCCCTTGAAATTATTAAAAAAAATATATATATATATTATTCATTATGAGAGGAGTTTTGGCCGGCACCGTGGATCGTGTCCCAGCATAGCTCAGTTGGAAAGAGCACTCAGTGCGTAGAGCTGAGAGGTCCCGGGTTCGATTCCCGGTGCCGGAACGAATTTTTCTCGTATTAAATGGTGATAATAAAGCATCTAATTTTAAATTCTGTTGATTTTAATGTATCTATGACTCACTTCATATACAGGGTGGAAGTGAAATAACCCTGCACATTCTCAGAGCGAATAACTCATGTTGTATGTATAATTTATTTCCAAGAAATAGTCTGCCCAGGCATCCTGGGTTGCCAAAAACACAGAATAACACACATATTAGAATAATAACGATTACAGTAAAATAGATGAGTCAAATTGAAATGTGAAGTAGGAGCTTACATTTAAGAAATAATAAATTTGTACATATATTTGTAACAATCACACACTAACGAATAGAAAAGAGGAGGGGAATATGATATTCCGTATAAATGATTTTTCAGAATTGCCGCAGACCCTTTAATGGTTGAAGTAATTATTTTTGGAATGATGTCATGGATGCCAAATGTTTTGATAGTGTTTACAGTTGATCGTGGGATGGTGCCCCTCGCTCCGATCATTAAACCATGTACTTCCCAGGTGCCTTCCATCTGATATTTTTCTCGAAAATACGGAATAGTAGGCTCATAAATTTGTTGTTTCTCTTTGTTGACCTCAGATGGTTGGGTCTGGCTCATCTCAAATCTAACAGTTGGGTCCAGTGTAATACTATATTCTTGAAAAGTCTGTAGTCTTCTCAGAAAAATTGTTTTTCCCAAATGTTTAACACCCTCTTATTCGAGAGCTATTGTGAGTAGGATCGTGATTTTCCTCCATATCCTTAGAAAATCTAATAAAGAATCATTTATCCCTCTGGCTTATTTGATTAGTGTATATGGTTTTCGTGTAAATTTAATTTAAAAACCACTAATTTGAATCCACTGATCAATGCGACCAGCTTGCAACATTGTAGCCAGAAAGGGAGGTGGGAGACAGTTCACCGAGACAGACAGACCTGAGTTCATTCACCTCTTACATCTGTATTACGTGAAGAAACAAGAGTGTGTTAGCATTGATGCTGAAACTTCCAACTCAATTTTCTAATTAACCGTGCATTTAATCACAAAACGTAATATGTTGTTTGTTCAAATACCCAGACGTTTGGCAACGAAGCCATTGGTCGTTTTGCACTCCTGTATTTTTGAGGTAAAGAATCTTCCTAAATGTTCCAAGTGCATGGGTTCATTTGAATTGCATAACACACAATGGGAGAGTTTCATTTTTTGGTGATACTGATAAGCTTGTATTATTTAACTATAGCAATTTTATTTTCCACCTTTGCTTATCTTAATGTTATTAGTTTACATTAACGTTTTCGATACTCTTATTGTATCATCTTCAGATGTTAGGATGTTATGTCAACATGTGTGATGAAAACCTAGCCTCATATTGTGTTGTGGGTTATTCAAATGCATAGAACCTATCATGATTTCCTAGTTTAGCTAAAGTTGATCGTTGCTATGAATTAACCTAATTCAGTGTCTATAGTTACTTGTTAAGATTCTGTTAAAATTCACTATGAAGGCCCGTGTAGGACAGTGTAAAATTATGTGAGAACAATAATATAACATATGAATATAAAACAAGTGAAGTATACACTATAAAACACTATAAACACTATAAAACACTTTGAACACTTATATGGTTGGCCGTGTTAGCCTGTTGAGTCGTTGAATTGGGCTGCTTCTGCTGACCTTAGTTAAAATCACTGTCTTAATAACGCACTTTTTTGTTCACTGTTTTATCTATAGTTTTGGTACTATGTGTTATTGGAGTCTTTGTAGGCTTATAATTTTTTTTAAATTATGTTGTTCATACTGACTACTGTGAAAATCTTTGATACAGTTACTATGTGTCGGTAATTAGACGTATGTGGTACGAGATGTTTCTGTTGAGTCCGTGAATGTAGTCTAGTCCCAGCCAAGCACCAAACAAGAACAGTTCGACAACAGCTAAAATTACATGCATGGCTGTACTAGATTCACGGACTCAACAGAAACATCTCGTACCACATACGTCTAATTACCGACACATAGTAACTGTATCAAAGATTTTCACAGTAGTCAGTATGAACAACATAATTTTAAAAAAAGTGATAAGCCTACAAAGACTCCAATAACACATAGTCCCAAAACTATAGATAAATCAGTGAACAAAAAAGTGTGTTATTAAGACAGTGATTTTAACTAAGATCAGCAGAAGCAGCCCAATTCAACGACACAACAGGCTAACACGGCCAACCATATAAGTGTTCAAAGTGTTTTATAGTGTTTATAGTGTTTTATAATGTATGCTTCACTTGTTTTATATTCATATGTTATATTATTGTTCTCACATAATTTTACACTGTCCTTCATAGTGAATTTTAACAGAATCTTAACAAGTAACTATAGACACTGAATTAGGTTAATTCATAGCAACGATCAACTTTAGCTAAACTAGGAAATCATGATATGTTCTATGCATTTGAATAACCCACAACACAATATGGGGCTAGGTTTTCATCACATATGTTGACATAACATCCTAACATCTGAAGATGATACAATAAGAGTATCGAAAACGTTAATGCAAACTAATAACATTAAGATAATTCCCGATTTACCACGAAAATCGTCTGTAGCTGCATTTAGATTGGCAACAGGCCATGATTGTTTGGCCAAACACCTGCATAGAATTGGAATATATCAGTCCCCTAACTGCCCATTGTGCAACTCAAACCAAGAAATGGATTCGGAACACCTCAAAATCTGTGCTTCAGTGGCTAGTCATGATAATATCTTTGAAAAATATTGGAGTGCAAGAGGTCAAATGACTTTATTGTCAAATGCCTGGCATTAGAAAACAACAACAAGAACAACATTAAGATAAACAAAGGTGGAAAATAAAATTGCTATAGTTAAAACACAATGGGAGAGTTAAGTATTCCAGTCCTATGTAGATATTCTGCCAGACAGTCATGGCCAGTTTATTAATCAATACAGTACATTGCAACTGCATATTTTCGTGGTAGGTAATTGAGGAACAATTCCTAGATTAGCCTTCAGCTTTGTTTTTGCAGTTTTATATGTGCATTGATTGAAATTTTCTCTTGACTAGCAGTTTTACAGAATGGTAGGATAGACTTTGTTGAGTTTTTTGTAGAATTTCTATGCCTTAGCCAAAAAGTCTGTGGATTCATTCGCAATTATACAGCAATGTGATGGGACCCTCTGAAGAATAAATAATGTTTCGTTTTAATTTTCTTAGATGGTATATTTTTCTGCATTCCTGTATTTGTTATGATTACAAAACGTAATATAGATTTTATATTCATTTTGAGTGTACCTTTCAATCTGCAAGATTATTTCACTTCCACTCTACATAGTAAGGTAAACAGCAATGGTGAAATACCACAGCCTTGCCTTATCCCTATGCGGATGCTTTAGCAAAGAAGGGCAGCACTGCTACTTACAGACCTGTTACTAAATCTACGTATTACTCTGTGAAGAGATTTATTAAATCTACATACTTAGACTTCAACAAACAAAATTTAATAACACAATCTCAAGGAAAAAATGGATGAATATTTAAATACTTATACAGTCACAATCATGCCATGGTATGAAAGAAAAATTTCACAACCTCGAGCGGGATTTGAACCTGCGACTTCCTGTACTCCGGTCAGGCGCTCTATCAATTGAGCTATCGAGTTCATTTCACGCCAAAGGCTTGAAATTCTCCTCTCATGCTGGTGACTCTGTTATAGAGTACTGTCCATAGCGTCTGATCTAGTCAGCACTGCTTATGGTTGGAAAGGAACATTGTAAAAAATGGAACTCTCTGCATCATAATCCACAGTTAATTCCCGATTTACCACGAAAATCGTCTGTAGCTGCATTTAGATTGGCAACAGGCCAAACACCTGCATAGAATTGGAATATATCAGTCCCCTAACTGCCCATTGTGCAACTCAAACCAAGAAATGGATTTGGAACACCTCAAACTCTGTGCTTCAGTGGCTGACCATGATAATATCTTTGAAAAATATTGGAGTGCAAGAGGTCAAATGACTTTATTGTCAAACGCCTGGCATTAGAAAACAACAACAACATATTTATTTCTAGCTACTGTTATCATTTGTTAGTTTTAACTGCAATTAAATTTGTTTTATAAAGATTATACACTATGTCCTGCTTAAATGTATAACATTTCATTATTTTATTACTTGAAAAGTAATGATATTTACACTCGGTTTGCGTCTATGGGTAGGGTAACTCAAATGAAGGGTACACGGGAAAAACGATCAAGGTCCATCAAAAATCGAAATTGAGTTAATAATGCTATCTTATAGTGGAAAGGAAGTACTATCATGTGGTCTAGCTAGTAATAAGAAATAATAGTTCTTGACATTCCACTACGTCAATTTCTATTAAATACACACATAACAAAGTATTAAGTGCTTAAACTTTAAAATTCGTTTTTCTCGAAACTTTCTAAAATGGACCTTGATCGTTATTCCCGTGTACCCTTCAAATGTTTCGTGTGTTTGCATGGTGGGAGCGCATGCGCAAACTATGTCGTTCGCGGAAATAGCCAATTAGCATCAGTAACCATGTGGACTCCACAGCAAAAGGCATTCTGTGTGCTTTTTCTCGCGGAGTTGAATCTGTTACTCACGTACAACGCCGATTTCGGTGTGAATATCAACTCGACCAACTGACGATGTTCCAATGTACGTAACAATCATGAAATGGGACAGATGCCTTCGTGAAACTGGAAGTTTGGTTTCAAAGTCGGGCCACCACACCAAGCACGCTGTTCCAGTGGCTGATGTCGAATTAATCCGTACATCTTTCCAGTGGAGCTCCGTAAATCAATCAATTCTGTGGGTGTTTGTCAAGAATCAAGTTTACCAGACACCAGTTCGTGATCTACCATTGCAGCATGTCGCAAATGTTATGCCTGTAATGCTACAAAACACATGAAGAGAGGTGGAATACAGATTGGATGTCTGCCATGTCACTAATGGTGTATCAGGTATGTAAAAAACATTTTGAGTTACCGAGAGTAAATATCAACAATACTTTTCAAGTAATAAAATAATGAAATGTTATACGTTTAATCCGGACACACTCTATATCGTTGCTGATTTTATGAAACCTCCTATGTGACACTACAGAGCATAATTTTTTCAGGAGGAAGAAAAAAGTAATTAAATATCGATAGGCCTACAGCAGAATATTAGGTAAATTGGTAGAAAACGTTGGTGAATATGATGAATAAGGAGCGGATTCCTATGTAATTAAATATTCTTTTTGCATGTGATAAAACACAATTAACAAAGTTAAAAATTCCGAACATGAAATTTCAAGTTTAAAACCCGAATTTCATTTCACATAAAAACACATATTTTCACAAAAAAATTATGTAAATACATATTTTCAGGAAATCTATTATAAACACATAAGTCTTGGAATTTTTTTACTTAAATAAATTTTTTTACAAGAACTTTTAAATATTTTAAAACTGAATCAATTATATAACTCAGAAGTACGTTATCTTTTTTAAGAATTCTTGGTTGCTTCGTGTTTCTAAGCACTGTGTGGTGTATTCGTGATACATCTTCGTAATAGTATCACCTCAAGTTCAGAGAACTGCTGGGCAGCATATCAGTGTTATTATTAGAGAATAAATTAACATGGACAAGGAGGAGAGATCTTGCAACACATAATTAGGAATGTTTATTGTTGCTGAAGATGATTTCATTCCACTCTTTGTTTGTGAAACACAACATATAAGAGCTCGGTATAAACATTATTTAATTTAAACAAATCTCTCGCCTCTCGCTCATGTCTATCAAGTAAGGCAATATATCTTGTTGTGATTCCCTGTTATCGGGCTTCGTCAATCGATATCCTTCAAGATATACTGAAAGATGGTTATTTAAAAAACTATTTGGCTTTCCTATTAGCAAATTTAAGCTTTTTGTGTGACACCACAAAAAAAAACTCGAAACATCCAAAAACCTGCTGTCTGAAACAGGGAGGTGCGTGCCGTAGAAATTAAACTAGACTCGCTACCAGGTTCAGAAGCACAAGTACTAAGGGACAAATTCCAGAATGTGTTTGGGAAAAACAGTGGATATAAAAAAAATCTGTAAAGTGCTCAAGTATTGGAGGGTGTGCCTGTAGTTGAAATTGACGGTGTATGTGTTTGTGACATTCCTCTCTTTAAATATGCACGTCTGATGTCCTGTGATGTGGAAAGATCGTTTTCACAGTATAAGTCGTTTTTATAGATAATCGGCATGCATTTGTGATGGAAAATTTGGAAATGATATTTGTTGTTCACTGCAATTCTCGGCCAACTACTAGCACTCAAGTGTGGTTGGTGAGTACTTAGTAATGTTTTTTTTTCAAGCTAAGTAAGGTATTATTGTCATTTTTTTTTAAATATTTCTTTATTTTTAGCAAATATTTTTGTACTTTTTAGCACATAAAAATAAATATATTTAAATTTTTTAGCACATAAAAATCCGCTCCCTAATGATGAACATAAATGACATTATCGAAGAACAGTGTAGGCCTATTGTTGTTTAATTAATTTTTTCTTCTCCTGAAAAAAGTTGTGCTCTATACTGTCACATAGGAGGGTTCATAAAATCAACGACGTTATACTTTTTATGGACTGTTGTAAATGATCACTTGTTAGAATATGTAGTAATTTATTTCTATTAACTTTTTATAATCCTGTGAACCCAAATTTGATCCCTATCATATCCATGATTTATTTATAACATGTTAACATTATTTTTTATGTGGGCATAGTGGATTTTGTGAACGTTGTAAATATGTCTTTTAATTTTATAAGTATAAAATGTAATTAATGTTTTTGTTTTGAAGTGTGGTCCTCGGACATTAATGGGGGGATGTCATGAATTTTAGTGTCAAAAATCGATTTTTTGAAAATATGTTTTTCGTAATCTACATAGTGTAATTTACATTGTGTATAAATTTTGTATTTGTAAAAGGCCTGGAAGTATGTTAAAAACATTTAAATGTTAAAGCACCTGCCACCACGCCCCCCTTTTTTGACGTTTCAGTGCATTTCTCTCGAATATACATTTTTTGCAGGATCTGAAGTCTTTTCTCAAAAACTATAAATTCCAGTGCTGTAATTTTTTTAAGAGTTGTCCATTACATATTACTGAACATTTGAAACTACAGTAGAACTTGGTTATAACGGCATCCAAGGGACCCTAAAAATTATGTTGTTATAAACGAGTGTCGTAGTAACCGAGATTCACATTATCAATCTAGTGAGGTGGAAAATGAAAAAAACAAACTTAATTAGACTTATTTTAGATTTATGTATTGATTTTTAAGCCTACAATGAACATAATAAAATACACGTAGGCCTATAATTATAAAAACAGTATTCTGTATTAAAACAGTTTATTCAGTACTCACCAAACTATTTTACTTAGAAGTGAAGTAATCAGTCATTTTACTCTGTTGTCTTCTACTTGCCCAATACACACTTTCTAGGGCTAAATTAATTTCTATGTTCATACTTTCAGTTGCAATTTCACTGCTCCCTTCCCTAGCTTCATAGAAATGTTCATAATTCTAATGACTTCTAAAGCGTCACTCACTTCTTTTAGTGGCCATACTGCATTAAAATGCGTGCACTTAGTGAAAACTTCTTGTCGAAACTGATCTAATACCGCATGAATTCGGGCAGGTTACAATGGAGTGGAGAATCCGCCTGCATTCGAGAGGTCTATGACAGAAGGAGACTGTAAAGAATTTGTCAGGATCAGATTTCAACAAAATATTTCTTAAAATACTTTGTTTCTTAGAAAATCTTATTCCAAACCGAGGTTGAAAATGACGTTATATGCGAGGTAGACGCATATACGTTTGTCGTATTAAGCAAGGTAGAAAAGCATATGTCTTATGGGGAATTAGTTGGGACCACAGAATATTTGACGTTAAAGGCGAGGTGTCGCACAAAACGAGGTCGTTATAACCAAGTTCTACTGTATAATGATAATAATTCATTACTGTACTTACACTTTTCCCTTTAGGGTATCATATGAAAAAAAAAAAAACTATTATTTTTGCAACACTAAGTTCAACATTTTACAGTCGGCCTCGGTAGCATAGTCAGTATAGCGCTGGCCTTCTGTGCTTAAGGTTACGGGTTCGATCCTGGCCCAGGTTGATGGCATTTAAGTGTGCTTAAATGCGACAGGCTCGTCAGTAGATTTATTGGCATGTAAAAGAACTTTTGCAGGACAAAATTCCGGCACACCGGTGACTCTGATATAACCTCTGCAGTTGCGAGCGTCATTAAATAAACCATAATTAAAACTTTTTCAAACATTTTACAAATAAAAAACTAACATCCATATGGTATTTATTATACAGAGTGATTTATATAGAACTAATACATTTCTTTCTCTATTTCAAAACTAATGGTGCTAGCCACAATTTGTTATACCTCAAATGTAGAGTATCTTTGGGGAATTACTAACCTCTATAGCAGCGGTCGACAGCACAAAGCACCCTGGGGGCTAGTGTCTCTTGCCCGCGGAGAACACAGTGCACCATGGTGCACTCATAGCTGCTAGTGGGTATGCTCTCTACCTCTTCCTGCTGTACGACGGGGCACAGGGGACGGCTCCGCTTACTCTTTGGACATTTCGAGTGCTGACGACCACTGCTCTATAGCAAATGTTGAAAATTCTTTATTTATTCAGCTGGAAATTCACTTAATGACCAGTTTTTAACGTCAAATTAAGCAAGAGTTTTGATTACCTGTCATGATATGTGCAGATGTTTAGTCTTTATTGTTGGCAGCTGTTTTCGACATTTTGTTTAAGTCACTGATAATGCAGAACACATTAAATCAACGGCTCTTCCTTGTGAAACAATACTGGATTACGAATTCAATTACAGCTACTCAAAGGGCATACCAGAGAGAATTTGGTGTTCATAATCCCCCCCAAAGGAACACAATACTGGGACTGGTAAACAAATTGGAAACAATTAGATCTCTATTGTCGATATCACCTTATTGCCGATATCACCTCTATGCCGACGACCTACAACTTTACATGCATTCCAGACCCAATACGATCAATGAATCAATTGACAAGTTGAATTGTGACGTAGCCACTGTCTCCACTTGGGCGGCCAATTTTGGACTCGCATTTACTCCAAGTAAGACTCAAGCTATAATTATTGGCCATAAGCGTTTAGTCAACTCTCTTAATAACAGTAATCTTTCAGTTGTTACCCTTAACAACACGCTAATCCCTTATTAATCTGTCGTAAAAAATCATGGCTTCTTTTTCGATAATAATCTAAATAGGAATTTTCAAGTTAAAGAAACGATAAAAAAAAATTTCTTCCTCCATTCACCTTTTGAGTCGCTTAAGAAACTTCTTGCCCCGGCAACTAAAACTTATCCTAGTACAAACCCTAGTAATGCCGCATTTCGATTATTGTGACGTTTTGTTAAGTGACCTAAGTTCTGAACTGTCAGTCAAGTTACAGCGAGCTCAGAATATGTGTGTCAGATACGTGTGCAATATCCGACGATATGATCACATATCACCGTCCTTCCCAAGTCTTTCGTGGCTCCGACTTAAAGATCTCAGAACTTTACACTCCTTGTCATTGCTCTTTCGAATTCTGCACACTTCAACACCAAATTACCTTTCGTCTCGTTTCTCTTATCAATGCTCTAACCACGACGTAAATACCAGATCACTTATCTGTGGCGCGTTAAGTATACCTCTTCATAGAACATCTCGTTATTCATCATCTTTTACAGTATCCACCTCGCGACAATGGAATTCCCTGTCACAAAGTATTAGGGGCTGCAAGACAATAAACACTTTTAAAAACAGCTTAAAAGATAATCTTCTTAGCATTTCACTTCAATCATACTGACTTAAACTATCACTGACTACATTGTTACTCCTTTCTTTAGACATCATCCTGATAGTGCTGTATTTTAAAAATTGTCTCATAATAATCTCTTTCTATTATCTAACATTATTTGAAATATATTAACATTCTTTGTATTTTAGCTTAATTCTGCTACATAGTTTCTATTTCAGTGTTTAATTAATAGTTCATAGTATTTTGTTGTTTAATTCGTAAATAACTCTTGTATACATGTAGCTCTTATCTAAATCAAATTGTTGAATTCTTTGTAAGTTGATACATATGTATGTATATTTTTTGCTGGTTGAGTGGAAGAGAAGGCTTACGGCTTTAACTCTGCCAGCTAAAATAAATCATTATTATTATTATTATTATTATTATTATTATTATTATTATTATTATTATTATTATTAAAAGAGTAATAATTTTGATGACAATAAATATACAGAATAAAGAATAAACATTTGCGCATCTCGTGACAGGGAATCAAAACTTCTGCTTAATTTGACGTTAGAAACTGATCATTAAGTTAATTTCTAGCCGAATAAATAAAGAATTTTCAACATTTGCTATAGAGGTTAGTAATTGCCCAAAGATACTCTACATTTGAGGTATAAAAAATTGTGGCTAGCATCATTCGTTTTGAAATAAAGAAAGAAATGTGTTAGTTCTATATAAATCACTCGTAGCTCAGTAATCTTATAGCAGTATTAGCTTCATAGAGTACAAATTTCAAATTAATTGCATAATTAGGATTCATGTTATGGTTTTCATACAAAAAGAACATAACTGTTAAATGTCTTATATATTTATGCATATGTCTTATTCTTAGGTATTCTATTATATTTTTTCCATTGAATACAGTTCTTTGTCTTTATGCACACAAAATTTCTTGTCTTTAATTTAAAAACTGTGAATGTAATGATTTTTTGAAGAAAAAGTTGTATTCCCAATGACATTCCACTTTAAATTACCAAGTCGAGTTTGACATAGGTGGTCTAACATAATTGTTCTCTTGTTAGTTTCACTTTTAAGAATGAGAAGTGAATTTCAGATATTGGTTTCTAGTGGCTGCCTACGGATATCACTCTGTTCGCCATTTTGTTCCCAGTATACACTGCTGATGTTTTTTCCTGTGTCTTGATTTAATCTTTTGCGTTTGAGATATATTCTATCCACTTTCTAATCCATTTCATTGTAGATGATACAGTATTTCTGTCTTAAACGTTTATTCTTTAACTTTAAAATACACTTGGTAGGTTTATACAAATATTCACTTTTGATTTGTATAATATTATGCTTCCAATGTAGTTAAATCAGCTCATTTAACTCTTTATGTTTACATTTTCTTTCGTGTTATATTTTCTCAAAATTCTTTTCAGTTTTATTATACTGTCTAATAGTTCTCATCAGAATTAGGTGGGATAACTTTGTCCATTGAGCAAGAAGGGCTGGTAAATTAGTAATTTATTCCTTCCTTGAAACCTATGTTCAGTTTCTTGTTGTGGGCCTAACAATTTTATTGCATTTTTTTTTTATTGTATGTATTTATTCACACTGCAATGGGTATATACTGGGTGGCAGTGATAACTAATTACACTCAATAATGACAATAATAAACACAATTAATTAAAAATACAATTAATAATAATACTAATAATTAATACTAACAATAATTAATGATAATAATAATAATAATTAATAATAATAATAACAGGGAATATCCTAAATTGAATGAAGCACAATCACTTAAAATAACATTTAAAATAAATCTAATTTGTATCTTAAACCTAAGTTCGAACTAAAACCCACGAGTATGATATGTTCATATCTGCACAAGTACCTTTCAACATTACACTCATTTCGCTGTCAACTCACTCACTGCACTGGAACTACGACACATTTCACTGATTCTATCCTGATTTCACTAATACTTCAAAAACATTTCACTGTTCAAATACTTTGCACTGCCACTATAAACTATAAAGCTTCACTGACAGGAACATGTTTCACTTACACTACACACTTCACTGACACAACATAATTCTTCACTGACACAACACTTCAATAACAAAATATCATTTACACCCTTTAAATACTGTGTATAATTACCGTCTATTAGTAAAGTCCTTAAAAATACATTTTTGGTTGTTGGTAAAGCCTTTAGTAAGTCTGCAGGTAAAGCATTCCAGTCCCTGATAGTACAATTGAGAAAAGAAAACTTTCCAGTGTCCGTCCTCTGCCTTCTTTCCCTCAATTTATATGAGTGGTCGTTCCTTGAAGAGTAATTTGGCGGCTGCAACCTATTTTTTATTTCTCTCCAGGCAGGCTCACCTCTGTATGTTTTGAACATTGCGCATAATCGAATTCGCGTTCTCTGGTCCGTGAGTGTGTCCCATTTTAATGGTGAATTTTTCCGACAACACTTGAGAGCCCGTTTTTTAATCTTTTCCAGTGTCTTAATATGTTCTAATCTGAAAGGATCCCAACATGCAGCACCATATTCCATTACCGGACGTACTAGTGATTTATATGCAATTTCTTTGGATTTATCAGAGCCTTTTCTTAGTAAAGTAGCCACGTTCAATTAGTAGGCTAGCGGTGTCAAAGGGGATGGAAGCTTTGTAGTTTCTATAATTTTAATTATGTCACTGTCCATTGTCGTCGTCAAGTCTTTTGAAGGCCGCTCAAATACTCCACGTGGAGTGTATAAACCAGAGTTGCAAATTTTAGCAGTGTGTCTTGTTCTAGTTCACAGTGAAAATTAATTATATTATAGTTCAGTGTATAATAAAAATGTGGAGGACGTGGGAAGCAAGTGAAGTGTCGGAACCGATACCCATGAACGTCAATAACGACCATGGTAATAATAATAATAATAATAATAATAATAATAATAGTAATAATAATAATAGTAATAATAATAATAATAATATATCAGAGTTAAATAACAATTCAAATTCAAAAGCTAGACCAAAATTATGTAAGCAGTGTCAAACGTTTGTGTGCAATGCTCACACGTATGTTCTGAAAAACAATTTAGGTCGAGGAAAAATTTCGGAGACATCTAAAATTCTTAAATTAAATAGAAATACTGTAAGTAAAATTGTAAAAAAGGGACCTAAGACACCTAAAAGCGTGGACACAAAGTCACAAAATTTAATAAAGTAGATGATTTTACATGTGATTACATTCGCCGTGAAATATATAGTTCTTACAATAAGGGCCAATCCTTAACAATAAAAGAATTATTACAAAAAGTCAAACTTTCCAGTTTTCCTTATGGAGAAACATTTAATTATTTCTTTAAATAATTAATTTAAAATAAATAATCTAAATAATATGAATAATCTTCAAATTAACTCATGCTTTGAGCAATTAAGCCTAGCCCATATCCATGTTATATTAATATATAGCAGCAACAAACAAGACGTGACAACGTCGCATTTTCATTTTATTATCGGTGCATGCAATAAAGACTTACAAATCTTAAAAGGAATGCCGCTGCCTAATAATTAAACGATGCAATTTTACCCTCATCACAAAGTGTAACGCTCTCCATGCTTTTCCCTTGTCTGTAACGTGTTCCCCCCAGCCGAGATCGCTGCTAAATGTTATTCCGAGGTATTTACATTTGTTAACTTCCGGAATGGTTTCACCTCCTAATGCAGGTATGCTCAAAATTGTAAAAGCTCCGATTACACGGATGATGCTGCACTGCATAACACACACAGTGTACGGACTGGGCTCCGCAACTACATTGCAGCACCGCCCGTAGCATAGTTCTCATACTCTTACAAATATAGATAATAAACTGAATTTGAAAAAGGAAAGAATATACACTGTAATATTCAGTTATTACATTGTGTATTATATTTAATATAGTTATGATATTATTATTATTATTATTATTATTATTATTATTATTATTATTATTATTATTATTATTATTATATCATAGATGATGTTATTTTCATATTCCACCATATATTGCGGTCTGTTCAACATGTGCATTGTTTTCTGCAAGTAATCGGAAATCTATTTCCAACGAATTTACTCAATGCGCAGCTGGCTCAAAAAATGCTCATTTGTTAATCGGGATCTATGTTTGGATTTAGCAACTTTCATTCTCTAAAATAATTCTTCGCACACATGTCGAGGCGAAGGTAGCTAACATAGTGGTAGAGAATAAGTTCATCGTGGGATATTTCGTTTTGTTAATTTTTTAATACTTCTATGCTTGTCAAGTCATATTCTCTGCATTTAGTTCTCAATTCTACGTTACTTTGTAAATCAATTAACTCGTCCTGGAACTGCACTCTCAGTCCTCACGGATTGTACTAAATTTACTACGAAAGGATTAGCAAAAAGATTAATATCACTTTCCATACGTCTAAAATCACTAAATCTATGTTCTGTGAATTCAGATTTGAGTTGTTCCAGCACACAGATATAATTAACTATATATTTTGTTCAGGCACCATGCATCTCTTTACAAGTTCACCATCCGTGAAGGGTTTTAGTGCCTTAGCTAATTCCCAACACACTACATAACTTGCTCCTAAACATAGACTCTAAATTCTCTTCAATGTTTGGCCTTTCATTAAGTGCTTTCAATTCTTGAAGCTGTAGTGCCTCTGAAAAATTATTTTATCATAACATGTATTTCTGTTGAAATAAAATCACCACAATAATAATAATAATAATAATAATAATAATAATAATAATAATAATAATAATAATAATAATAATTGTAATATACCTAACAATAGTAATAACAATACTACTACTACTACTACTACTACTACTACTACTACTACTACTACTACTGCTACTACTATATGATCACATGTCACCGTCCTTCGCAAGTCTCTCGTGGCTCCGACTTAAAGAACGCAGAACTTTACACTCTTTGTCTTTACTCTTTCGAATTCTGCACACCTCAACACCAAATTACTTTTCGTCTCACTTCTCTTATCTCTACTCTAACCATGACGTAAATACCAGATCACTTATCTGTGGCACGCTAAGTATACCTCTTCATAGAACATCTTGTTATTCATCATCTTTTACAATATCCACCTCGCGTCAATGGAATTCCTTGTTACAAAGTATTAGGGGCTGCAAGACAACAAACACCTTTCAGAACAGCTTAAAAGATAACCTTATTAGCATTTCACTCCAATCATACTGATTTAAACTATCACTGACTACACTGTTACTTTTTTCTTTAGACATCATCCTGATTGTGCTGTATTTTCAAAATTGTCTCATAATAATCTCTTTCTATTATCTAATATAATTCGAAATATATTAACATTCTATGTATTTTAGTTTAATTCTGCTACACAGTTTATTTCAGTGTTTAATTAATAGTTCATAGTATTTTGTTGTTTAATTCGTAAATAACTCTTGTATACATGTAACTCTCATCTAAATCAAATTGTTGAATTCTTTGTAAGTTCATGCATATGTATATACACTTTTTGCTGGTTGAGTGGAAGAGAAGGCCTTACGGCCTTAACTCTGCCAGCTAAAATAAATCATTATTATTATTATTATTATTATTATTATTATCACTACTACTACTACTACTACTACTACTACTAATAATAATAATAATAATAATAATAATAATAATAATAATAATAATAATAATAATAGTAACAATAATAATAACAACGTTGGTATATGAATACATATTACAGAAAACAGCTTCCCTATCACTTCGGCATGTTCTGAATGGCACAGCGTATAATGTTTTATGTTGCTCAGTAGTCTTCCTGACAGTATTTTACAACATAGTAAACGCTTTACCGAACGCAAAACAATATGGTATATGTCGTTTGCTTACAGAAGGTTTTGACTCTGTCATTGTCCCGCACTGTTTGTACGTTACTAAGTACTTGAACTGCCTTCTGGAGTCATCCGTCGAGCTTCGAACGAGGAACAGCACGCTCTACATTCGAAGGTTGTGATTACAGAATGTAATCGCGAGTCAGAGAATGAGCATACCTGCCCTAATGTATACGATGCGACTATTTTATTTGTTTTCTTTCATTGTCTTGCTTATTTCAGGGTCAAAGTGTAATGTCGTCCCCAAGGGCTCAATCGCCATCCCTGTCGGATCTGGAGACAAGGAAGCAGCTTCTGCTGGCAGAGCTGGAGGATGGTGGGAGTTCGAGTGACACGCAGAAAGGATTGCCAGCTGTCACTCCAGGACCCAGCACACCAAATTTGGGCAAAGTAAAGTCAGTGTCTTTTGGAACACCCATCTTACAGAGTGCATCTCCTTATTCACGCTTACCGACAGCTGATCAATTTTCACGTGATATTTGTGACGTTATAAATTTTGAAAATTTGCCTGATTCGACAGGTAAATATGAAAAAATGAATGACCTTATTCGTAAAGTCCGTACAGTAGTAACAAGGATACAGCAAGAAGATGACGACGACTGTGATGGTGGTGGGAAATGACCCCAGTCTGAAACTGAAATAGAAAGAACTGGAGTTCTGGAAGAAAATTATGTACAATCTTGGCTGGATCAGAGTTTCCATTGTGGGAAAGAATGAGCTTCACAATTGTGTAGATTATTATAAGTTGTATGAATCTATTTCAAATGAATGGATGTTTTTAATATTAGCTAAATTTTAGTTTCTTATGTACATACAGGCATATTGCACTTTTTCCTCTTTAAATGTAGTAAAAGGATTCTGGATTCAGCAACTCAAATGACTAAACTCATTTATGGATACTGTGATTAGAATATTACTTTTGAACATTTTATATTCCACTGTGAAATAGAGCAGTAAATCTTTTATTTCATGTGTGTTCATGTTTTCTTGGGACTATATTATTTTGTATGGATTTTTATTTATTTTTATGTTTACGTAGTAATAAAGATAACGGTAACATATTTTGTGATAAAATAATTTATTTAAAATTACAGTTAGGAACTATGCCATTAGGAAAGTTCAGGATAACAGAGAGGGTTTGGAATTGAACGGGTTACATCAGCTTCTTGTCTATGCAGATGACGTGAATATGTTAGGAGAAAATCCTCAAACGATTAGGGAAAATGCGGAAATTCTACTTGACACAAGTAAAGAGATAGGGTTGGAAGTAAATCCCGAAAAGACTAAGTATATGACTATGTCTCGTGACCACAATATTGTATGAAATGGAACTATAAAAGTTGGAGATTTATCCTTCGTAGAGATGGAAAAATTCAAATATCTTGGAGCAACAGTAACAAATATAAATGACACTCAGGAGGAAATTAAACGCAGAATAAATATGGGAAATGCCTGTCATTATTCGGTTGAGAAGCTTTTGTCATCTAGTCTACTATCAAAAAATCTGAAAGTTAGAATTTATAAAACAGTTATATTACCGGTTGTTCTGTATGGCTGTGAAACTTGGACTCTCAGTTTGAGAGAGGAACAGAGATTGAGGGTTTTTGAGAATGAGGTTCTTAGGAAAATATCTGGGGCTAAAAGGGATGAAGTTACAGGAGAATGGAGAAAGTTACACAACGCAGAGCTGCACGCATTGTATTCTTCACCTGACATAATTAGGAACATTAAATCCGGATGTTTGAGATGGGCAGGGCATGTAGCACGTATGGGCAAATCCAGAAATGCATATAGAGTGTTAGTTGGGAGGCCGGAGGGAAAAAGACCTTTGCGGAGGCCGAGACGTAGATGGGAAGATAATATTAAAATGGATTTGAGGGAGGTGGGATATGATGATAGAGACTGGATTAATCTTGCTCAGGATAGGGACCAATGGCGGGCTTATGTGAGGGCGGCAATGAACCTCCGGGTTCCTTAAAAGCCAGTAAGTAGTAGTAGTACAGTTAGGAACATGACTTTAACCTGTGCTTGGGAATGTAGCTGTTCTTTCAGGTTTACAAGATGCCATCAAAATATATCTGCCATTCACTATTTATGAACTTATTGGGTCGATTTCTAAAACACGGACAAAATCGTGGTTCCAAACCTCGGCTTTTAAACCACGATCGAGGTCTGATTCCTTATGCGATTTCTAAAACGAATACAATATAATATTTTATTACTCAGTCAATGACAAATCAATGTAAAATAATGACTTATTTTATAGTCATTAAGTTTATATACATGAATTACAAAATTGCGAACGTTTTCGCTTGTTCAGGCATCCTCAGGCAGAGTTGTACAATATCTCAATGTCACATACGTAGCTATTGGTGGTGAGTACTATTTAAAATTATGTGCAGGACATCTCCATTATTAAAATGTATATATATTTCAGATATATTCACCACTCATTGGACTGAACAAGAGTTCCATATACATACTAGGTTCAAAAAGTTCCCGGAATTTACTAGTACCATAGAAACAACGTACCTTAAACACTATTCTACAGCATTCCCTTCAAAATAGTTGCCTTCCGCAACAACACACTCTTGCCAACACGTGTAGAGTTCCTGGAAGCCATTTTGTGAAACCCGTCTTAGTGCTGTCGTCGCGTTTGCGATAACCTCTTCAACATTGAATCTCCGTCCTTTCAGATGACTTTTCAGACGGGGAAACAAAAAGTAATCAGGTGGTGAGAGATCAGGAGAGTATGGTGGGTGATCCAAAGCAGTTATGTTGTGCCTGGCAAGAAAATTCTTTACAATAATTGCGCGATGAGCAGGTGCATTGTCATGCATAAGGAACCAGTTGTTTTCTACCCACTTTTCTGGACGTTTCCTTCTCACTGCGTCCCGGAGGCGACGGAGGATTTCTACGTACAATTCTTTCGTTACAGTACGACCTTCTGGAATGAACTCATGGTGGATGAGACCCTGAGAGTCGAAGAAAACTTCCAACATAACTTTGCCTTTGGAAGTGTCCCTAGGAAATTTTTGCTTCCGAGGAGATGTTTTCGATTTCCACTCAGATGACTGTCGTTTAGGGACTGGGTCGTACAAGTAGCACCAAGTTTCATCACCAGCAATAATTTTGTTTAAGAAATCACCATCTTCATCAGCCATACTGATCATGTCCCCAGCAAGAGTCATTCTTGTTTCTTTCTGTTCTGCCGACAACATTTTCGGAACTAACTTCTGAGACACGTAATGCGTGTTGAGATGCTTGTGAAGAACATTGTGTACACTTCCGACTGATATTCCGACCTCTGCTGCTATCTCTTTTATGGTTTTACGTCGGTCGTCCCTCACAACATTACGCACACGCTGAGCGATTGCTTCATTTGTTGCAGTTGTTGGTCGGCCGCTGCGTACGTCATCTTTGATGCTATCGCGGCCACCAGAAAAGCGTTTATGCCAGGCATACACTTGAGTTTTTTTCGTTGCTGCTTCGCCATATGCTTCTTCCAACAATCTTAATGTCTCTGCAGGAGTTTTGTGTAACAAAACACAGAACTTGATGTTTGTACGTTGCTCTGTGGACATAATTACAAAATGCGACGAACAAACAAAACACTATGATAAACAATTGCCTACAACTCAAAACCAACAATCGCCAATATCAACAAACTTTAAGGAAATGACATCATGAATGTTACCAACAAAACAAATGTATAATATCTCTTGTTATATATTAATACGAAAAATGGTAGTCAAATTCCGGGAACTTTTTGAACCCAGTAGTATTATGAAGTTTAATTACTACATGGTTTTTAACATTTTTAATATTTTAACATTATTTAGTTTACTACCTGTAATTACATTTTAATAATGGAGATGTCCTGCACATAATTTTAAATAGTACTCACCACCAATAGCTACGTATGTGACATTGAGATATTGTACAACTCTGCCTGAGGATGCCTGAACAGGCGAAAACATTCGCAATTTTGTAATTCATGTATATAAACTTAATGACTATAAAATAAGTCATTATTTTACATTGATTTGTCATTGACTGAGTAATAAAATATTATATTGTATTCATTTATAGAAATTGACAATCTGAATATTCCATCATGCTTTCTAAGCTTCTAAAACAAAGTCGAGACGCGGCTTGAGAAGAAACCGAGGTTCGTCGGTTTTATATATGGCAACACAGCTAAGAATCGATTTTTATTGTTATAAACAGTCGATATTAGAAATAAATGAACATCGGGATTAATGTAGAATAACTCTTCTCGGGTTCTCAGCCAGGTGAGTTGGAGATTAGCTTCCAAGCTTTCGACGGCTAGCTCTGCCATCTTCTTCAGGGATTAATATTTTTATTGAATTGCAGTAAGTCACATTCTTTTGTTCTCAGCTAAGGTATTGTTATATTTACTAATTTACAGAATATATGTGCGTTTAAAATACTAGCATTACTTAGTATTTAATGGTAAACAGATTTTTAGGTACCAGAATGATATTGCCCAAATAATTAGCACAAATCGGGCGTTCATGTTGTAGTTTATCATTTGTTCATAACTACTACCAACATTAACTACCTAAAACCCGGTTCTAAGGAATTAATAACCTAATTATTAACTGGATTAAAATTTCAATTGAAACTAAAATGTAGTGTAGTTCTATATATATATTCATATATACTTACTAGACTTACTACGTGCAAAGCCCCAGTAGCATAAAACTTAAAATGAGAAGACAAAATCAAGTTTGCTTCATATTCTTACAGGCGCACATCAATTTCCAGTATTAAATAAAATGACCAAACCACTGTAAAGACTAAGAATTAAGTTATATCGTCCTATAGGCATAAAGGTATAATTAATATAAAGTATTATATCTTACTTCCCTGAAAGCAACAAGAAGTTGTGAAAAAATGGTCAACCTGCCGCCTCTTGCATTTCGTTGCAGATTATTACAGACGTGGACAAATTATTAGCAAAATTGAAGATTTTTATTATATATTTTTACAAAATATGATTCTTCAATTTAGACTACAGTTAACATTTTTGTGTATTTCCAAATTATTAGCAAAATTGAAGATTTGTATTGTATATTTTTAGAAAATTTAACTCTTCAATTTGGACTACATTTGATATTTTTGCATATTTACAAATTATTAGCAAAACTGAAGGTTTTTATTATATATTTTTACAAAATTCGATTCTTCAATTTGGAATAGAGTTGACATTTTGGATATTTCCAAATTATTAGCAAAACTGAAGATTTTTATTTTATAGTTTTACAAAATTTGACTCTTCAATTTAGACTGTAGTTGACATTCTTGCTAATTTACAAATTATTAACAAAATTGAAGATTTTTATTATATAATTTTACAAAATTAAGCTCTTCAATTTAAACTACAGTTTACATTTTTGCATATTTCTGTCTACTGTAATGATAGAAATATGAAAATTGTCAATTGTAGTTTAAACTGAAAAGTCAAATTTTGTACACAGAATTATCATAAAAATCGTCAATTTTGTTAATAATTTGTCCACGTCTGTACTTAGCATTCTTGCTAAATTTTGCGTTGATTCCTTCGAAAATCGAAATATTCGCCTGAAATTATCGTCGTTATATAGTTACAAAGGATTATCCCTGTCTCTCACCACTCTAATCCTGGGATTTAATACCCGTAGAGACAAATTTTCCTTTGATAATCATCCAGATGATCTACTTCCTCCATCTTGTATACATGAAACCGTGGTTTTAAACCTACCCCAGCCGTGGTCTCTGCTTCAGACCATGGTTTCAAGCCATGGCTCAGAAAAATGAAAAAGACCTCGTTTTATAAATCCAAACACGGTTTAAAGCCATGGTCGTGGTCTAGACCTCGTTTTAGAAATCGACCCTTAACGTCATATTTAAATGATGGATATCAGTCTGTGAGTTTTAATGGTAATACTTCTCAGTTTAAGATAGTCAAGCATGGTGTCCCCCAGGGTTCTGTACTTGGTCCAGTCTTATTTATTATGTGTATTAATGATTTATCTCCTAATGTTCAGAATGATTGCATTGGTACTTATCTTTTTGCTGATGATTTGGCCGTGACTGTGATCAATATGAATACTGATATATTAACAGGCGCACTTGGCAAAACTACTGGTAAAAAAAATACTGCAGAAGTACAATGCTAATAAATTAAGATTAAATGATGAGAAAACATTTTATATTAAATTTAACATTAATCATCCAGGGTATGTTTATGAAAAAATCTTTTGTGCGAGATCGTGCGTATTTGCTTGGTTTCCACACAAAACCAATCCGTGGAAAGTATAAAATTCCACATTCAGTATTCCCAACCTAACACACATAACAGTTTCCCTCTTCTTACCGCTTAAGTGAATATTGATTTTACTGCTTTAGGCTTTTAACATATTATTTTTAGAGACGTTCAGTATAGTAATAATTATAAATTGGAAACTTACCACTGCAATTTCACCTAAATTGCACCGTTAATTATTGTTTTTAAATATTTGCAAAAATTAAGTAAACTCTACAACTCCACTAAAGTTACTGCATTCGTGATGCAAGTAACATTAAGGAAGCCGTGAAAAAATCAACAAATCAACTTGCCGATGTTATTACTGCAATATGTTATATAAATAATATTGTTAAAATATTAAAATGAAAAATAAATCATTACATAACCTTACCGTTTGTTTTAAGTTCGCATTTATAGACTGGGGGAAAAAAAAGACAGACGTATATCATGGCCTGCTGGAGTATAGTAAACACAGAAAAAATTTTAAAGCAACAATGTTGAAGATAGATATTTTTGTTTTGCAAATTTGCCGTCATTGAACAGGAACCAAGATGGAGATTTCATTGGAACTAATTAGAAATTCCTCTTTCAGGTACCGTAAAGTGGGGCGAATCTGATCAAAATTTTCAGTTTTTTGTAGATATTAACAATATAGATTTGTTACAACATAATGCAAATTTAAATTTAATTTCATTGAACCTTGAGGGTGATATGTCCATAATTTAATTTTGTTCATAATTATTATTTATTTTATTTTTAAACAATTAATTGTTGATCGGTTTCACCTCTCATGTTGGGGTGAATCTGATCACATATTTATTTTCTTTATTCTATCAGATTCCGACTGTCAATGGGTGAAACCAACCACTGTTTTGAGTTTTAAAAAAACCTGTCCATAAAATAAATCAAATTTTAATACAGTTTCTGTTTTAACAAACATAATATAAGATGTGTACAGTGTCCTACAAATTCTCTCAAATAAACAACTGGCATTACAAAAACAATTTCTATCTTAAGCTAGCTGCATTGATACACATTTTCAAACAATGTGACTTACTATTCAATGTCATAATCATTAATATTATTGAAAATATATGTACCACGCCTTCCATGCTCTGGCACAACCTTCCGTACAATTTGTTTTTTTGTTTCTACTTCAATAGCATCCTCAATTTCTGGAAAGACAAAATACACACTGCTTTCCAAGTGTCGTAGAGATGTTTTGCTTTGTAAACAGAGTAAAGTGGAAGCACTGTGCCAACTGCCGCAGCAGCTATCATCACACTTATGCTGGTTTTTGAATAATCTACTATCCTCTCCGGATGTCGAGTGCTTCACTATCACTTTTTCTTGAAAAGGATCATCACAAAAATTCGTCTCGTCATAGTTTATAATGTTGGTGTGAGGAACATCATTCAAGGACACTTCAAGGTTATTAAAATAATCAGTCACTGTTGATCGAGAAAGTGCTGCCCTCGCCCTCTTTACATTTTCTCCCATTCTGACAGTGAGTTCTTTATTTCTATTAAGAAAACTTCTTACCCATTCAAAACCAGGTCGGTTGTCTTGAAATCTTTTCTCTACCTTCCCTTTTCTATTTAGGTATGTCTGTACAATATTTCTAACATCTTTGTTCCTCAAAGGGAATCCCCACTTTGCACAACACAATACAAGTTGTTTCTCCTCATTACTCCCAAGTGCTGTCTGACCACCAGTTTTGTTTTTGTACTTATTTTTAAGTTTGTCGTTAACGTAGTGTAAGGTACGCCATATTGTTCAGATGCTTTTCGCATACTTAGTTTGCCTGACTGTACAGCTCTTACAGCATTGAGGAGAAATTCTGGTTTATAGTTGGATTTTCTTGTCGGCCCAACAACTTTCTCGTACACCCGCATGATCGGATTCACCCTACAAAATTGTAATATTGTGATAATTAATATGTAGCATCAAAATGACATTAGCTATGCGCATGCAAATTAATACTAGTACTAAAGAACCTTGTTAGAAAGTAAAAATATCATGACTTACCAATTTAACAACAGTGGTAAATTACAACAGGAGAAGTTATATTAAACACCACCTTCATCTACGAACGCCACAAATATTATAAACGTCTGTTGAGAATAAAATCTGTTGACATCGCGCACTATAACTGGCCATTGTTGTAGCTCAATTACACAAGAACAAGAAACATGAGTCGGCCTGGTGATTATTGTTATAGTGAAACGCGCACACTCCCCATTGTTCAAATAAGTGCATATGATCGGTTTCAAACCATATGGTCGGAATCACCCCATTTTACGGTATGTAATAAACGATCTTCGCACAAAATAATGTACGATACACGAGCAGTATGGTTTCTTTCAATTCTCGGAAATTAAAAAGCTCAACTACGTTTCGCTTTTTCAAACTTTTCCTCGAACATGAAAACTTCAACATACCGCTCTTGTAACGCATATTACTATTAAGTTTCTTGGTATTCATATTGATCCTGATTTAGGATGGTGTACGCACATAAATTCTATTGCTAATAGAATTAGTAAAGATATTTTTATTTGAAGATTATTAAGTCACAGTCCTGGTTCAACTTCTTTATTGACGATTTACTATGCTTTTATTCAAAGTTATCTCAGTTATGAGACCCTGTTGTGGGGGAGTCATAGCTTGACTGTTAAACTTCTTATTTTGCTCCTCTAAGATCGCATTGTAAACCACTTTTTATCAAGTTGGGGTATACTGGGTGTTCATTTCAAAGTGTGTCATAACGTCACTGTTGTGAGTCAGCGATTTGAAGCGAGTTTCAGCTTTTATGTCAGAGAAGTTGCCTATTAATCAAGGCGTTCAATCTGAACTTGAGAACGTGTACGGTATAACTTGAACGTCGTAGCAACAGATGGCGGTCTGTACGGTCTGTGTGCTACCATAACCTCTTTCGAACTGTGTTTTGCGCGGCAAGTCATATGCAGGCTATTTGTTATCATTGGTTGCGTACCGCAACATTCCACAACACAAATCAAATGCTCCGTGTCCATGTTGACCGTCCAAGTTAATGTCAACAAATGCTGTACGTAAGTAATCGTCTTAACCCTCTCCCCATATCCCGACAGTAATAAAAAAACTCACCTCAGTACGTGTTTCCAAACAGTTCACATTCCTGCCACTACCGGCGTTACCGTACGTATTGGTAAGTTCTCTTCTGAATAAACGCCGTACTTGCTAGGCAACTTCTCTAGCACATAGGTAATACGCCTCTGCGGAAGTGTAGAAAGATTGAATTCTCTAGGCTCATTGGCTAGCCATATGACGACATACAGTGAGCTATGATACACTTTGATCTGAACACCCAGTGCTTACTTTGCCATCGTTATATGTTTTCAGCTGCCTTCTTTATATGAAGAAAAAAGTTTTAAATTGAACCGCAAATTGTTACCTTCATGATTATTCGACCCGTAATAGAAATAATATTTATCCGGA
>JAJSOF020000025.1:9278153-9295130 GCA_025594305.2 Periplaneta americana
CAACAATGAAAATAGAAAAACCAAATTTAGATCACGACTGACAGACAAATACCTTCATGATCAATTACGACTGGCAGTAAGTGACATAATTCAAGTTTTTGAAACTCTGTCGCAGAGACATTCTGAAGAAAGTTAATTTTAGGTTGTGATATTGTTCATTTATTGTTCATTTCTTTCTTCGTTACACCCAGTAAACATTAGTTTGTAGCCTTGTACTGTATAAAATTATATTTAAGTGCTTGACGTAAGGAAAATGAAAATAAGTCAGACAGTTGCTTCACTTCCCCTTCGGGTGTCCGCCTCTCTCCATAGGTGCTATGCACGTTGCAGGTTACACAGTGGCTCGGCGCACGATTACATTCTCGCCACCGCTGAATTAAAGTATAAAATTTTGATACAAATCATTGAGATTTCCTTAAATTCCCTGTCACTATTTATTTTGTAACAGGGATGTTAAAGACGTATTTCCTTAAAAGTATCGAAACAGATTTTTTGCAGTATCATGATACTTATCTTTATACTTCTTACAATCAGAAATTAAAATGAAGAACAAAATTTCATTACTCCTTCATTAAAGGACATAATATATATTACAACCATAAACTCTGTATTTATTACTATACTTTAACTACCTAGATTGCTAAACTCATTTAAAGAAATTAAAGTCTGTCCCAAATATTAGCAACATTCACAGGTCGTGCCTTATAAGAAGGTCACGCAATCTCTCGAACTATGAAATGGTCTTTTATCGCGTGTAAGAAACGATAAAAAATGTCTGAATCAATATAACCTATGTGTGCACCACACCGCTGAAAGGGCATTAAGTCAAACTTGTGCCCCGCCGTGTCCATTCGGCAACTTCGCTGCCATAACTGTCGTGCTGATGGTGTAATAGAAGACTGCAGGAGTCGTTCATACAAAATCTGACCTCTCACATGAAATGAATCTACTTATTTACAGTCCTCAGGATATGCACTGGAGTATACGAGAAAGATTATTATTCTGAATCAGTTAACGAAGATACTGTATGTTCATACTTATCAGATGTAATATTGAAAATTCCTTTGCAGAACGAAAAGTTACATTTATTTAGAATCAAATTTCTGCACATTTAAAGGACAAAACAAAATTTCCTTCAATCGTTTAGTATCATAATGCACTGCTCTCTTAAACTGACTGAGCATATTGGGAATTGAATGAAAGGCACCCCAAAACAAATGTTGTTGTTTTCTAATACCAGGCGTTTGACAATAAAGTCATTTGATCTCTTACACTCCAATATTTTCAAAGATATTATCATGACCAGCCACTGAAGCACAGACTTTGAGGTGTTCCGAATCCATTTCTTGGTTTGAGTTGCACAATGGACAGTTAGGGGACTGATATATTCCAATTCTATGCAGGTGTTTGGCCAAACAATCTTGGCCTGTTGCCAATCTAAATGCAGCTACAGACGATTTTCGTGGTAAATCGGGAATTAACTGTGGATTTTGATGCAGAGAGTTCCATTTTTTCCTAGGATTGAATTATCAAATTTTGTTTGTTGAAGTCTAAGTAAGTAGATTTAATAAATCTCTTCACAGAGTAATACGTAGATTTAGTAACAGGTCTGTAAGTAGCAGTGCTGCCCTTCTTTGCTAAAAGCATCTGCATTCTCGTTTCCCAGGATTCCACAATGGATGGTATCCATTGGAATACAATTCTTTTATTGAGTGATATTAATTGAGAGAGCATTTTAGTTATTTCTGCTGTTTGAGAGAAGGTGTGTGTTTTAGAGACTATTGATAGAATAGCTGCTTTGGAGTCTGACAAAATAACTGCATTCCTAAATGTATTGATGTGGCATAGAAGATTCCTGAGACATTCACTTATCCCAAAACAAATGTTTCATATAAAATAATTTTATCTCGAAAAGGAAGCAAAAACGAGCAAAATTGTATTAAACTTTTTGTTCGAAATATCTCAAAGAAACTCCCCGAAATTAATGACACTACTTACGGCAGTACATGAATTACTATCAAGTTTTTACTAATGGTTTGTGCAGAGAAAAAGCTGCATTTATTTTCTTGCGCTGGTTAGGATATCCATAAAAGTTTAAGCTCTTGTTCTACGATCGTGCTAAAATGATCCCCATCAAGCGACGACTATTTGAAACTACTTAAACAATAGTTCTTTAAGATTACACCTTTCAACAAATTAAGAGTATGATCCCAAAACACGCGCAGTCCATTTGGTCATTTTTATTATTCATACATATATATGATTTTTTAGACCCCTATTATTATACTTTTTTTCTAAAACAACGCTAATCCTTGTCTAAAAGTTTGTGTTATTGTTCATGTCACTTGAAACTCGCTCGGTCCGTAGATCGGTGGATAAAAAAACTAGCCCAGTCCTTTAATAAAAATGGACTGAATGTTTTGGGGGTCTGACATTTCATTTATTTCATACACATTACAACCTAAAAAAAATCCAAACCAATGTAATTACACAGCCACCAACCACTTTATAGCTTTAATGTTCCACGCAATGATTGGCATTTTTGATTTACGGACCCCTGCTATATTTCCAATAACCTTATAGATATCATAAAAATATATTTTACTTTTTGGAAGCTCAGTTTGATGCGCACCTAAAAATGAAGGGCCGTATTCATAGGCATTTTTAGCGTGGGTTTCGGTGGATGATCAGCGTTTTTTCGTATTCATAAACCAGTGTTAGCGATAGGATATGATTTGAATTCTGTACTAGTAACCAGTGGATAGCCGGGGCTAGCTTAGTACGCTCGTAGCGCGTGCTGCGAAATATCTGAATAGCACCCGAAGTCTATAGTAGTGTTTGAAGAATAGAAAACATGTGGATAAATAAGCTCTTTCTAAGTATCTTTCAGTTTTTGAAATGATATAATATTCATATTTAATTTTGGCAATTTCCTAGTACCTGCAACTCGTTACATAGGTTACCAATCTTAAACATATTCAGTATAACTTGTTGCTTGTGAGCCATCCCAAACCCCGACCTCAACCCTTTAGAGCGCCAGTCATATACTCGTAAGTCAAGGCCTTCTGACAAATAAAACCAATTGACAATAGATATTCAGTCGTGACAACCTCATAAATATCCTATCAATTGAATAATCGATCTTGCTACGTACAACATAATTATATTATATTATTATCACCTTTGGATTGAAGGTAATTGAGTTATATTTTATGGTGTTCTTTCTTGCTTTAGGGAGCTCCGCCCTAAAAACCCCTGTTGGGGACTTGGTCCCCAAACCCTCATACAATTAATTTTAGTAATTAACTGGTCCATCACCTTTGGGTTGAAGGTGAGTTACATTTTATAATGTGTTCTTTTTTTTGTTTTGGGCTCCGCCCCTAAACCCCTGTTGGGGACTTAGTCCCAAACCTCATGCAATTAATTTATAGTAGCCTAATAAACCGGTCCATCACCTTTGTGTTGGAAGGTACGACTTATATTTTTATGATCTGTTCTTTCTTGCTTTAGGGGCTCCGCCCCTAAAACCCCTCTTGGGGACTTGGCCCCCAAACCTTCGTGCAATTAATTTATAGGAATTAACCGGTCCATCACATTTTGAGTTGAAGGTACCGGTACATTCTTTAATAAATCACTGAAAAACAAATGTGAATATATAGGATGTGGAATGAGTACGAAATTATCATTATTTTTGGCGCATCACTTTTACGTAAATAACGACAAATAAAAAACTAACATGCCACTTAACATTATTTTAAGAAATACAGGAAACAAGCATGAATAATATTCACCATTCTTAATTATCGTGGGATAGAAAAAAAACGTATGGAATAGAAATTACATAGTGTAATAAACAATAAGCAAACCATCTTCGATTAATCATTTTCAAAACAACGTGAATATAGCGTGCATTGTGTAGGAAAATAATTTCTTATATATTTGCTCCCAATGTGCATCATTGTTAACTTATGAAAACAAATGAAAATTAACATGGCATATAAACATTATTCGAAGAAAGATAGGAGATATTAAGTAATATTCATCGTTCTTAATGATCTTCGGAAGGAGAATAACAATGAAATATGTATAAAATAGAAATTACATACCATTGAGCATATAAAAAAACAGTAAGTAGAATCATTTATTTGATTAATAAGCTTAAATTACTCCAGGTTTAGTGTAAGAGTGGTCTATGTAACGAAATTACAATTTACTAGGAAAACACCTTAATTTTTGTCAAAATCTCTTATAAAATATTGGATTAGTACAAAAAGCGATTGACATTTGTCACATATTATATTGGTGGTGTTATAAAATAGCTGCAGTTTGATAAAAGTAATGTTTGAGTTAATAAGGAAACAAGACTGCGAGTGTATTCAATATATCTTTACGAAATTCTGGACCTATGAGTAAGTTCGAACACTTCCAATCCATTCTCTTTAGTGCATAGACATAAAAGGAGACAGCATTCTGTCAGTCTCTCCAATGAAAGAAAGAGAGAGATGTAGACAGACGTGACTTTAATCGACTGAACAATCGGGTGTTTAAAAGTGTTATATTTATTCAGAATTACAAAATACTGTAAACGGTATGTATAAAATTGAATAAAACTTTAAAACACACTTATAAAAAACATAAGATTATAAAATTCATTTTTATATGACGACAAAAGTATTAAAACTGAATAAGAATAAAAACAGTGTACTTACAATGAATTCGGTTGTTAGTATTAATCCAGCAAATTTTAGATCAGAAGTGAATATATGGAGACGACATGATCATAAATTTTTTTCGAAGGTATTAATTCACTTAATTTTATACATGTTCTGTTTTCTTAATGATTATTTGCACACTATTTTACAAAAACATACAAATTACAATTAGGGTTCCCAACTTTATGTCGGTGAATTCCAGGACAACTTACACGAGGCACATGGGAAAAAAATTCTTGAACCAAAAACGACAATTTAAGAGAAATTTGCAGTGTTTTGTGGGGAAATAATCTATTTGAACAAACTTCAGTCTATCGCTATTAGTTGACATTACCATTTTAATTTAATATATTGATTATCTTAGCCTACATGTTAGTAATATTTCAGTTTTTAAGTCAAACTAATTTATAACCTATTCAATAGCCACGGTTAATGTAATAACAGATATAAACATCAACATTTTGTTTTGATTATTACAATTTTACTACGTCATACTACTTTTTGACCAATAAAACGGTACGGACCGACGTGTTTCAACCAATCAAGGCTGTATCCCTCAATTTTTATCACCGCCCTAGCATTTTTGTTTTTATTACTCCCTAGCATTTGTTTCTCTGTTAGCCAAAATTTACTTTCAATAATTGTGCCTTTTAAATGATTCATGTTTACTTCCAACATTCTTAATTGAAACTTTTCTATCATTTATCTTGTTTGTATTTATTTAGGTATGTTATAGTTTCTGCTGTATGACATTATAAACAATCACGTATCAGAGATTGTTTAATATATTATATTGATGACTGAAGTTGAATGCAACTGTTTTCAAAAAATGAAACTTAATCAACAAGGCCTTCTTGACTAGTAATCGTCCATACAGTTCAATGAAGATTGTATAGTTGACACAACTGGTAACAAGAGAACAGCCCATCATAAGACACTACTGCCATCTAGCGGATATTTGTAATATGCTAAGATGATACAATAATACATTTTCAAGACAGTTTAGTATTTTAGTATGTCAATTAATATTTTATTGTATTAGAGTACTTTATTTCTTCTAATCTTTATGTACTTTCTTCTAATCGTGTAAGTCAATTAAATCTCATTCGAGTTTTTTATTTTCTCTAGATAAGACAAAACCTCTAGTGAGATTACTGTAGGTAACTTTTACAGTAGACAACAATTTCAATAGTACTGGTAGATATCGCAGTTGAATTTTTAAATATGTATTATCTTGAGATTTAACTCACTTTATCCAGATTTTACCTATATTCGTAAAATTGTAAAAAAAAATCTTAGTATATAAATATTGAAATTTAATTTTACCTATATTTCTGCTTCCAACTGATTATCACAATCTATTTACGGTCTCTGTAGCTCAAAATTTAAAATCCTATCATACTAGGCCTTAGCATTAGAAACACGCACTGATAAATAATAATAAAAAAGCTAAAGTTCCTTATATTCTGGAGCATTAAAAAGTTACTCTTTTACAACTTTATTGAAAGTATCAAGTGAAAATTTAAGAACGCAAAATATCTTTAGATTACTCATCTACGTGCAGACCTTTTAACCAAGATTTCTAGGTAACTCCTTGTGGGTAGAGTTTTTCAAATATTAAAACATACATTAAAAATTATAAACCTGACAATTCAAAATTATACCAATTTGAAAGATATTGTAAAGTTTTGTCAAAAAGAAAAGATACATGACTCACACTTCTTTCTGTCTACATCACCCATGCTCAAAAAGTGTTACTAACAGGAAATTATTCTAATTTCCGGAATTTTGCCGTCCTGGTGAAGTAAAAAAATTCCTCCGACATATCATACAATTCCTGCTTAATCCACCGAATCCAGGACGGTTGGGAACCTAATTACAATACACAGCTTCATTCTAAGCTCACTGCTTTAGACAAGACTTCGATACAATTGAATTTATGAATATTGTCTTAATAATTACTAGATATGGAACTATTTGCTTGAGAAATTAATTTCAAAATTGCAATAAAATTTGTATAAGCTAACTGAAATGAATTTGTAAGATATTTTAAAAATAACAGTATTTTCCAGCTCTCTCTGTTGCAATTGTTCCTTTCACAACCGTCATGACCCCAGCTCATTCATGTTCAATTTCAATTACACATTTTTAAATAAGTCACCATACTAAATTAATATTTTGTCTCTCTCTTCCTTAACCTTCTTCCAATAAAAACAATTATCCCAATTATAAACATTATATGAATTACGTTTATGTACGTGTATATATATATGTATATATATATATATATATATATATATATATATATATATATGTAAATTATTTCTTATAAAATGTTACAAAACTATCTTCTATTAATTTTGATTTCAGCATAACTTATATTAATAGGCCTGCATAAGATTCTCTATTTATAGTTTAAATAATTACACACAATACATTCTTGAACACAATGAATGTATTTAAATAAATTATAATTTAAATATCATTCGGCTACCTGTATAACGATAAAATATATTTTGAAATAAAATAATTTATCTTTCTTTTCAGTTCTATAAATAATTTATCAGCATATCAATAACAACCTCATAAAATTACTTACAAAAACGCTCCCAAAATAATATACTTATGAAAAAAGTAAATAAAAAATTATTTGATTAACAATATTTTCACCGTTACAATTACACATATATAAAAACTAAATATAAACATTTACATAGAGATAAAAAATTTTACAGGAGAAAAAAGTTCGTCCAAGGGCTGGACTCTGGAAGAGTAACGGTGAAAATATTGTTAATCAAATAATTTTTTTATTTATTTTTTTTCATAGTGTATATTATTTTGGGAGTGTTTTTGTAAGTAATTTTATGAGGTTGTTATTGATATGCTGATAAATTATTTGTACGAGAAATATAAGAAGTAATAATAATTTTATTTAATTATGCTTTGTTCTATAAATAACGACTGGGTCAAATTACACATAAATACCAAAATGTTCAATTCACATACATCACGTGACCTCTCCAAAATTAACTGCTGAAATGACACCTTTTTTGTTTTATCTGTGGAGTAAAGATCAATCAACCAAAACATTAAATGTTGAGCGCCAAATTTAAATGGAACGATAAGTTATAACGAGACACTGAACACAAACACAAACACGTCAATGAAACAAGCACAACACGAACTGAAAAATAATTAACAAAACTGCCAAAATATATAAGCCTCTTTATATTATTTATTATTGAGATTACAAACACACTTCACAAAATAAAGTTCGTAGCTTCTGACAGTTGCAAGGAAGGCCATGAACGGGAAACAAAAAACGTTCTCCTGCGATGATCTTTTATTTTTGTCATTCGTGTAACTTCGTAATGCTTCGTCGAGTCACAGCCTTGGGCAGAAAAGCTTGGAAGTAGATCGACAGAAGTGTTGCAGAGAGCAGTATCCTAATTATTGGTGGGTGTAATATTCACTTTTAAATTCAGTCGTCATATTCATCATAATTAGGCCATACTTCGTCTCTCAACGCCAACATCTTGTCTTGAAACGACTTCCCTATTACATCACCAACGTATATACCCGTGCAAACAACTATTGCAATTTTAAGTAACTTAAACCTTTTTATCTGCGGATACGGCGGAACACGATCGTGCTTGTCTCTGAATTCTTTCACTTCCGGCATGTTCTGTAGATGCATACGCCAGCTGCCAGCCAAGTTTCGTACAGCGTTCTCAATGTTTTACTTAAATCGTTCACTTTAGCTACACTACGTTTTATGTCTGGCAGACAGCCAGTTCTCGTCGATATTTTTCAATTGGTACTTGCAGGAACATATCGAATTATTACGTTGTATCACAGGTGAATGTATATGGGACAACAGTGACATTCTGGAAGTAGCAAGCGTGACAATGCGTACTTTTATACCGCTTGTGACGTACCTAATCATCCCATATCAACCACAAAGAACCATGTCTCGGCGGAAAACAACGTTGTGTCACGGACGTCATGTTACTTCGTGCATGTTCGTGAGACTTCGGTCTGGCAATTACCAGCGTCACACC
The DNA here is from genome assembly GCA_025594305.2 of Periplaneta americana. Taxonomy (NCBI): domain Eukaryota; kingdom Metazoa; phylum Arthropoda; class Insecta; order Blattodea; family Blattidae; genus Periplaneta; species Periplaneta americana. Next base: position 9,286,927 of record JAJSOF020000025.1, read on the forward strand.
CGCACTGATGTTCGCATTCCGTGCTTGTGCATGTAATATTTAACATGCAGAGGCGAATATGAAAAAAATTCTGTTCATTTCCTTCTATCATGTCTCACTGTAACTATATCTTGTCTTAATGTAAAATTGCAATAATGTGTACTGTAAACTTTAATAATTTTCTTACAAAAGGAAGGTTCTACGGATGATCCTGATTTCGATAAATGATTACAGGAGGAGTTTTACGTGCAATAAAATATTTCTTTGATTTTAGAGATGATTCTAATAAAAGAAAGAAAACTACTATGAATGAAAAGGCAGTTCGTAAATAAGATAAATATTAATTCATTCATAGTATTCTGTCCAAGGGCAGATCTTTCACTGCAAACCCAGTATTCTCCAATCTTTCCTTTTTCCATCATCCATATATCTTAACGTTGTATCATCTGATATCTTCTTCTGCCGCAAATTTTCGTTTACTATTCCGTCCAGTGAATATTATTATTATTATTATTATTATTATTATTATTATTATTATTATTATTATTATTTACCTCTGATTGAGATTCTGGCTGATATGTACATCTATTACCAGGCAGTACATATCACTTGATAGGCTATGTGTCAGGAGGTAAAAAAATGTTCCGTACATCTTAAGTCTGATTAGTGAAATATGTGTTACAATTCAGCGATGTATGCAATGGAGGAAAGAAACTGGCCACTCCCCATTTCTCAAGGGTTAGTTGCCTTATTGGTGTCACTATATGAGGTTCCAACCAGTCTTCGGGCTGTTGTCTGAACATAAATAGATTATTATTATTATTATTATTATTATTATTATTATTATTATTATCATTATCATCTTGTCTATGCGGATGACGTGAATATGTTAGGAAAATCCACAAACGATTAGGAAAACACGGGATTTTACTGGAAGCAAGTAAAGAGATAGGTTTGGAAGTAAATCTTGAAAAGACAAAGTATATGATTATGTCTCCTGACGAGAATATTGTTTAGAAATGGTAATATAAAAATTGGAAATTTATCTTTCGAAGAGGTGGAGAAGTTCAAATATCTTGGAGCAACAGTAACAAATATAAATGATACTCGGGAGGAAATTAAACACAGAATAAATATGGGAAATACTGTATTATTCGGTTGAGAAGCTTTTATCATCCAGTCTGCTGTCAAAAAATCTGAAAGTTAGAATTTATAAACAACTATATTACCGGTTGTTCTTTATGGTTCTGAAACTTGGACTCTCACTTTAAAGAGGAAACATAGGTTAAGGATGTTTGAGAATAAGGTGCTTAGGAAAATATTTGGGGCTAAAAGGGATGAAGTTACAGGAGAATGGAGAAAGTTACACAACACAGAACTGCACGCATAGTATTCTTCACCTGACATAATTAGGAACATTAAATCCAGACGTTTTGAGATTGGCAGGACATGTAGCACGTATGGAGGCGAATCCAGAAATGCAAATAGAGTGTTAGTTGGGTGGCCGGAGGGGAAAAAGACCTTTGGGGAGGCCGAGACGTAGATGGGAAGATAATATTAAAAATGGATTTGAGGGAGGTGGATATGATGATAGAGACTGGAGGTGATCTTGTTCAGGATAGGGACCTATAGCGGGCTTATGTGAGGGCGGCAATGAACCTTAGGGTTCCTTAAAAGCAAGTAGGTATTATTATTATTATTATTATTATTATTATTATTATTATTACTATTATTATTAAGTAATGTATAAGTGAGCTCACAAAATTTATGACATTATAAACGAATTAGTAATTTTTAATTTTATAGATGAAATTCCATTCCATCAAATTATCTGGCTTAAGCAATGTACAGCGGATGTTGCGGGACATGCTGTATGAGAGTATATCAGATTACTGTCCTGAAGCAAGAGAAAAGGGCAGAAATTAATAGACACGTCCTCAGGAGAAGTTGGAAGTCAAATTTAACTCCTTTGGATAGCAGCGATCTATTGCGAGCTAATCTTTGAAACAGACGACGATCGTGAATCAATTAAACATCAACAACGTGCGAGTAATGTCTGTCATCTTGGATCAAATCCAACAAGAACGAATACATCTTTGAAGGTTAGGTTCAATGTGAAATTAATTTAGTAGTGTAGCCTACATTACATAACCTTGCTCAAAAGTTTCATGGTCTGTTATCTTACATCAGAAGATATGCCCTACGAACTTATATTAATTTAAAATGTATGTATGTATGTATTACGAGTAATTTTACGGTTGTCGTCTCCCGCTTCTCAACTTCCAGGTACTCCGGTTTGCCAATTGCCCATTTGTATACCCATGCATACCATATCCTCCTGAACCTCCTTGCTCCATTTTTTCATTGGCCTTCCTCAACTCTTTTTTTCCGGAGGAGTCCAGTTGAAGACCTTATTAGGCCAGCGGTCGGCTGACATTCTCTGGAGATGCCCATACCATATCAGGCGTTTAGTTTCCACTGATTGTAAGATATCTCCTGATACCTGCATTATATTACGGACATCCTGATTCCTAATGTGGTCCATCCTCGAAATTTGACGACTACGGCGCCAGTAATCCATTTCTAGAGCCAACAATTTCTTCTTCATCCTGTCTCTCATTTCCCAAGTTTCAGATCCATAGGTACATATACTTTCTATTATAGTTTTATATATACTTGTCTTAGTTTTCCTTGTTACCTTGTCATTCCACAGGAGTGTATTTATACGAGCCCTAAATGAAATATCAGCACGATCTGGATGGGAAAAGTTATTCGCCTGAGGTTTTCTCCAAGGTTTTCCCTCAACCCAATATGAGCAAATGCTGGGTAACTATCGGTGCTGGACCCCGGACTAATTTCACAGGCATCATCACCTTCATCTCATTCTGACGCTAAATAACCTAGATGTTGATAAAGCGTCGTAAAATAACCTACTAAAACAGTTAACGAATAAGTGGGGTGTTAAACATTTGGGAAAAACTTTTTGTTCTGAAAAAAATAATGGATTTTCCACCAACATGGTATTACACTTTTTATTACATACAACATGAGCTATTCGCTCTGAAAATCTGCAGAGTTATTTCACTTCCACCCTGTATATTTTTTATTTTATTGGGTTATTTTACGACGCTGTATCAACATCTAGGTTATTTAGCGTCTGAATGAAATGAAGGTGATAATGCCGGTGAAATCAGTCCGGGGTCCAGCACCACAAGTCACCCAGCATTTGCTCGTATTGGGTTGAGGGAAAGCCCCGGAAAAAATCTCAACCAGGTAACTTGCCCCGACCGGGATTTGAACCCGGGCCACCTGGTTTCGCGGCCAGACGCGCTGACCGTTACTCCACAGGTGTGCACTCGAACATGGTATTACACTTTTTTGTTACATACAGCATGATCTATTCGCTCTGAAAATCTGCAGAGTTATTTTACTTCCACCCTGTATATTGACTTGCAATAAAAATGGCGAGCTGCCATCGAATTCTTTTTCTGTGGAAGACGAGGCCTCATTCCGCATTCACAGAAGACTGAAAAATGTTTATTCATGTGTTGAGATGCTGCCATCGTGAATGTGAGCACTTTTCCCCGTTGTATGAGAATGTTGCGATCCTAAACAGGGACACTCCGTCGCTGTGATGGACGACAGTCCACATCAAAAGAATCGCCGCGTCGCTTATCATGCTGTATGTTGACTGACAGGCATATTTGTCATGGTCCAAGCCCGTAAAAGGACAGGGAACATGCAAAGCAATATAAAACTATACACTGTTACGAGAAATTACTCAGATTATTATTAAATTAATCGTATTTCAGGATACTAATGGAGTCTCAAATTATGAGAAGTAATAAAGTTAATTTCAAATGGTATGAAGTGAAATGAGAAAATAGAAAATGCAAAAAAGAAGTCGCAAATGGAACAATTCATAGGCCTACTAATATTTATGGGCAAGATTATAAACAAGTGGGCCAAAATTTTCTCAGGGTGTCCACTTCAATTTGCAAAACCATTCCTGATTTCCTTCTGACCAACCAGTGATCTGAATGAACAATACGATGAAAGAGTACTGGAACGGAGAAAATTCTCTCCGGCACCGGATTTGAAGCCGGGTTTTCAGCTCTACGTGCTGATGCTTTATCCACTAAGCCCACCGAATACCCATCCCGGTGTCGGACAGAATCGTCTCAGTTTAAGCTCCAACTCTTGAGTTCCCTCTAGTGGCCGCCCTCTGCACTACGTCATAGATGTCTATGAACGTAGGACTGAAGTCCACACATGTGCAGAGGTGCACTCGTTATGAGTGACTAGTTGGCCGGGATCCGACGGAATAAGCGCCATCTTAAATCACGAAGTGATTTACGCATATCATATATATTATTATAATGTACCGAAGTACATATAATATTTCCATGCAGATATTCTGCGTCATACCATGAAAGAGTAATGGAACGGAGAAAATTCTCTACGGCACTGGATTTGAACCCGGGTTTTCAGCTCTACGTGCTGATGCTTTATCCACTAAGCCACACCGAATACCCATCCTGGTGTCGGACAGAATCGTCTCAGTTTAAGCTCCAACTCTTGGGTTCCTCTAGTGGCCGCCCTCTGCACTACGTCATAGATGTCTATGGTCGTAGGACTGAAGTCCACACATGTGCTGAGGTGCACTCGTTATGAATGAACAATGTTAAGCTCTCTGCTGTGGATGATTTTCCCTCTAGAAAAAAGGAAGCAAGGAAACCCAAAGCGTAATGAAGAAGCGTTTAATTGATATCGAGAGGCAAGAGATTGAACTCCAATGTTCGGAAAAGTCCTCACTACATTTACAATCAGATCTCATGCTTAACTGGGGAGGTGTGACTTCCATAAATTCTTGTAACAAAGACTGCAGAGCAGGTTTAGCGTGGCTAAGATTGGGGGAATGGAAGGGTAATAAAATTGTCGACGAAGAAAGAGAGCGCCTTTGTCCACTGTGGAGAAAAGGGGATTCCTGGACACATATTTTATTACAGTGTCGAATTGGAACATATCCGAAAAAACATCTACCACCCTCGATGCTAAGTTAGAATAGGAGTTCGCTTGCATGTCTTGACCTCATGAGGGGGAATAGTGAATGGGAACAAAAGATTGGATTGTTCCTCTTGAAGGCGAGAAAGATTAGAACTTCAGCTGTTGAAGTTTATGATGCGAACTGACGAAGGGATACTAAATTATACACTTTTATGTCTGTTTAGGTTAGGATATATTATATAATGTGTTTTATTTGCGCCATTTTTATTTTAATCTGTGTGTTCTTTTCTAAGAGTGTTTGATCTAACTATAGGGGTGAGGGAGGTGAAACCTACAAAGTAGGACTTGTTTAGGTACAAAGCACCTACGGTAAAAACCGTGCATTGGATTTAAGAGAAAATTATGACAATATAACATCTGTATGTATAATATTACTCAATAAATCTGTCCGTCCGTCCGTCCGTCCGTCCGTCCGTCCGTCCATCCATCCATCCATCCATCCATCCATCCATCCATCCATCCATCCATCCATCCATCCATCCATCCATCCATCCATCCATCCATCCATCCATCCATCCATCCATCCATCCATCCATCCATCCATCCATCCATCCATCCATCCATCCATCCATCCATCTATCTATCTATCTATCTATCTATCTATCTATCTATCTATCTATCTATCTATCTATCTATCTATCTATCTATCTATCTATCTATATCGATGGGCAGTGTAAATGTTTTACCATGGTCTCCACATTTTAAAATTGCAAATATACTTGATGTGACCTAAATAAGCAAACAAATACTGTCAGTTAAAACTATAAACCATCTCATCATTGAACAAGAACGAGAAATCTTGCAACATATTACTTCTACGTATGTTGACTGTTTGCTGCTGACATAGTTTGGCTTCTTTTGTAATACACAAGCGGCAAGAGATCAAAATACCCGCTGTCGTCCATCAGAACGAGACAATATACCTATTCCGACGAGTAGCAATGTTACAGACAGTACAATATCTTGCAGTCACATCAAAACAACTAATCGAATGAAAGACATGATCGTTGATAGCCAAAACAACAAAAGGAAGTTTAGTCCATGTTTTCTATCGGTAAAGGTAGATGAGTGATGACAATAATTTGCTATTCAGAAATCTAAGTACGATGGTGCCCCGAATGCTCGCGGAAGACCATACAAGGACAAGGGGAATGTGTAATCGCCACTTATCTCCTGTACACCTGGTCAAAATGAAAGTGGTCGGCGTCTGAGACTAAGTTTGAATCGGGTATTTCCGTGAGCGCTCGGGACAACCAGGCTTTGTTCAAAAGATTGCGTATATTCTTTTTAGTAGTTATAATGAGTAACACAACTATTAATCACTACCGAGAAAATAATCCATATTACTTACTTACTTATTGGCTTTTAGGAACCCGGAGGTTCATTGCCGCCCTCACATAAGCCCGCCATTGGTCCCTATCCTGAGCAAAATTAATCCATTCTCTATCATCATATCCCCACGAGATTTAAAACAGACAGATCGCTCAGAGTGTTTAAACAGTGAATATTGTAACACAAGCACTATACTGTATAACAGGTTCTCAGAGTGGAGTACGACCATTTCGATTATAATGCCATTCTGACTGCAGTAAAACGCTTAATGTAGTGGTAGAGCGTTAGCTAAGTATTCGTGAGATTGCAAGTTCAGATCTTCGTGGAGCTACTAAACTATTTTTTACCTTTTAAATGCAGGAGTGAAAATATAACAGGTTTTCGTCATTTTTTTATCCTTAGAATACTTTTCGCTTTAATATTTTTTCGTGTTAATACAAACTTTTGACGCTAGATGGAAGTAACACTAAAGACGACAATTAGAAGCTTTCATATTAAAATACTTTGTTAATTATTTTATTAATCCCTGCCGCTTTGCACTCTACTGCCTAAGGAAACATTCAGAAATTATGTTTGACGGTTGAATAATTGGTAATAATTAATTTGCAAGTTGTGTTACAGGAATATAGTTATTATACTAATCTAAATCCGTGATCATGAGGACCTAAAACGTAGTAATTGTAAACAAGAAGGAAACCATAATTCTGATGACAAATATATCCGGATTTTCTGAATTACAAACCACAAAATTTTCACCAATTTTAATAATAATCTATAAGTAACATGAAGTGACTAAGCAAAATCATTTTTGACTATATTAGACTAAAACGAGTTGTAAAAATAAAAGAAAGGACAGAACAAGAAATTACGAAGATTCGAAGCATGCTGTGGAGGTAGTCAAATCAGTCTAGTATATACAGTCACGAAGCTCAATACATGTAGTAAATATGCATCCATAGATAGCTGCTAACCACTAGGATCGCTACTACTATCGCCTCATTACAGACAATGAGAAATAGTACCTGCACAGTCTATTGTTCTAGCACTCTCATAAACTCAAGCTTCGTGTTTGTATATATTAGACTGTGATATAACCATATTCATTCTTTCAACAATTAATAGACTTTAAATGGGATTGAAATAAACATATTTAATTCATTCATATTTTAGAAAATAAACTAACATAATCGGTATATATTGCTTGGCCACATTAACAGAATCACTTACAATCTTTCAAATGCTTTATTTTAATTCTACATTTACTGTGATTTTAGATATAAAAATACAAGTATGCATATAATATCTCCATTATTTTTTTCAGAAAAATTTTGAACAATATTTACATATTTAGATTGCAAGGTGAATCGTCAACAGCATGACATCGATTATCTTTCGTATCGCCACTAACAAGTCCGATACTTAATTAACTAGACCAGAAAATCTTGTATTTGTTACAAATTTCTGAAATACATTTTATCTTGATGAATTGAATTATATTAGGTTACAGTGATGACGTCTCCGCTTACAGACCTCTGATAACGACCCGGCATCCGCAGCAAACGGAGAGGCAGGAGCAAAAACAGTAGAGCAGCCCTAGTGAATCCACGGGCTTACGTGCACATCCGCTCCAGATCCACGGTGTCCGTAAGGACGTCCAGTGGCCTCCAGCTACCTCTCTCTCTATAAAACTCCGACAGGATATGGCTACATCCGGAAAGAAGTGTTCCAGAGGTGCATTCTACTCATCGCTGCGTAGGAACACGCAGCAGAGGCAACAGAAACCCAGAGTTCCGTCATCTTCCTCCCATCCTATACCAGACTGAATG
>JAJSOF020000025.1:9295230-9570230 GCA_025594305.2 Periplaneta americana
ACTCCGGGTTCCGGGTCCAAAACTCCGGCTTACGTGCCCCATCTCTGGTTCCGGGTCGAAAACTACGTGGTTCGGGTCTCAAGCTCCAAGTTCTGGGTCCAAAACGCTGGGTTCCGGTTCCCAATCTCCGGGTTCCGGGTATCAAAACTCCAGGTTCCGTGTCCAAAACTTCGGGTTCCCAAATCCGGGTTCCGGGTCCCAAACTCCGGGTTATAAACTCCGGGTCCTAAACTCCGGGTTCCGGGTACAAAACACCGGGTTCCAGTCCTAAACTCCGGTTTCCGCGTCCCAAACTCCGGTTTCCGGGTCCCAGTTACTAAACTCCGGTTTCCGGGTCCCAGTTACTAAACTCCGGGTTCCGGTTCCCTAACTCCGGGTTCCGGTCCCCAAACACCGGGTTACCCTTCCATAATTCAGGGGTCCGGTTCCAAAACTACGCGTACCGGTCCCAAACTCCGGGTTCCGTGTCCAAAATGCCTGGTTCCAGTCCTAAACTCCAGTTTCCGTGTCCCGAACTCCGGGTTACGGGTCCATAATTCCGCCTTCCGGTTCCACAACTCCGGGATCCGGTACCAAACTCCTTGTTCCGAGAACAATTCTCCGGGTTCCGGGTACAAACTCCGGGTTCCGGGTCCCAGAATCCTGTTTCCAGGTACGAAACTCCGTGTTCCGGGTCCAAAACTGCGGGTTCCGGGTATGATACTCCGGGTTCCGGGTCCAAAACTCCGGGTTCCGGGTCCCCTACTCCGGGTTCCTGGTCCATAACTGCAGGTTCCGGGTCCGAAACTCTGGGTTCCGGGTAGAAAACACCGGGTTCCAGTACTAAACTCCGGTTTCCGCGTCCCAAACTCCGGTTTCCGGGTCCCAGTTCCCAAACTCCGCGTTCCGGGACCCTAACTCCCGGTTCCGGTTCCCAAACTCCGGGTTCTCCTTCCATAATTCCGGGTTCCGGTTCCAAAACTACGAGTACCGGTCCCAAACTCCGGGTTCCGTGTCCAAAACGCCGGGTTCCAATCCTAAACTCGTTTCCGGATCCCAAACTCCGGGTTACGGGTCCATAATTCCGCCTTCCGGTTCCACAACTCCGGGATCCGGTACCAAACTCCTTTTCCGAGTGCAATATTCCGTGTCCAAAACTCCGGGTTCCGTGTCCAAAACTCCGGGTTCCTGGTCCCAAAATTCTCATTCCTGGTTCAAAACTCCGGGTTCCGGTAAAAACTCCGGATTCTGCGTCCAATACTCCGGTTTCGCTGTCCATAATTCCGGGTTCCGGTTCCAAAACTTCGCGTACCGGTCCCAAACTCCGGGTTTCGAGTCCAAAACTCCTGGTTCCGGGTACAACAGGCCAGGTCCGGGTCAAAAACTCCGGGGTCCGTGTCCCTTACTCCGGGTTCCGGGTCCCGGGTCCCAAAATCCGGGTTCCAGGTACGAAACTTCGTGTTCCGGGTCAAAACTCCGGGTTCCGGGACCAAAACTGCGGGTTCCGGGTATGAAACTCAGGGTTCCGGGTCCCCAAATCAGGGTTCCTGGTCAATAACTGCACGTTCCGGGTCCCAAACTCCGGGTTCTAAACTCCGGGTTCCGGGTACAAAACACTGGGTTCCAGTCCTAAACTCCGGTTTCCGCGTCACAAACTCCGGTTTCCGGGTCCCAGTTCCCAAACTCTGGGTTCCGGGTCCCTAACTCCGGGTTCCGGTTCCCAAATTCCAGGTTCCCGTTCCATAATTCCGGGTTCCGGTTCCAAAACTACGCGTACCGGTCACAAACTCCGGGTTCCGTGTCCATAACTCCGTGTTCCGGGCCCAAAACTCCGGTTTTCGGGATCGAAAACTCTGGGTTCCGTGTCCAAAACTCCGGGTTCCAGTCCTAAACTCCAGTTTCCGGGTCCCAAACTCCGGGTTACGCGTCCATAATTCCGCCTTCCGGTTCCACAACTCCGGGATCCGGTACCAAAGTCCTTGTTCCGAGTACAATACTCCGGGTTCCGGGTCCAATACTCCGTGTTCCGGTTCCCAAAATTCTGGGTTCCGGGTTCAAAACTCCGGGTTCCGGTCACAAAACTCCGGGTTCCGCGTCCAATACTCCGGGTCCCCGTCCATAATTCCGGGTTCCGGTTCCAAAACTTCGCGTACCGGTCCCAAACTCCGGGTTTCGGGTCCAAAACTCCTGGTTCCGGGTACAAAACACAAGGTCCGGGTAAAAAACTCCGGGGTCCTGGTCCCTTAATCCGGGTTCCTGGTCCCAAACTCCGGGTCATGTCCCAAACTCCGGGTTCCAGGTACGAAACTCCATGTTCCGGGTCCAAAACTGCGGGTTCCGTGTATGAAACTTCGGGTTCCGAGTCCAAAACTCCGGGTTCCGCGTCCCCAACTCCGGGTTCCTGGTCCATAACTGCAGGTTCCGTGTCCCAAACTCCGGGTTCTGCGTCCAAAACTCCGGGGTCCGGGTCCAAAACTCCGCGTTCTGTGTCCCGAATTCCGGGGCGAAACTCCGGGTACCGGGTCCAAAGCTCAGGTTTCCGGTTCCCAAACTCAGGGTTCCAGTCCTAAACTCCGGTTTCCGGGTCCCAAAATTCCGGGTTCAGGGTCCAAAACTCCGGGGTCCGGGTCGAGAACTCCGTGATCCGTGTCCAAAACTCCTGCTACCGTTCCCGAACTCCGGGTTCCGGCACCCAAAGTCCGGGTTCAGGGTCCCAAACTCCTTGGAGTGTCCCAAACACCGGGTTCCGGTTCTCACTCTGGGTTCCAGTTCCAAGACCCCGATTTCCGGTCCCAGACTCCGGTTTCCGTGTCCCAATCTGCGGGTTCCGGTCCAAAACTCCGAGTTCAGTGTCGCAGACTCCGGGTTCCGTTTCCCATATTCCGGCTTCCGGTTTCCAAACTCCGGGTTCCGTATTCCAAACTCCGAGTTCCGGTAAACCAACTCCGGGTTTCGGGTACCAATCTCTGGGTTCCTGGTACCAAAAACGCTTTATGAATTAAAAATAAGGAAAGGAATTTTCGAAAAAATTTAAAAAATATATTTTCAAAAAAATTTTAAAAAATCTATTTTCAAAAAATTTTTTCAAAAATTTTCCAAAAAATTTTGTACAAATAAATTTCAAAAATATATGAAAACAAATTTTAAAAAATTAAAAATTATATTAGATATAATTAAAAAAATATTTCAAAAAAAAATTCAGATAATTTTCAAATTTGACTTTTTTTAATTAGTTCCACAATTTTTTGGAACATTTCTTGAAAATTTTCTGAAAATTTTATTATTTAAAATTACATGAAAATGTTTGACAATTTTACAAATAAAAAATAAACTGTCTAAAAAAACCTAACACACTAAAATTCTGAAAATATTTGATTTAAAAAAAATTGGAAAAAACTTATTTTAAAAATTTAAAAATAAATTGTAATTACTAAAAAAAGTTACTTAAAAATTCTAAAAAAAAAAAAAAGAAATATTTCGAAAAAATTTTTGAAAAAAAACTTTTCAAAAACATACTCTAAAAGAATTTTCAAAAAAGTTTCGAGACTGATTTTTAAAAAAATTTCAATTTTGAAAATTTTTTTCTGTTTTTTTTTTTAAACTTTTTTAAAATTGTTTTTAAATTTACTTTTTCTTTTTTTTTTTTAATTATCTTGTAATTTTTAAAATTTTTTTTTTGAAAATATTTTTTGAAAATATATTTTTAAAATTTTTAGAACATTATTTTTTTATTTTTTATTTTTGAAAAATAATTTTTTAAAAATGTCTTTTTTTAAGTTTTTCGAAAATGTTATCTAAAATTATTTTGAAAATTTTCTATATTCTTTTGTAAATTTTTCTTGACATTTTTTTTTTAAATTGTTAAAAATTTTTTTGAAGTGATAACTAAAATAATATTGTTTCAATATTTCCTTTTGAAAAATTCTTTTTTATTTTTTTGACTAGGTTTTTTTTAAATTTCTTAGTTTAGGACCCGCAAATCTAAGTTTATAATAGGAACCCGCATTTTGGGTTACAAACGCTAAGTTCCTTTCCTTGAGTTTGGAACCCTGATTTTTGGAACAGGAACTGAGATTGGGAACAGCAACCCGGAATTTCGTAAACGGTGTTTAGAACCTAGTACAGGAGTGTGAGAAGCGGCACCCGGAGTTTGGAAATCGAAACCCTGAGTTTGAGAACCGGAACTCGGAGTTTGGTGTCCGGAACTCGGAGTTAGGGAACCGGAACCCGGAGTTTGTGACACAGAACCCGGAGTCTGGGAAAAGGAACCGGAGTTTTAGAACCGGAAGCTTGAGCTTTGGACCCGGAACCCGGAGTTTGGGAACCGGAACCAGAAGTTTGAAACCCGGAGTAAGGGACCCGGAACCTGGAGTTTTGGACCCGAACCTGCAGTTTGGGACCCGGAACCTGCAGTTTGGGACCCGGAAACCGGAGTTTGGTACCCGGGACCCGGAATTTGAAACCCCGAATTTTGGACCCGGAACCAGGAGTTTTGGACCGGACCCCAGAGTTTTGGACTCGGAACCCGGAGTTAGGGACCCTGAGTTTTGGACTCGGAACCTGGTTTTTGCGACCCGGAACTCGGAGTTTTGGACCCGGATCCCGGAGTTTGGAACTCAGAGTTTTGGACGCGGAACCCGGAGTTTTTGACCCGGAACCCGGAGTTTGGGACCCGGAACCCTGAGTTTGGGGACTCTGGATGCGGAGTTTATGACTGGAACCCGGAGTTTTGCATTCAGAACCCGGAGTTTGGGACCGGTACACGGAGTTTTGGACCCGGAGCCCGGAATTATGGACCGGTAACACGGAGTTTGGGAACCGGAACCCGGAGTTTGGGAGCAGGACCCACTGTTTGGGACACGGAAACCGGATTTTAAGACTGGAACCCGGAGTTTTGTACCCGGAACCCGGAGTTGGGAACTCGAAGGTTTGGACAGGGAACCAGGAGCTTTAAACCCGCAACCCGGAGTTTGGGAGCCGGAACCCGGAGTTTTGAACCCGGAACCTGGAGTTTTGAACCCGGAATTTTCGACCAGTAACCCGGAGTTTTGGACCCGTAACCCGGAATTTTGGATCCGGGTACCGGAGTATTGGACCCGAAGCCCGGAGTTTGGACCGGAACCCGCAGTTCGAGACCCGGAATTTGAAACCCGGAATTTTGGACCCGAAACCTGGAGTTTTGGACCCGGGCCCCGGAGTTTTGGACCCGGACCCGCATTTTGGGACTTGGTACCCGGAGTTTTGGACCGGACACCGGAGTTTTGGACCCGGAACCAGGAGTTGGGAACGCTGAGTTTTGGACTCGGAACCCGGTGTTTGCTACCCGGAACCTGGAGTTTTGGACCCGGAACCTGCAGTTTGGGACCCGGAAACCGTACTTTGGGACCGGTACACGGAGTTTAGGACCCGAAACCCGGAGTTTTGGTCCCGGAACCCGGAGTTTGGGACCCGGAACCCTGAGTTTGCGGACCCGGAAACCGGAGTTTCGGACTGAAACCCGGAGTTTTGGATCCGGAACCCGGGGTTTGGGACCGGTACCCGGAGTTTTGGACACGGAGCCCGGAACTATGGTCCGGGAACCCGGAGTTTCGGAATCGGAACCAGCAGTTTGGGACCGGAACCCAGAGTTTGGGTCACGGAAACCGGAGTTTAGGACTGGAACCCGGAGTTTTGGACCCGGAACTCGGAGTTTGGGAAAGGGATCCTGGAGTTTGGGACCCGGAACCCCCGGAGAATGGAACACGGTACCCGGAATTTTGGATCCGGAAACCAGAGCATTGGACCCAGAAACCCTGGGTCTGGGACCCAGAACCCGGAGTTTTCGACCGGAACCCGAAGTTTTAGATCCTGAACCCGGAGCTTTTGGGCCCGGAACCCGGAGTTTGGGAAACGCAACCAGGAGTCGGAAACCCGAAACCCGGAATAAGGGACCCGGAACCCGGAGCTTTGGACCCGGAACCAGGAGATTGAAACCCGAAACCCGGAGTAAGGGACCCGGAACCCGGAGCTTGGGACCCGGAACCAGGAATTTGGATCCGGAGTTTGGGACCAGGAGTTTTCGACCCTGACACCGGAGTTTTGGACCCGGAACCCGGAATTTTGGACCCGGAACCCGGAGTTGAGGACCCGAATCTCGGTGTTTGGGACCCGCAACTAGGAATTTTGGACCCCGAACCCGGAGTTTGGGACTCGAGTTTTGCACATGGAACCCTGAGTTTTCGACCGGAACCCAGAGTTTTGGACCCGGAATCCGGAGTTTGGGACCCGGAATCCGGAGTTTGGGACCCGGAACAGAGTTTTGAACCCGGTACCTTGAGTTTTGAACCCGGAACCTGGAGTTTTGAACCCGAAATTTTGGACCAGTAACCCAAAGTTTTGGACCCGGAACCCGGAGTTTTGTACCCGGAACCCGGAATAATGTGCCCGGAACCCGGAGTTTGGGACACTGAAACCGGAGTTTAGGACTGAAACTCGGAGTTTTGGTCCCAGAACCCGGAGTATTGGACCCGGAACCCGGAGTTTGAAAACCGGAACCAGGAGTTTCAAACCCGAAACCCGGAGTAAGGGAATTGGAAACCGGAGTTTTTACCCGGAACCCGGAGTTTTAGACTCGGAACCCGGAGCAGTGGCCCCGGAATTCGGAGTATTGGACCCGTAACCCAGAGTTTGAGAACGGGAACCAGGAGTTTGAAATCCGAAACTTGGAGTAAGGGACTTGGGACCCCGATGTTGGATTTTGGGACCCGGAATTTTGTGCCCGGAACCGGAGTTTGGGACCCGGGGTTTTGGACCCGGACCCCGGAGTTTTGGACCAGAAACCCGGAGGTTGGCTCCCGGATTTTTGACCCGGAGTTGGGGACCCGGAGTTTTGGACCCGAAACCCGGTGTTTGGGTCCCGGAACTCGGAGTTTTGGACCCGGAACCCGGAGTTTGGGAACCGGAACCAGGATTTTGAAACCCGAAACCCGGAGTTTTAGACCCGAAACCCGGAGCTTGGCTCCCGGATTTTTTGACCCCGAGTTTGGGACCCAGAGTTTTGGACCCGTAACCCGGTGTTTGGGACACGGAACCCGGAGTTTTGGAAACGGAACCCGGAGTTTGGGACCCGGAACCCGGAGTATTGGACCCGGAACCCGGAGT
This sequence comes from Periplaneta americana, assembly GCA_025594305.2. Lineage (NCBI taxonomy): Eukaryota > Metazoa > Arthropoda > Insecta > Blattodea > Blattidae > Periplaneta > Periplaneta americana. The sequence continues at coordinate 9,302,350 of JAJSOF020000025.1, forward strand.
TGTGACCCGGAACCCGGAGTTTGGCACCCGGAACCCCGGAAGTTGGGACCGGAACCCGGAGTTTTTTGATTCGGAGCCCGGAGTTTTGAACCCGAAACCCAGAATTTTGGGCCCGGAACCCGGAGTTTTGGACCCGGAACCAGAAGTGTTGGACGCGGAACCCGGAGTTTGGGACAGGAACCCGGAGTGTTGTACTCATGTCCCGGAACTATGGGTCCGGAACCCGGAGTTTGGGAATGGATTACTTATGTAATCCAAATCTGTGTGGATTACATATGTGATTCAATTATGGATGGATTACATACATAATCCAAATCTGAGTGGATTACATGTGTAATCCAATTATGGAAGGATTACATGTGCAATCCAATTATAGATGGATTACATACGTAATCCAATTATAGATGGATTACATACGTAATCCAAATCTGTGTGGATTACATGTGTCATCCAATTATGGATGGATTACATACGTAATCCAAATCTGTGTGGATTACATACGTAATCCAATTATGGATGGATTACATACGAGTTTGGAAACCGGAACCCGGAGTTTGGGACCGGAACCCTGAGTTTCGGGCCCGTAACCCGAACTTTGGGACCCGGGACTCTGAGTTTGGGTTACGGAGATTGGGACTCGTAGTTTTGGAGCCGGAGCCCGGAGTTTGGAACCCGGACTTTGGGAACCGGAACCGTAGTTTGGGAACCGGATCCCGGAGTTTGGGTTCCGGAACCAGCAGCTTGGGACACGGAGTATGGGAACCAGAAGCCGGATTTTGGTACCTGGAGTTTGGTAACCAGAACTCGGAGTTTGGGAAGCGTAACCCTGAGTTTGGGAATCGGAATCCGGTGTTTTGGAGCCGGAGTTTGCGAACCGGAATCCGGAGTCTTGGAACCCCTACCCGGAGTTAGGGACCCTGAACCCGGAGTTTTGGAACCACTACCCGGAGTTTGGGGACCGGAACCCTGAGTTTGGGACTCGAAACCCGGAGTTTGGGGCCCCGAACCCGGAGTTTGGGGCCCGTATCCCGGAGTTTGGGATACGGAGATTGGGACCCGTAGTTTTGGACCCGGAGCCGGATCCCGGAGTTTGGGAATCGGAACCGGGAGTATGGGATCCGGAACCCGGAGTTTGGGAACTGGAATCCGTACTTTGGAACCAGAACCCGGAGTTTGGGAACATAGACTCGGATTTTGGGAACCGGAGCCCGGAGTTTGGGTTCCGGAACCAGCAGTTTGGGACCCGGAACCCGGAGTTTGGGAACCGGAACCCGGAGTTTGGGAAACGGAACCCGGAGTTTGGGTGTCCATCCGTAACCTGATTCCTGAACCCGGAACTCGGTGTCCTGGACCCGGAAGACTTGTCACAGTATATTAAGAATGACTCGAGTATGATTTGGGAGTGTTTTAAGGTTGACTTGAGAGTGGCATAAAGATTTGGGAGTGACTAGGCACTGACTTCGGAGTGAATCGAGATTGACTATGGAGTATATCTAGAGTGACTCGTGTGCAAATCGAGAATGACTTTTGAGTGACTTAAGAGGGAACCCAGAGTGATTGGGAGTAACTTAAGAGTGAATCGGGAGAGACTTAGGTGTGACTTAAGATCGACTCGACAGTGAATGGAAAGTGACTTAGGAGTGTTTTGGGAGTGACTTGCAAGTGTTTAGGATTAACATGAGAGCGAGTTAAGAGTGACCTGGGTGTGACTAGAGTGAATTGAGAATAAATATTTTTCAAACAGGTTTCAGTACTGTATTTTGTTATATTATTTGTCAAACAAAATCTAATGTGAATTACTCTGTTTCAAACAAGGTTCGATAATGTAATTTTTGTGTAACTTAAAACTGAATTTCGAATATTTTAAAACAAGAGAGTACGATGCAATGTTCATTCGTTAGTATCAATGTTACTCTAAGTTCATTACAAAATAATGATCAAAATAAAATGTTGTATTCATAGTGATATGCAGCTTATTATGTTTAGATTTATGATTCTATAATGAACCCCATCCAAACCCCAACGATAGAAAAGGGCCACAGCGGTCCGATCCATATTCAATAGGTCAGGAGATCTGTAGAGCTCGCGAAATAAAGTGGGATGCTGACTGCCATATGGACTGCCTTCACGCACAAAAATATAGATAGGCGACCCCAGGGACCACTCAGGCGCTGGACGTGTTAAGTCCTATTCAGCTTTGCGCCCTGTTCACACCAGACTGAAATCTAGTCATACACATGTGTAGTTAGCCTCAATTGCAAACATTCCTTTGTTAAAATAGACTTCATGAATATATCCTGTTTCTACATTGCTTAATAAACTTATAACACCACTCATGTAATGTTATACTCACTACACTGAAGGATAGTCATTTCACATTGCATCTCCATCATCTATTTCTTCAACACCTGCTCTTTACGAAATACTAGGCCTAATGACGTCAACATTTTATACTGTGAGCCTCCTATTAACAGTTGTAACATGTTGGGTACTGAAAATCATTGACAATGAAATTAGCTTTTATGCAGTTTACAGTATGTCTCTTATTGTTAAGAATTATTTCTCCTCTATTCCTTTATACATATCACACACACACGTATTTATAGTGCAATTAAGCTGTTTAATACATTTCATGAACTAAACTTGTATTATTTAACTAAAACCACTCTTTCATCCTTGCCTTCTCCTCACATCGCAACTCTTTAAGTGTCCGGCTGTTGCATGTTACGAGGACAGTGCTGCCAATATGACCACACCAGTCTGCGACATGAAGGAAACATCACTGTCAGGCACTCCAGCGACATACTGCCATCTACCCGAGGAATCAGCCTGCAAACATAACGAAAAGCAATGTTATAGCTCTAATATCTTTATGTTTCATATCAACAATGCATCAAAAAGACATTATGAAATGCATAAAAAAGACAAAGCAAATGAAGAATGCCAAAGGAAAAATATTCATAACTGAAAAATCAAACATTAAAAACATATCCCACATTATAATATTTAAATCAATATAATCATGGAAATCAGTAACTACATTCAATTTAAAATTATAATAATTTCAGTTTGCAACATGGCCACAATTTTGAATTTGGACTTGGTATTTCAGTGAAGTTTTTTGCCCAATTTCAAATCTACATTTTGTCCGTTGCAAGGATAATAAATGTCAGAAAATGTGAAATACGAGAAACAGACACTGCACATGGTATAAGGTATCACAAGTACAATGCGATTATTACTACAAAAAATGTCCAAATAATTACGAGACTATTTAGATAATGAGTAAAATTTATATATTTTTTAAAAAATACAAAAAAGGAGATTTCAGATGATACAAAAAGCACTAAATGCCAAAATTTTGAAGAATTCTCACATTTCTAAAGTCGATGTATACCTAATGGCAAACAACAATCAGTGTCAAGAAGAATTATCTCTCTGCAAGGGATAAAAAGATGCACAACCGAAGAGCACGAGACTACGAAAAAGTGCAATGGATTTGCTCGTTTTATTCGTGAATATTATGTGAATATGCGGGGATGCTACAGTGAAAAGAGCGGGACTCTGAGCCCCTTCGTTCTACTCGTGTACAGAAAATTCTATTTTTTGAAAGCCAAAATGACAATTTTTTAAATATCACGGTCCCTTCCGTCCATATGCCTAGGGACAGAGAGTTGACATCTATATTACAGATAGTGCTCGTCAAGACCTATTCGCCGCATTTATCTGCTTTCTTTCGCACTACACATACGGCGGAGATATGACGGCGAGAATGTAGGCGCAATAGAAGTTTTAAAAGTCTTGGTAGTACGTGTGGTCACAACAAAGCCGATGAGTGCGTTGAATACAGCTCCTCGAACTCTATCTCCAGTATAAAGGACAACTCTCTATCCTCCTGCGTTTGGACGGGAGAGGCCGGCAAATTTCAAAAAATGGTCATTTTGACCTTCCAAAACAGACTTTTTACTACGCAAGGAGAACGAAGCGGCTCAGAGGCCCGCCCTTTTAATTGTAGCATCCCCGCATCTTCAGTAGTAAACACCGCAAAAATTAGGCAAATCCGCCGCACTTTTTTCTAGCCTTAATTTTTGGGTACCTGAAATATTTGAGTCTCTAATTCCGGAAATAATGGCCATACCGAGAAACGGGTTGCGGCCGTGTATTACCCCACGACTTACTTCTTACACCATAGCATCAAATTGGCAATCGCGAACACTTTCTGATTTTCGAGAAAAAAAAGGGAAGGTACAACCATTCCGCCGACATTCTAGCCGCCATAACTCCGCAGTGCGTGTAGTAACAACAAAGCCGATGAGTGCGTTGAATACAGCTCGTCGAACTCTATCTTCAGTATAAAGGACAACCCTCTATCCCCGTTCGTTTGGAACCCCGGAGGTTGGGAATGGAATACGTATGTAATCCAAATCTGTGTGGATTACATGTCATTCAATTATGGATGGATTACATACATAATCCAAATCTGAGTGGATTACATGTGTAATCCAATTATGGAAGGATTACATGTGCAATCCAATTATAGATGGATTACATACGTAATCCAATTATAGATGGATTACATACGTAATCCAAATCTGTGTGGATTACATGTGTCATCCAATTATGGATGGATTACATATGTAATCCAAATCTGTGTGGATTACATACGTAATCCAATTATGGATGGATTACATACGAGTTTGGAAACCGGAACCCGGAGTTTGGGACCGGAACCCTGAGTTTTGGGCAAGTAACCCAAACTTTGGGACCCGGGACCCTGAGTTTGGGATACGGAGATTGGGACTCGTAATTTTTGGAGCCGGAGCCCGGCGTTTGGAACTTGGACTTTGGGAACCGGATCCCGGAGTTTGGGTTCCGGAACCAACAGCTTGGGACACGGAGTTTGGGAACCAGAAGCCGGATTTTGGTACCTGGAGTTTCGTAACCAGAACTCGGAGTTTGGGAAGCGTAACCCTGAGTTTGGGAATCGGAATCCGGAGTTTTGGAGCCGGAGTTTGCGAACCGGAATCCGGAGTCTTGGAACCCCTATCCGAAGTTAGGGACCCTGAACCCGGAGTTTTGGAACCGGAACCCTGAGTTTGGGACTCGAAACCCGGAGTTTGGGACTCGAAACCCGGAAATTGGGGCCCCGAACCCGGAGTTTGGGGCCCGGATCCAGGAGTTTGGGATACGGAGATTGGGACCCGTAGTTTTGGACCCGGAGCCGGATCCCGGACTTTGTAATCCGGAGTTTTGGGAACCGGAACCGGGAGTATGGGTTCCGGAACCCGCGATTCGGGATCAGGAACCCGGAGTTTGGGAACCGAAATCCGTACTTTGGAACCAGAACTCGGAGTTTGGGAACATAGACTCGGATTTTGGGACCCGGAGCCCGAGTTTGGGTTCCGGAACCAGCAGTTTCGGACCCGGAGTTTGGGAACTGGAACCCGGAGCTTGGGAAACGGAACCCGGAGTTTGGGAACCGGACCCGGAGTTTGGGTGTCCATCCGTAACCTGATTCCGGAACTCGGTGTCCTGGACCCGGAAGACTTGTCACGGTATATTAAGAATGACTCGAGTATGATTTGGGACTGTTTTAAGGTTGACTTGAGAGTGGCATAAAGATTTGGGAGTGACTAGGCACTGACTTCGGAGTGAATCGAGATTGACTAAGGAGTATATCTAGAGTGACTCGTGTGCAAATCGAGAATGACTTTTGAGTGACTTAAGAGGGAACGCAGGGTGATTGGGAGTAACTTAAGAGTGAATCGGGAGAGACTTAGGAGTGACTTAAGATCGACTCGACAGTGAATGGAAAGTGACTTAGGAGTGTTTTGGGAGTGACTTGCAAGTGTTTAGGATTAACATGAGAGCGAGTTAAGAGTGACCTGGGTGTGACTAGAATGAATTGAGATTAAATATTTTTCAAACAGGTTTCAGTACTGTATTTTGTTATATTATTTGTCAAACAAAATCTAATATGAATTACTCTGTTTCAAACAAGGTTCGATAATGTAATTTTTCTCTAACTTAAAACTGAATTTCGAATATTTTAAAACAAGAGTACGATGCAAGGAAAACGAAGCGACTCAGAGGCCCCCCTTTTAACTGTAGCATCCACGCAAGGTTCTCTAGTAATCACCGCTAATAACCGGCAAATCCCTCGCACTTTTTTCTAACCTCAATTTTTGAGTACCTAAAATATTTCAGTCTCTAATTCCGGAAATAATGGCCATAACGGGGAACGGGATGCGGCCCCGTTTTCCCCCTTGACTTCCTTCTTACAAGATAGCATCAAAACGGCAATCGCGAACACAAACTGATTTTCGAGAAAAAAGGGGAAGGGTTTAAACCACCATTCCGCCGACATTCTAGCCGCCATAACTCCGCAGTGCGTGTAGTAACAACAAAGCCGATGAGTGCGTTGAATACAGCTCGTCGAACTCTATCTTCAGTATAAAGGACAACCCTCTATCCGCGTTCGTTTGGACGGGAGAGGCCGGCAAAATTAAAAAAATGGTCATTTTGACCTTCCAAATACTTTTTTTTACACAAGGAAAAGGAAGCGACTCAGAGGCCCGCCCTTTTAACTGTAGCATCCCCGCAGGTTCTCTAGTAATCACCGCTAATATCCGGCAAATCCGTCGCACTTTTTTCTAACCTCAATTTTTGGGTACCTAAAATATATCAGTCTCTAATTCCGGAAATAATGGCCATAACTAGGAACGGGATGCGGCCCCGTATTCCCCCTTGACTTCCTTCTTACACGATAGCATCAAAACGGCAATCGCGAACACAAACTGATTTTCGAGAAAAAACCATTAAGCCGACATTCTAGCCGCCATAACTCCGAAGTGCGTGTAGTAACAACAAAGCCGATGAATGCGTTGAATACAGCTCGTCGAACTCTATCTTCAGTATAAAGGACAACACTCTATTGCCGTTCGTTTGGACGGGAGAGACCGGCAAAATTTCAAAAAATGGTCATTTTGACCTTCCGAAGCAGATTTTTTTACACAAGGAAAACAAAGGAGAAGGGTTTTAAACACCATTCCGCCGACATTCTAGCCGCCATAACTCCGAAGTGCGTGTAGTAACAACAAAGCCGATGAGTGCGTTGAATACAGCTCGTCGAACTCTATCTTCAGTATAAAGGACAACACTCTATTGCCGTTCGTTTGGACGGGAGAGGCCGTCAAAATTTTAAAAAATGATCATTTTGACCTTCCAAAACACTTTTTTTTACACAAGGAAAACGAGTTTGGGAACTGGGACCCGGAAACCGGAGTTTGGGACGCGGAAACGGGAATTTTGGACACGGAACGTGGAGTTTTGATACCCGGAACCCGGAGATTGGGACCCGGAACCCGGAGCATTAAACCCGGAACCTGGAGTTTGGGAACCGGAACCCGGAGTTTTGGACCCGTAACCTGAAGCTTGAGACCCGGAACCCGTAGTTTTGGACCCGGAACCAGAGTTTGGGACACAGAAGCCGGAGTTTTGGACCCGGAACCAGAAATTTTGGAACCGGAACCCGGAGTTTTGGACCCGGAACCAGGAGTTGGGGACCAGGAGTTTGATACCTCTAACCCGGAGTTTGGGACCCGGAAACCGTAGTTTGGGACCCTGAGTTTAGAACTGGAACCCGGAGTTTTGGACCGGAGCCCGGAGTTTTGGACTCGGAACACGGAGTTTTGAACCCGGAGTTTGGCTCCCGGAGTCCCGTAGGTTGGGGCCCATAACCCGGAGTTTTTGACATGGAACCCGGAGTTTTGGACCGGAACCCGGAGTTTGGGACCCAGAATCCGGAGTTCTGAAGTAGGAACCCGAACCCGGAGTTCCAGACCCGGAACCCGGAGAATTGGACGCGCATCACTGAGTTTGAAACCGGAACCCGCAGTTTTTGACCCGGAATCCGAAATTATGGACCGGAACCAGGAGTTGGGGACCAGGAGTTTGATACCTCTAACCCGGAATTTGGGACCCGGAAACCGGAGTTTAGGACTGGAACCCGGAGATTGAGAACCGGAACCCGGAATTTTGGGACCCGCAACACGGAGTATTGGTCTCGGAACCCGGAGTATTGTACGCAAAACCTGTTTGGTACCGGAACCCGGAGTTGTGGAACCGGAAGGAGGAATTATAGACCCGTCACCCAAAGTCAGAGACCCGGAAACCGGAGTTTAGGGCTGGAACCCGGAGTTTAGGACCCGGAACCCGGAGTTTTGGGCCCGGAACGTGGAGTTTTGGACACTGAACCCGAAGTTTGGGACCCGGAGTTATAGACCCGGAACTCGGAGTTTTGGACCCGGAACCCGGAGTTTTGGGCCCACAACCCGGAGTATTGGACCAGAAACTTGGAGTTTTGGACCCGGAGCCCAGTGTTTTGGACACGGAACCACGGAGTTTTTGACACGGAACCCGTAGTTTTGGACCCAGGCCGGAGTTTTGGACGCGGAACCCGGAATTTTGAGCCCGGAAAACACGGAGTTTGGCACCCGGAACCCCGGAGGTTGGGAATGGAATACGTATGTAATCCAAACCTGTGTGGATTACATATATGATTCAATTATGGATGGATTACATACATAATCCAAATCTGAGTGGATTAAATGTGTAATCCAATTATAGAAGGATTACATGTGCAATCCAATTATAGATGGATTACATACGTAATCCAAATCTGTGTGGATTACATGTGTCATCCAATTATGGATGGATTACATACGTAATCCAAATCTGTGTGGATTACATACGTAATCCAAATCTGTGTGGATTACAAACGTAATCCAATTATGGATGGATTACATACGAGTTTGGAAACCGGAACCCGAAGTTTGGAACCGGAACCCTGAGTTTCGGGCCCGTAACCCGAACTTTGGGACCCGGGACCCTGAGTTTGGGATACGGAGTTTGGGACTCGTAGTTTTGGAGCCGGAGCCCGGAGTTTGGAACTTGGACTTTGAGAACCGGAACCGGAGTTTGGGTTCCGGAACCAGCAGCTTGGGACACGGAGTTTGGGAACCAGAAGCCGGATTTTGGTACCTGGAGTTTGGTAACCAGAACTCGGAGTTTGGGAAGCGTAACCCTGAGTTTGGGAATCGGAATCCGGAGTTTTCGAACCCCTACCCGGAGTTAGGAACCCTGAACCCGGAGTTTTGGAACCACTACCCGGAGTTTAGGACTGGAACCTGGAGTTTTGTACCCGGAACCCGGAGTTTAGAACCCGGAGTTGGGGACCCGAAGTTTTGGACACGGAACCTGGAGTTTTGATACCCGAAACCCGGAGATTGGGACCCGGAACCAGGAGATTTAAACCCGGAACCCGGAGTTTTGGACCCGGAACCCGGAGCTTGAGACACAGATCCCGTAGTTTTCGACCCGGAACCACAGTTTGGGACAAGGAAGCCGGAGTTTTGGACCCGGAACCCGGAGTTGGGGACCCGCAGTTTGATTCCTGTAACCCGGAGTTTGGGACCCGGAAACCGGAGTTTGGGACCTGAGTTTAGGACTGGAACCCTGAGTTTTGGACCCGGAGCCAGAGTTTTGGACCCAAAACCCGTGTTTGGGACTCGAACTCGGAGTTTTGAATCCAGAACCCGGACTTTGGCACCCGGAACCACGGAGGTTGGGACCCGTAACCCGGAGTTTTGGACCCGGAGCCCGGACTTTTTACATGGAACCCGGACATTTGGACCGGAACCAGGAGTTTGGGATCCTGAATCCGGAGTTTTGAAGTAGGAACCCGGACGTTTGGTAACCGGAACCAGGAGTTCCAGACCCGGAACCCGGATTATTCGACGCGGATCCCGGAGTTTGGGGCCGGAACCCAGAGTTTTTCACCCGGAATCCGGAATTATGGACCCGGACTCCGGAGTTTGGGACCCGGAAACCGGAAATTAGGACTGGAATTCGGATTGAGAACCGGAACCCAGTGTTTTGAACCCGAACCCGGAATTTTGGAACCCGGAATCCGGAGTATTGGACGCGGAAACCGGAGATTGTGACCGGAACACGGAATTTAGAACCCGGAGTATTTCAGGCGGAACCCGGAGTTTGGTACCGGAACCCGGAGTTGCGGAACCGGAAGGCGGAATTATGGATACGTACCCCGGAGTTTGGGACTCGGAAACCGGAGTTTAGGACTAGAACCCGGAATTTTGGACATGGAACCCGGAGTTTTGGAACCGGAAACCGGAGTTTTGGGCCCGAACCCGGTGTTTGGGACCCGGAGTTATAGACCCGGAACCCGGAGTTTGGCACCCGGAACCCCGGAAATTGTGACGCGGAACTCGCAGTTTTGGACCCGGAACCCGGAGTTTTGGGCACGGAACTGGGAGTATTGGAGCAGAAACTCGGAGTTTTGGAACCGTAGCCCAGAGTTTTTGACAAGGAACGAGGAGTTTTGACCCGGAACCCGGATTTTGGACCCAGGCCGGAGTTTAGGACGCGGAACCCGGAATTTTGGGCCTGAACCCGGAGTTTGGCACCAAACCAAACCAAATCTGTGTGGATTACATATATGATTCAATTATGGATGGATTACATACATAATCCAAATCTGAGTGGATTACATGTGTAATCCAATTATGGAAGGATTACATGTGCAATCCAATTATAGATGGATTACATACGTAATCCAATTATAGATGGATTACATACGTAATCCAAATCTGTGTGGATTACATGTGTCATCCAATTATGGACGGATTACATACGTAATCCAAATCTGTGTGGATTACATACGTTATCCAATTATGGATGGATTACATACGAGTTTGGAAACCGGAACCCGGAGTTTGGGACCGGAACCCTGAGTTTCGGGCCCGTAACCCGAACTTTGGGACCCGGGACCCTGAGTTTGGGGTATGGAGATTGGGACTCGTAGTTTTGGAGCCGGAGCCCGGAGATTGGAACTTGGACTTTGGGTACCGAAACCGGAGTTTGGGAACCGGATCCCGAAGTTTGGGTTCCGGAACCAGCAGCTTGGGACACGGAGTTTGGGAACCAGAAGACGGATTTTGGTACCTGGAGTTTGGTAACCAGAACTCGGAGTTTGGGAAGCGTAACCCTGAGTTTGGGAATCGGAATCCGGAGTTTTGGAGCCTGAGTTTGCGAACCGGAATCCGGAGTCTTGGAACCCCTATCCGGAGTTAGGGACTCCGAACCCGGAGTTTTGGAACCACTAACCGGAGTTTGGGGACCGGAACCCTGAGTTTGGGACTCGAAACCCGGAGTTTGGGACTCGAAACCCGGAGTTTGGGGTCCGGATCCAGGAGTTTGGGATACGGAGATTGGGACCCGTAGTTTTGGACCCGGAGCCGGATCCCGGACTTTGTAACCCGGAGTTTGGGAACCGGGAGTATGGGATCCGGAACCCGCGATTCGGGATCAGGAACCCGGAGTTTGGGAACCGGAATCCGTACTTTGGAACCAGAACCCGGAGTTTGGGAACATAGACTCGGATTTTAGGAACCGGAGCCCGGAGTTTGGGTTCCGGAACCACAAGTTTGGGACCCGGAGTTTGGGAACCGGAACCCGGAGCTTGGGAAACGGAACCCGGAGTTTGGGAACCGGACCCGGAGTTTGGGTGTCCATCCGTAACCTGATTCCGGAACTCGGTGTCCTGGACCCGGAAGACTTGTCACGGTATATTAAGAATGACTCTAGTATGATTTGGGTCTGTTTTAAGGTTGACTTGAGAGTGGCATAAAGATTTGGGAGTGACTAGGCACTGACTTCGGAGTGAATCGAGATTGACTATGGAGTATATCTAGAGTGACTCGTGTGCAAATCGAGAATGACTTTTGAGTGACTTAATAGGGAACCCAGGGTGATTGGGAGTAACTTAAGAGTGAATCGGGAGAGACTTACGTGTGACTTAAGATCGACTCGACAGTGAATGGAAAGTGACTTAGGAGTGTTTTGGGAGTGACTTGCAAGTGTTTAGGATTAACATGAGAGCGAGTTAAGAGTGACCTGGGTGTGACTAGAATGAATTGAGATTAAATATTTTTCAAACAGGTTTCAGTACTGTATTTTGTTATATTATTTGTCAAACAAAATCTAATATGAATTACTCTGTTTCAAACAAGGTTCGATAATGTAATTTTTCTCTAACTTAAAACTGAATTTCGAATATTTTAAAACAAGAGTACGATGCAAGGAAAACGAAGCGACTCAGAGGCCCCCTTTTAACTGTAGCATCCACGCAAGGTTCTCTAGTAATCACCGCTAATAACCGGCAAATCCCTCGCACTTTTTTCTAACCTCAATTTTTGAGTACCTAAAATATTTCAGTCTCTAATTCCGGAAATAATGGCCATAACGGGGAACGGGATGCGGCCCCGTTTTCCCCCTTGACTTCCTTCTTACAAGATAGCATCAAAACGGCAATCGCGAACACAAACTGATTTTCGAGAAAAAAGGGGAAGGGTTTAAACCACCATTCCGCCGACATTCTAGCCGCCATAACTCCGCAGTGCGTGTAGTAACAACAAAGCCGATGAGTGCGTTGAATACAGCTCGTCGAACTCTATCTTCAGTATAAAGGACAACCCTCTATCCGCGTTCGTTTGGACGGGAGAGGCCGGCAAAATTAAAAAAATGGTCATTTTGACCTTCCAAAACAGACTTTTTTTTACACAAGGAAAACGAAGCGACTCAGAGGCCCGCCCTTTTAACTGTAGCATCCCCGCAGGTTCTCTAGTAATCACCGCTAATATCCGGCAAATCCGTCGCACTTTTTCTAACCTCAATTTTTGGGTACCTAAAATATATCAGTCTCTAATTCCGGAAATAATGGCCATAACTAGGAACGGGATGCGGCCCCGTATTCCCCCTTGACTTCCTTCTTACACGATAGCATCAAAACGGCAATCGCGAACACAAACTGATTTTCGAGAAAAAACCATTCAGCCGACATTCTAGCCGCCATAACTCCGAAGTGCGTGTAGTAACAACAAAGCCGATGAGTGCGTTGAATACAGCTCGTCGAACTCTATCTTCAGTATAAAGGACAACCCTCTATCCCCGTTCGTTTGGACGGGAGAGACCGGCAAAATTTCAAAAATGGTCATTTTGACCTTCCGAAGCAGATTTTTTTACACAAGGAAAACAAAGGAGAAGGGTTTTAAACACCATTCCGCCGACATTCTAGCCGCCATAACTCCGAAGTGCGTGTAGTAACAACAAAGCCGATGAGTGCGTTGAATACAGCTCGTCGAACTCTATCTTCAGTATAAAGGACAACACTCTATTGCCGTTCGTTTGGACGGGAGAGGCCGTCAAAATTTTAAAAAATGATCATTTTGACCTTCCAAAACACTTTTTTACACAAGGAAAACGAGTTTGGGAACTGGGACCCGAAACCGGAGTTTGGGACGCGGAAACGGGAATTTTGGACACGGAACGTGGAGTTTTGATACCCGGAACCCGGAGATTGGGACCCGGAACCCGGAGCATTAAACCCGGAACCTGGAGTTTGGGAACCGGAACCCGGAGTTTTGACCCGTAACCTGAAGCTTGAGACCCGAACCCGTAGTTTTGGACCCGGAACCAGAGTTTGGGACACAGAAGCCGGAGTTTTGGACCCGGAACCAGAAATTTTGGAACCGGAACCCGGAGTTTTGGACCCGGAACCAGGAGTTGGGGACCAGGAGTTTGATACCTCTAACCCGGAGTTTGGGACCCGGAAACCGTAGTTTGGGACCCTGAGTTTAGAACTGGAACCCGGAGTTTTGGACCGGAGCCCGGAGTTTTGGACTCGGAACACGGAGTTTTGAACCCGGAGTTTGGCTCCCGGAGTCCTGTAGGTTGGGGCCCATAACCCGGAGTTTTTGACATGGAACCCGGAGTTTTGGACCGGAACCCGGAGTTTGGGACCCAGAATCCGGAGTTCTGAAGTAGGAACCCGGAACCCGGAGTTCCAGACCCGGAACCCGGAGAATTGGACGCGCATCACTGAGTTTGAAACCGGAACCCGCAGTTTTTGACCCGGAATCCGAAATTATGGACCGGAACCAGGAGTTGGGGACCAGGAGTTTGATACCTCTAACCCGGAATTTGGGACCCGGAAACCGGAGTTTAGGACTGGAACCCGGAGATTGAGAACCGGAACCCGGAATTTTGGGACCCGCAACACGGAGTATTGGTCTCGGAACCCGGAGTATTGTACGCAAAACCTGTTTGGTACCGGAACCCGGAGTTGTGGAACCGGAAGGAGGAATTATAGACCCGTCACCCAAAGTCAGAGACCCGGAAACCGGAGTTTAGGGCTGGAACCCGGAGTTTAGGACCCGGAACCCGGAGTTTTGGGCCCGGAACGTGGAGTTTTGGACACTGAACCCGAAGTTTGGGACCCGGAGTTATAGACCCGGAACTCGGAGTTTTGGACCCGAACCCGGAGTTTTGGGCCCACAACCCGGAGTATTGACCAGAAACTTGGAGTTTTGGACCCGGAGCCCAGTGTTTTGGACACGGAACCACGGAGTTTTTGACACGGAACCCGTAGTTTTGGACCCAGGCCGGAGTTTTGGACGCGGAACCCGGAATTTTGAGCCCGGAACACGGAGTTTGGCACCCGGAACCCCGGAGGTTGGGAATGGAATACGTATGTAATCCAAACCTGTGTGGATTACATATATGATTCAATTATGGATGGATTACATACATAATCCAAATCTGAGTGGATTAAATGTGTAATCCAATTATAGAAGGATTACATGTGCAATCCAATTATAGATGGATTACATACGTAATCCAAATCTGTGTGGATTACATGTGTCATCCAATTATGGATGGATTACATACGTAATCCAAATCTGTGTGGATTACATACGTAATCCAAATCTGTGTGGATTACAAACGTAATCCAATTATGGATGGATTACATACGAGTTTGGAAACCGGAACCCGAAGTTTGGAACCGGAACCCTGAGTTTCGGGCCCGTAACCCGAACTTTGGGACCCGGGACCCTGAGTTTGGGATACGGAGTTTGGGACTCGTAGTTTTGGAGCCGGAGCCCGGAGTTTGGAACTTGGACTTTGAGAACCGGAACCGGAGTTTGGGTTCCGGAACCAGCAGCTTGGGACACGGAGTTTGGGAACCAGAAGCCGGATTTTGGTACCTGGAGTTTGGTAACCAGAACTCGGAGTTTGGGAAGCGTAACCCTGAGTTTGGGAATCGGAATCCGGAGTTTTCGAACCCCTACCCGGAGTTAGGGAACCCTGAACCCGGAGTTTTGGAACCACTACCCGGAGTTTAGGACTGGAACCTGGAGTTTTGTACCCGGAACCCGGAGTTTAGAACCCGGAGTTGGGGACCCGAAGTTTTGGACACGGAACCTGGAGTTTTGATACCCGAAACCCGGAGATTGGGACCCGGAACCAGGAGATTTAAACCCGGAACCCGGAGTTTTGGACCCGGAACCCGGAGCTTGAGACACAGATCCCGTAGTTTTCGACCCGGAACCACAGTTTGGGACAAGGAAGCCGGAGTTTTGGACCCGGAACCCGGAGTTGGGGACCCGCAGTTTGATTCCTGTAACCCGGAGTTTGGGACCCGGAAACCGGAGTTTGGGACCTGAGTTTAGGACTGGAACCCTGAGTTTTGGACCCGGAGCCCGGAGTTTTGGACCCAAAACCCGTGTTTGGGACTCGGAACTCGGAGTTTTGAATCCAGAACCCGGACTTTGGCACCCGGAACCACGGAGGTTGGGACCCGTAACCCGGAGTTTTGGACCCGGAGCCCGGACTTTTTTACATGGAACCCGGACATTTGGACCGGAACCAGGAGTTTGGGATCCTGAATCCGGAGTTTTGAAGTAGGAACCCGGACGTTTGGTAACCGGAACCAGGAGTTCCAGACCCGGAACCCGGATTATTCGACGCGGATCCCGGAGTTTGGGGCCGGAACCCAGAGTTTTTCACCCGGAATCCGGAATTATGGACCCGGACTCCGGAGTTTGGGACCCGGAAACCGGAAATTAGGACTGGAATTCGGAGATTGAGAACCGGAACCCAGTGTTTTGAACCCGGAACCCGGAATTTTGGAACCCGGAATCCGGAGTATTGGACGCGGAAACCGGAGATTGTGACCGGAACACGGAATTTAGAACCCGGAGTATTTCAGGCGGAACCCGGAGTTTGGTACCGGAACCCGGAGTTGCGGAACCGGAAGGCGGAATTATGGATACGTACCCCGGAGTTTGGGACTCGGAAACCGGAGTTTAGGACTAGAACCCGGAATTTTGGACATGGAACCCGGAGTTTTGGAACCGGAAACCGGAGTTTTGGGCCCGGAACCCGGTGTTTGGGACCCGGAGTTATAGACCCGGAACCCGGAGTTTGGCACCCGGAACCCCCCGGAAATTGTGACGCGGAACTCGCAGTTTTGGACCCGGAACCCGGAGTTTTGGGCACGGAACTGGGAGTATTGGAGCAGAAACTCGGAGTTTTGGAACCGTAGCCCAGAGTTTTTGACAAGGAACGAGGAGTTTTTGACCCGGAACCCGGATTTTTGGACCCAGGCCGGAGTTTAGGACGCGGAACCCGGAATTTTGGGCCCGGAACCCGGAGTTTGGCACCAAACCAAACCAAATCTGTGTGGATTACATATATGATTCAATTATGGATGGATTACATACATAATCCAAATCTGAGTGGATTACATGTGTAATCCAATTATGGAAGGATTACATGTGCAATCCAATTATAGATGGATTACATACGTAATCCAATTATAGATGGATTACATACGTAATCCAAATCTGTGTGGATTACATGTGTCATCCAATTATGGACGGATTACATACGTAATCCAAATCTGTGTGGATTACATACGTTATCCAATTATGGATGGATTACATACGAGTTTGGAAACCGGAACCCGGAGTTTGGGACCGGAACCCTGAGTTTCGGGCCCGTAACCCGAACTTTGGGACCCGGGACCCTGAGTTTGGGGTACGGAGATTGGGACTCGTAGTTTTGGAGCCGGAGCCCGGAGATTGGAACTTGGACTTTGGGTACCGAAACCGGAGTTTGGGAACCGGATCCCGAAGTTTGGGTTCCGGAACCAGCAGCTTGGACACGGAGTTTGGGAACCAGAAGACGGATTTTGGTACCTGGAGTTTGGTAACCAGAACTCGGAGTTTGGGAAGCGTAACCCTGAGTTTGGGAATCGGAATCCGGAGTTTTGGAGCCTGAGTTTGCGAACCGGAATCCGGAGTCTTGGAACCCCTATCCGGAGTTAGGGACTCCGAACCCGGAGTTTTGGAACCACTAACCGGAGTTTGGGGACCGGAACCCTGAGTTTGGGACTCGAAACCCGGAGTTTGGGACTCGAAACCCGGAGTTTGGGGTCCGGATCCAGGAGTTTGGGATACGGAGATTGGGACCCGTAGTTTTGGACCCGGAGCCGGATCCCGGACTTTGTAACCCGGAGTTTGGGAACCGGGAGTATGGGATCCGGAACCCGCGATTCGGGATCAGGAACCCGGAGTTTGGAAACCGGAATCCGTACTTTGGAACCAGAACCCGGAGTTTGGGAACATAGACTCGGATTTTAGGAACCGGAGCCCGGAGTTTGGGTTCCGGAACCACAAGTTTGGGACCCGGAGTTTGGGAACCGGAACCCGGAGCTTGGGAAACGGAACCCGGAGTTTGGGAACCGGACCCGGAGTTTGGGTGTCCATCCGTAACCTGATTCCGGAACTCGGTGTCCTGGACCCGGAAGACTTGTCACGGTATATTAAGAATGACTAGTATGATTTGGGTCTGTTTTAAGGTTGACTTGAGAGTGGCATAAAGATTTGGGAGTGACTAGGCACTGACTTCGGAGTGAATCGAGATTGACTATGGAGTATATCTAGAGTGACTCGTGTGCAAATCGAGAATGACTTTTGAGTGACTTAATAGGGAACCCAGGGTGATTGGGAGTAACTTAAGAGTGAATCGGGAGAGACTTAGGTGTGACTTAAGATCGACTCGACAGTGAATGGAAAGTGACTTAGGAGTGTTTTGGGAGTGACTTGCAAGTGTTTAGGATTAACATGAGAGCGAGTTAAGAGTGACCTGGGTGTGACTAGAATGAATTGAGATTAAATATTTTTCAAACAGGTTTCAGTACTGTATTTTGTTATATTATTTGTCAAACAAAATCTAATATGAATTACTCTGTTTCAAACAAGGTTCGATAATGTAATTTTTCTCTAACTTAAAACTGATTTTCGAATATTTTAAAACAAAAGAGTACGATGCAAGGAAAACGAAGCGACTCAGAGGCCCCCCTTTTAACTGTAGCATCCCCGCAGGTTCTCTAGTAATCACCGCTAATAACCGGCAAATCCCTCGCACTTTTTTCTAACCTCAATTTTTGAGTACCTAAAATATTTCAGTCTCTAATTCCGGAAATAATGGCCATAACGAGGAACGGGATGCGGCCCCGTATTCCCCCTTGACTTCCTTCTTACACGATAGCATCAAAATGGCAATGGCGAACACAAACTGATTTTCGAGAAAAAAAGGGGAAGGGTTTAAACAACCATTTCGCCGACATTCTAGCCGCCATAACTCTGCAGTGCGTGTAGTACCAACACAGCCGATGAGTGCGTTGAATAGAGCTCGTCGAACTCTAGCTTCAGTATAAAGGACAACTCTCTATCCCCGTTCGTTTGGACGGGAGAGGCCGGCAAAAATTAAAAAAATGGTCATTTTGACCTTCCAAAACAGACTTATTTTTACACAAGGAAATCGAAGCGACTCAGAGGCCCGCCCTTTTAACTATAGCATCCCCACAGGTTCTCTAGTAATCACCGCTAATATCCGGCAAATCCGTCGCACTTTTTTCTAACCTCAATTTTTGGGTACCTAAAATATTTCACTCTCTAATTCCGGAAATAATGGCCATAACTAGGAAAGGGATGCGGCCCCGTATTCCCCCTTGACTTTCTTCTTACACGATAGCATCAAAACGGCAATCGCGAACAGAAACTGATTTTCGAGAAAAAAAGGGGAAGGGAACACCGCAGTGCGTGTAGTAACAACAAAGCCGATGAGTGCGTTGAATACAGCTCGTCGAACTCTATCTTCAGTATAAAGGACAATTCTCTATCCCCGTTCGTTTGGACGGGAGAGGCCGGCAAAATTTAAAAAAATGGTCATTTTGACCTTCCAAAACAGACTTTTTTTTACACAAGGAAAACGAAGCGACTCAGAGGCCAACCATTGCCAACATATCACCCTACAATCTCACTAACGTTTCAACAAAATCTAGCTAAATCTCTCCAAAGTTTGTTAAAAAATCCCCAGAAATGTCGCTAAAAATTAATAATAAATATCACTAAGGAAAATAAGAAAAAAGATACACATGCGGAGAAAAATATAATTTCGTCGTCGTCCCCCTCTTCTGCGGAGTCTGGTTGTATTGTTGATGGCTGTGATGTTGAGGTGGAAGTTGTGGGAACAGCTGATTGTGAATACACTATACTTGATCCAATCATCGACACTAGGCATACACTTTCTGGCAAATTGTAAGTGTGGAAATTTTCACCCGAGCGTTTGACCACAATTTTTTTTTTTTTTGTGAAACCTAACAATTTTTAAATCTAAATTATTAAAATATATTAAAACCAGCAAAAACTACAGTCTCATTTGTTTCACACGAACTGTCGGCACAAAATTCCAAAACTCAATTGCCGCAGGTCGGTTCGGAGTGGAAAATCTCTGCGTTGAGGAAGAACCAATAATTAGCTGGAGCTCACGACTCGTCACATGGCAATCAAAGTTGCCACCGTTTATGGGTGTTGGAGCAGTAGCATTGAGAGAGAGACCTAACCCGTGAGAATCATTCAATCAGCATCTTTCACCCTGATCACAAATATGTGAGATCAGGGCTTTCACGTATGAATCATTTGACGACTCAGTCATGCACCCATGCCTCTTCTAAAACTAAGAAGTGCATGACTTCAGTTGAATATTTTAACTTAAAAGAAAGGAGAAAGTGGAAGAATATAAAAATCAACAGAAAAGTCGCTAATCGAATTTTACAAAATTTTTACTGATTCAAAATTCCCTAGATTTAGCGACTTATCACTAAACATGGCAACACTGTACTATATCAGCATAAACTAGAGCTTGGCAATATACAAGGCTTAGGTTTCGCATCCCAACTACAGATCTCTTTGTTCTAGCTTTACAGGTCTTTATTACTTCATCCGTAAATATTATAAATAGGAAAGGGCTTAAAGCTATCCCTTGTTAAACTCCTTTTTCCATTGTAACTGATTCTATATCTTATCTTTAAGGCCCAGTTGTACGAAAACAGAATAAAGTCCTGTTAAAATTAATTCCATGGTTATAAACTGTGATTATACTAGAAAATAATGTGTTGTACGAACTCGGAATAGTGGATTGGTGGAGGATATCTTCTGAATAAGCTATTCCATGCTTTCAGTCGCTGTTAAATTATTATCTAGAGTCTAGAAAATAAATTATAAAATGGCAGCAACATTAGTTATGAATCTTTCTGATAGTGTTGATGAATTATGCTATAATAATGTATTATTTTTGAGAACTTACTTACTTACAAATGGCTTTTAAGGAACCCGAAGGTTCATTGCCGCCCTCACATAAGTCCGCCATCGGTCCCTATCCTGTGCAAGATTAATCCAGTCTGTATCATCATATCCCACCTCCCTCAAATCCATTTTAATATTATCCTCCCATCTACGTCTCGGCCTTCCCAAATGTCTTTTTCCTCCGGTCTCCCAACTAACACTCTATATGCATTTCTGGATTCGCTACATGCCCTGCCCATTGCAAACGTCTGGATTTAATGTTCCTAATTATGTCAGGTGAGGAATACAATGCGTGCAGCTCTGCGTTGTGTAACTTCCTCCATTCTCCTGTAACTTCATCCCTCTTAGCCCCAAATATTTTCCTAAGCACCTTATTCTCAAATACCCTTAACCTATGTTCCTCTCTCAGAGTGAGAGTCCAAGTTTCACAACCATACAGAACAACCGGTAACATAACTGTTTTATAAGTTCTAACTTTCAGATTTTTTGACAGCAGACTGGATGATAAAAGCTTCTCAACCGAATAATAACAGGCATTTCCCATATTTATTCTGCGTTTAATTTCCTCCCGAGTGTTATTTATATTTGTTACTGTTGCTCCAAGATATTTGAATTTTTCCACCCCTTCGAAGGATAAATCTCCAATTTTTATATTTCCACTTCGTACAATATTCTGGTCACGAGACATAATCATATACTTTGTCTTTTCGGGATTTACTTCCAAACTGATCGCTTTACTTGCTTCAAGTAAAATTTACATGTTTTCCCTAATCGTTTGTGGATTTTCTCCTAACATATTCACGTCATCCGCAAAGACAAGAAGCTGATGTAACCCGTTCAATTCCTAACCCTGCCTGTTATCCTGAACTTTCCTAATGGCATATTCTAAAGCGAAGTTAAAAAGTAAAGGTGATAGTGCATATTTCTCTTAATTCTCCAATTACCAAATAATGGTCAGAATTACAGTCTGCACCCCTGAAAGTTCGAATGTCTACTATACTAGTGTGTCTCCGTTTATCTATCAAGATGTGATCTATTTGGTTGTGTGTCAATCCATCTGGAGAAGTCCAAGTATATTTACATATATCCTTATGGGGGAATGTTGTACTTTTGACAATTAAATTTTTCGATGTGGCAAAGTTGACTAATCTAACTCCATTGTCACTACTAGTTACGTGTAGGCTCTCTTTTCCAATAGTTGGTCTAAAAATATCCTCCCGTCCTACTTTAGCGTTGAAATCCCCCAATAAAATTTTCATGTGATATCCGCACAAACAAAATAAAATAAGGTGTAACAGACCTTATCTATGAAATGAGTACAACAATAAAGAATTTCTGGCAAGAGTCAGACTGAAAAAGGAAGTTTTAAGCGTTGTCTACTAGAATAAATGATTTGAAACACATGACAGACAGGTGCCTAAAAATAGTTCACATTATCATCATTGTAAAGGAATGATAATTTTTTTAATAAATAAAATTAAATTTTAAGCAAATTCATAAGACAGTACTATAATATTATAATTTCAGTATTACGTTCTGTATTTCTGTAGGCAGTAGTCTGAGCACATTACCTAACTTTAGACTCACATGCTCTTTCCCTTTGAGAAATGTCATGACGTCAGTTTTTTTTCTAGCACGTTCTTATAACCATCCATTAACTCAACTAGCTTAAGTGCATATTCTACCTTATAGTTTTGATTTCCAATTCATTTCCATTTATTTATTTACTAGCCGTACCCGTGCGCTCCGCTGCACCCGTTAGAAATAAATATAAAGTAATTACATAATTAAAATAGGACATTTGATCCAGGGAACATTCGTGTTTGATAGAAGGATAAATCGTTTAATACGTTACTTAATTTAAATTGTATTAAAAAAATTGAAATGCGATCATTTTGATCCAGAGACCACTCATTTGGTCATAAAAATTATTTTAGGAAATACAGGAAACGAATGCCTATCAAGTTTTCTGTGCATAAGAAGCTATTTTAATCTTACCTGGCCTCGATTCACTCAGAAGTCACTGTAATAACATTATAGCATTATGTCCATCTAGAGAAACTACACTTTCCAATGGTGAATTAATAGTTAATTATACAAATCGGTTAATTTAGCTTCCGATATTACTTCATACAAACACAGAAACATTCTCTGTAGGCTACCGTATGTTTCATAGCTTTCGATTGTTGTTGTCCAAGGCCCCTTATAGACGAAGTCACTTGTTTTTTATTTCTTTACACAGCCTTAGATGGCGTTGTTATTGTAATTTTGAAACTCATTTATCTCATTAAATATCAGTCCTATCAAAATTTTTCATGGAATAAAACTTATCGGAAATTATTTTTAAAGAAACTTTTGTCATGTAATATTTTTTATGAAAATTAATAATAAGGGATATATTTCGATTTATTTAATTCAAGCCCCCTTATAACCCCCCTTTTAAATAAAATATTTTGAAAGCAATATAGCCTAAATTCTATGTTACAACGAACTTAATTTATATTCCAATTTTCATATAAATCGGTTCAGCCATTATCGCGTGAAAAGGTAACAAACATCCAGACAGACAGACAGACAGACAGACAGACAGACAGACATACAAACAAAAATTTCAAAAAAGCGATTTTCGGTTTGAGGGCAGTTAATTATATATGTTAGGACCAATTATTTTTGGAAAATCGAAAATTACCAGAAAAATTTCGGCTACAGATTTATTATTAGTATAGATAATAAACTCCGTACACAAAATAGAGTGAAGGTTACTTATGGCCCAGCCACTATAGGAACTTGATAAATAAAAATGCTTTGGACTTATAGTATTGATTAGTAGAAATCATTTGAACATAATCATGCTCCATTTTAAATACTTAACTAGTACGGACATGGCATTTTAGGTGTTACTATGAGAATTTTATTTTATTCCCATGAAATATTTCACATGAGTTTTACTACATTAGTATTCAAACTACTCACTGTTAGGAATTTATAACTCTATCGTTATAAATGCAATAACGGGAAGGGTATGAATTGATGGACGTTATTTGTTATACAAATTCTGCAAATAACCCATATACGAAAATCGTCGTGCGTCAATGAAGAATATGGACATATTTCGTTAATGTAACAGTGGGTTTCAGTGTCCCCAACATAGTAATAATACTACACACCTAATATAACCTAACCTGTCATATAATACACCTAATCTACAGTCGAGCCATTCTTATTTCCGGCAGCAAATCACACGACAACTTCTGGTCAGCTGACACGCTGCTTCACTGGCAGTGGTTGTCGTCAAGGTTATGCAGACGACATACCACTTCCCGCTCACGGTGGATGTTACTGTGTTGTCAAGTCTACCCTTGTACTCTTAACGAAGTTTTAGCACATGTCTAGTCTTAAACATCGAACGAAAAATTATTTCCTACGATAAATAATTAGTAATATATGAATACATAATATTATATATTATTGTTATTGTTGATCCTAGCATCCCAGGACACAGAAGACTTACCATGTTGTGCTATAATTGGTTTTTCCGACCATTTGAAGTAACGATTTTCGTAAATACAGAAACAATATTAGAAATTACTAAAATGGGAGAAAGCTGTAAAATATAATAAATAAACATTTTTTATGTGAATGAATAACTAAAACCACACAACCTGTAAATTACGTATTAATATGTTAGTATTAAAAATTTTGTCATGATAAGTCATTGCTACATAAAAAAATTACACGAAGAACCTTGCCTAAGGGTATTGTTCAATTTAGAGGTGCTACTCCTAGATCGCTACAATCATTGTTAGTACCTGCTGCCGCCATAGTTCTCAGTTTATTTTCTTCTTTGCCGGATTGTCCGTACTTCTCTGTCGTTATTTGAGAAACCGTGAACTTGTTCACATCACACGCATCAGCTGTTCTTTGCACCACTTGCATTAAAGGCAATAAACTACTCTTATTTTACGTTCATTTTCGAAATAATCTCTAACGCTAAGAATCATTTTTCTGCTTTGCGAATTGATGGTCTTCCCACTCCTCCGCGGCATTGTGATGCTGAAAACTCAGCGATAACACAGCACTAACAACAATACTGACTGATTGTTCGACAACCAGCTATTAGAACTGCGTCCGTTCACTATTGGCTTGACAGAGATTTAGCAACACCGCTATTGCCCACCTTCTTCGCGCCAAAAGTCGAGAAGGCGTGGCCATGCCGGAAATAAGAACGGCTCGACTGTAAGCTAACTTGTCACATAATATTACACACCCATAGTAACATTCCTCACGTTTAGTATCATTTCGTTTGCATGTATTGCTAACCCTGTTACTAGTTTCGGTAGCCATCTAGTGGAAATGGATCGTAATGCCAGGAATAAAATACGGCTACTTTCAAAATAATTACATTTAGTTCGTTCAGTGTATGTTTTGTGACATATTAAATGTGTTAATGTAGCGATAACTCCATATATATATAGTACTACAATAAGAATTGAAATATGTTGTGGCTGTGATAAAAGTATTGAAAATTAGTTTATAGCGCCACATTCACAGTGATAAAAGTGTGCAATATTGTTCAGTGGCCGGTGGATACTCTACCTTATCCCAAAATAGTAATGTGTCAGTAATATTTAAAAAAAAATACTGGTATTGTGAATGCACTTCATAAATAAAACACCATCTAAAGTACTGCCAATCTCCTCTGTTCCAATTTTGCTAATTATGGAATAGATAACCTTGAAATAAACGAATGTCATACAACACGGCAGGCTACTCCCTTTATTCTATAGTTAGGCTATTCCAAAATTTATTCCGCAATCGTACAAGTGGGCCTAAGTCGTATTATCCCCTCTGTTTTCTGGAAATTGATTTAATTGTTTTTACAAGTTTTAATGAAATATTCTCTTTATGTAATGCTTTCCAGATCTCTTCTCGTGGTACTGAGTCGAAAGCTCCCTGTAGATCTAAAAAAAGCCAAGTATGCTGATTTTCCACGCCCAATCCACTTATCAGTAATATTTCTCAAAGCAAACATTTGATCTTGAGTTTCCCTTCCAGGTCTAAAACCTGCTTTTTCAAATCTTCCTCAATCTTCTTTCTAGAATTTAATTGTAACACTTTTATTAAGCCGCCAATGCTTATCTAGTACAATAGTCATTTACATGAGTAAGGTTTCTACATGAACGTTTTCGATACTATTATGTGTATCATCTTCAGATGCATTATAATTATAAATTAACAATTAAATTTGTAAACGATTGAAAACCTAGCCATTGGAGTGTGTGTTCTGTGAACTTCCATTTCGTGGTTAAGTGTGTGATACATTTATGGTTGTCGCTGGTACGTATGTGTACTAGTAATTAGTGCTAATAGTTATACTAAGCTAACTTAATATCAATCAATATCTAAATTGCAATATAAAACTTATAATATTACAACAATAAAAATATAAAAACTCTTATAAAAGAACACTCGTTTGGTCTCTTTTGTTGTCATTTGAGTTCTTTAGCGTCTTGCCGTTGAATGGGGTGATTATAACGGTTTTCTCTTAGTATAACTATTAGCACTAATTACTAGTACACATATGTACCAGCGACAACCATAAATGTATCACACACTTAACCACGAAATGGAAGTTCACAGAACACACACTCCAATGGCTAGGTTTTCAATCATTTACAAATTTAATTGTTAATTTATAATTATAATGCATCTGAAGATGATACACATAATAGTATCGAAAACGTTCATGTAGAAACCTTACTCATGTAAATCACTATTGTACTAGATAAGCATTGGCGGCTTAATAAAAGTGTTACACATTAAATTACAGCAGCTTATCGGTAACAAAACAAAAATGAAATTCTTTCTAGAATCTTTGTATATATCTCCGCCATTACGTTACAAAGGCAGATTGCTGTGTAATTCTCACATAGTGTGGATACACGTATAATAAATTCTATCAGTCGGATTTTGACAGTTTTGCTCTTCAGACCTTGTCAAACAAGAAAAATGTTCTAATTAATAGCTTAAATGATGTAAAATTGTTCAAAATCTCCAAAATCGGTGTTGCATTCATGCAACTTTACTGTGAATTCAGTAGAATTGTGCAATGTTTTCAAAAAGTTCAAACGCTCACATGCACAGACAGTTCCTGTGCAGACCAGTCCCACTTCAATCTCTACCTAACATAATCAAGTGAGTGATCAAGCCAGCGTAAGAACAGGTCCGCGCATGCTTCCCTAAGCAGAGCTGTTCCATTCCAACCCTTACAGCTTAGTTTCCTCGGGACAGGTTCTGCATTGAGCCGTGAGACTTCACTGACCAGACTTCAGTGCAAAGTATCCCTTTGCCGTGTAGGTTACTGTACCTTACTTACAAATGGCTTTAAGGAACCTGCAGGTTCATTGCCGCCCTCACATAAGCCAGCCATCGGTCCCTATCTTGAGCAAGATTAATCCAGTCTCTATCATAATATCCCACCTCCCTCAAATCCATTTTAATATTATCCTCTCATCTACATCTCGGTCTCCTCAAAGGTCTTTTTCCCTCCGGCCTCCCAACTAACACAATATATGCATTTCTGGATTCATCCATAAGTGCTACATGCCCTGCCCATCTCAAACGTCTGGATTTAATGTTCCTAATTATGTCAGGTGAAGAATACAATGCGTGCAGTTCTGTGTTGTGTAACTTTCTTCATTCTCCTGTAACTTCATCCCTCTTAGCCACATATATTTTTCCAAGCACCTTATTCTCGAATATCTTTAACTTCTGTTCCTCTCTCAAAGTGAGAGTCCAAGTTTCACAGCCATACAGAACAACTGGTAATGTAACTGTTTTATAAATTCTAACTTTCAGATTTTTCAAACCAAGAAATGGATTCGGAACACCTCAAAATCTGTGCTTCAGTGGCTGGCCATGATAATATCTTTGAAAAATATTGGAGTGCAAGAGGTCAAATGGCATTAGAAAACAACAACAACAACTTTCAGATTTTTTGACAGCAGACTGGATGACAAAAGCTTCTCAACCGAACACTAACACAGATTTCTCATATTTATTCCGCATTTAATTTTCTCTCGAGTGTAATTTACATTTGTTGCTATTGCTCAAGATATTTAAATTTTTCCATCTCTTCAAAGGATAAATTCCCAATTTGTATATTTCCATTTCGTACTATGTTCTGGTCACAAGACACAATCTTATATGCTTGCTTTGTCTTTTCGGAATTTACTTTCAAACCTATATCATTACTTTGCTGTTGGGGTTTCGTAGCAAGCTATTTTTTACTGTGATGAGTTGTTAGCCCTTAGCCCAACCCCCAAGCTGGAAGACCACCCTCTATCAGCTGCCCGCGACTGCTTATTCAATATATTCGCAGCTACCCTCCATATCTGCAGACCGTATTCTCTATCCACAACCTGAGGACGCGCCATGCCGTGGTGATAGGGATCCACAATACCAGAAAGTTTAAATTAAACGTTGCAAAGAATCTAAACACGCCTTAGGCTTGGGTATCCATCACCAATGCTGGGAGGCTCAATCAGACTGTTTATTTATAAATTATTTACGATCTTCTTTTGATACCATTAATAGCAATTTGATGACGACTAACTTTTTCAGGTCAATTAACTTTATATTGCAAATAATCTATGTGAAAATCGACATTAGTCATTATGTTAGTGCTCGCAAGGGATTTATAAAACTTTGCGCTTGTCTGCAGGGCTGTGAAATTGTTTTACAAGATGCATGAAATTAATTTGCTCTCTTTCTCTGAACTCAGATATAGCATATGAGGGTAATTGAGCCCATTTCCGGAAGAAGGGCACATAAGACAATATGGTGATTCGAGTAATCCTAGTTTAAAGATTTTGTTTTAATTTATTTCAATGAACAGTTTATTCTTGCATACAAGAATAAATTAAATATATATAGAATATCATTATGAACCCACTTTCACAATACAAAGCATTTTTATCAATATCTTTAATTTTAAAATATTATTTGTTATAAGCTATTATGTGCCCTTTTTCCAGAAATCAGTCTAAATTTGAAACTATAAAGAATAGTACGTTCTTGGATGTTGATAAATTGATTTAACTGTCAAAGCATAGTAAAACTTTACAATACGAGTACTATAAGATTTTATAGAATACTTCTATGTATAATATGAATATAGCACTACCCTACATCACATAACATTATTTATTTTTCTGCTTGCTGAAATAATGTTCAAACCATTCTGTCCAGAGTGGAGAGGTGTTTTAGGCAGTTTTTGGTTGCTGGTGTCTTTCTTCAAACATGCTGTTTAACCAGGAACAGCTTTCAGCATCCATGTATTAAAACAAATCTCTGATATCCTCTTCTTTTTCTGGCTTTACTGGACTGAAATCCACCATGGAAAGTTTAATGGTTTTCAGACCTTTAGTACTGTATTTCTGTTTCCAAAGCCGGAAGGATGTGTAATTAACTGTGTACGTTATTGAGGTTAGTACAGAACCATCGGCAGTATTCAGCAGAAAATACTTCTGTATTTGAAATACAGTTCCTTTGACCATCGGTCGAAAACCTATGGTTCATGACCTTCTTTCCAGTTTTTTTTATTAGGCTTCTGTCCATAAGAACAATAAAGGGAGATGGATGACTTGTGGCCATCATCATCGTTGAAAATTAAGGTTTAAAAGTAGATATGGTTGCTTCTTTCTTCACTTTTGACTTAATAAGGCCAAAGTTTTTTGATCACATTGACCAAACGAATGTCCCCGAACTGGTAAAAGGTGGATAACCTCCATGTTAATAACTTTAGCTATTCATGAAGAAAATGACATCACCACTGAGCAGGGGTGAAGTAGGTGAAGTGTCACTTCACGTATTTACATGTAAAACACAATTTTATCTCATATTAATAATTAATTCCAGTTATTACCGATACCGTATTCCTAAAATAGAAAAAAAAGTTTTCTTTTCAGTCATTATAAACAGTGTTTAGTTGTATAAATAGTACCTGTAACTGTCCGTTGAATAATGTCAACTGTTAAGAGCACCGAGCGGTGACTATTGGTACTTACAATACTGTAAAGGTGAAATTATTTGGGCTCCCATTCTCATACAGCACTTGGTTTCCATGGTAACGTGACGTCACGCACTAAAGAAAGATTGTATGAGTGAAGTGCATTTCTGAGTCTTTCAGTCACGGAGAACTGTAAGATTTCTTGTAGGTGGAGCAACCAGTCTGCAGATCTAACGGTACCAATCAGCGGCGGTTCCTCTATATGAGCACAGGAGCACGTGAACACCTTAAAAACCAACAATAATCATACGTATTACTGTATTAATATTATTACCGGTACATCTATTACTTTCCAATGCGCAATGACGTTCCTACATTTTTCGTCTCGAGAGAATGTCCTGTTCGTGTGTCGTGTGTCTTTAAATCTCCATTGGACTGCAAGGAACTTAGAATATTGGACTGGTTGACAGCAGTTCGCACAATTTTTCTCTAGCAGGGTGGAATAGCCTGAGGCGAGAATATTTTCTGGTTTGTTACAATAGCTCTGGCTCGCACAAGTCTTAACGTGCTAGTGACAGAGAAAGAGAGATGTTCCATCTCTCTTGGGTCTGGCATCCTGTTCCTTTCTCCCTCTTTCCTCGTTTTCTCTCTTTACTTTTTCTTTTTAAAATACCATTATGTGCGGGGGCTGATTCTGTTGTCTTTTGTTCAGCAAAGTAAGGAAAATACAAGCTGCATTGGTGCGTATTGAGAGTTGAAACAGTAACATTTCAAGTTTGGAAACGGTCGTGTGTGAAATTGTGAGTGTGTGGAATTAAAAGAGGATTAAACATTCCTCCGTAACACCATGGCAGAAGACGATTAAGTACATTGGCTATGTTGGCAGTGGAAAAAAAAACTTGTTAACATGATTAGAGACTTCAATAATAAAGTTATTGATAAGTTTGCATCTCTCAAAACTAGGCGCATGGAGTTTCTCTACAAATAAATCCAGATCTTCAACACCATCTGCAACAGCAGTGAAGATGAGTCCTATGAATTAATTTTACTCTACTTTTGTTTAATGGTTTTAATTTTGGTTTCATATGCGTAGATTTGGTGCATAAATATTAGAACTCGTTTATCTCTGACGTCTGACTCAGCTATACGAGAATATATCAGTGTGTTAATTACTCATATTTTTTGTGAACACCCATTCAAAAAAGGCACGAGCCGCCACTGGTACTAATAATGGAGAAGGGTTGAAGCTGGTCTCCAAGGCCAGGGGCTATTGTTCAAGGGCTGTGAAATTTTACAGTATGTACTACCTGACTGGAGAATAGTACCCTCATTTCTTGTTTCCAAGCAGCCACCCCTGCAGTGGTAAATTAGCTGGCTCTATGTTATTTTATCAGGAATATACCCCACATACATTCGCAAAGTTTAAAAGTTGTTGTTTTCCGCCGCGTGTATTATTTTTTCTCATGAGCTCGTGATCTTGCCAGTTTTGTTCCAACGCTTGTATTTGAAAGTTTAACGCGCGCGTAAATGTACGCATGTAGTTTAATATTGTGTACGTATATATTAACGTATTATTTAATGTATTTAGAATATATTAGTGATAAGTGTACATAGTGTATTAATCCTACATCATAGTGTATATTATAAGTTTAATCACTATAGTGCTATTATACAAATACTTAGGTACCAGTACATAGAAAATGTTGATTAATGAGTGCGAAATATGTATCCCGAAAATAACACGGTTTGTAATTTATTAGAAATATCGTTTTGTAGACTTAAATATGAGGATAAAAAAGATGTTTTAAATTCTGGACGACCTACATTTCCATTTGTTATTTGTTTTAAAAAGTGCTAAGAAAATACAGAAGTTGTATAAAATAACTTAAAAAAATTCTTTCGTTGAAAGAAGCTTTTTTGTTTGAAAAGATTGAAAATTTCACTCAGAATGCTACATCACAGGAGAGACTTTCATTATTAGCCCATAGCTTTGCATAGAGATATACTGTCCACCCTCAGTTAAACTCAGACATTTTATGAAGACATCATCGACAGGTTTGCTGCTTTAAAATTTGGGAGGATTGACTTGGTATGCAAGAAACTGGATGAGTCCTGAAATAAATTAATTTTTCTGTTTGCATGTGTTCTAGAACTATTAAAACTGTACGTAGTTTACGAATAGTAGGCCTACTCATTATACTCGTAAAACTGTTCATGTATTTGTGTATGTGAACAGCACTTCACCTATTTTCTTTACAGCGAGCCGCTACTGCCACTGAGTTCTTATTCCGTCCCCCACAGGCATCGGAGAGCAGAACAACACGCTTCACGTTTGGAAACTCCAACTTATTTTCCAATGCATCATGAATGAATGATACAACTGAGTTGGGATCTTTCTTGGCTTTCATTTCCAAGAAACAGTACATAAACGAAGAATCGTCATTGTGTATATGGACGTTGACAGCATTTAAACACAATAAGCGTTTATAAAATTGGCTAGTCACGTTTAGTTTGGATACAGGAAGATTCTGTGCATAATCGAACTCCATAACAAAATGAGTACACTTTTATCTTTACGAATGAAGTTCTGCTTTATTTTTATGTATGCCTGTGCACTTCTTTTCTGGGTCATGTATTCTTCCTTGCAAAGATCATTTTTGACAGCATTGTTTCATTTCACAACCAGTGCAAAAATCACAAACATCAGTTTCAGGCTGTTTGACGCTGTAGTTACAGTGTTGATTGAAATATTTGAAGTTACGTAACGTAACTCATTTGGAGCTTTTTACATGTATCCTCTAAGAATTTCTTCGAAAAAAGATCTTATAGTTTCTGACACTTAGATTCGGATCTTCGAAATACCTCAAAGAAGATTTGTGTGAGCAGTAATGACTTTCTTGGCTGGGAATTGTGCTTAGGCGTTCTTCTAACATTTGCCAAATATTAGCCTCTATTTTGTGAATGTTTGCCTCTTCCACAAATGAATCATTGGCCAGTGTTTATCTTGAATAACTCTGAGTCTTTTAACTGATACCTGATATAGCTTAAATATCAAACCACGACAAACTTTCAATTTAGTGTCATCTGTATGGAGAAAATATTCCCAAATATTTTCCCTGAGCTTCTTTGGATTTAATGCTGCCTTCCGATTGTGTGTATCTGACTTCTTCGACATACATTGGCTTAAAAATGAATCCTGTATTCCTTACCTTGATCATTACAGAACGTTCCAAAAAGCTCTTCTTGCTTGCTGATAGGTACTTTGAGATAGCACTGTTCTTGACAACATGATGATACTGCTGAAAATGTTTTTTTTTTTTTCTTTTATGTCAATTCCGTTGCTTGAAATGTAGATCTGACCGATCTGCCGTTTTCTCTTCTCTTGTTATTAGAATTGTCGTAAGATAGTCTTTTTTGCCCATTAGTATGGTAGGAATAGAACGGCTATTGCACTAACAACCGCAGCCTGAACATATTGTACACTACTTGCTGTATTAGCAATGAATCTGAACAACTTTACGCTCGCAAAGTAAATGCTTTCCCGACCTCTAGCGTTGAGATAATTAAATAAAATTTTGGTGGAATAATCTACCTAATATAGCGGTTATGTTTAAACAATTTCCCGAAAAAGGGCTTATAGGACTATAGGCCCATCTTCCGGAAAACGCCTCAATTTCATAAGTCATGGCAACTATATCATATCAGCCAATAAAGCTGCAGAAATAGAAATTCACTGCAATTGAAGGTCGCTGGAATGTGCTTCACAATGCTAGTACCAAATTGGGTCCAGATACAGGAGGCAATTGGTAAGGGAAATGATTCAAAGATGCGTAAATAAAAATCATTGCTTTATTATGCACAAAAGAAAACAAGGTACATTACTGAAAGCTAACATCTTTCAAAATAATCCCTCAAGGCTTCCACACATCTTCGCCAACGATGATGCAGGCATTTAATGCCAAAGGCTGTGTGCGATTTGTCTGTGTCTCGTTGAAACGCTGTTAAGATGTTCTCCCTGTTTGCAAACCGCTTCCCACACAGCGGCTTCTTCAACTGCAGAATGAGATCAAAGTCGCGTGGACTGAGATCAGGCGAGTAGGAAGGATGTTCCAACACACTATCACCCAATGCTTCTTGTAGCTCAGAATGACCCTGACGAGCATTTCTGTCACGAAGAAATGCAAGTTTTACGTATAACTACTGTTCAATTTTGCTTACATCCATCTTGTAGCACAGCCTCTAGCATACTAACTTTTGCGTGTGTTGTCAACTAACCACCAATGCACACACACGCAATCTGGCGGTGGCATCCCATACAGTGTACAACAGGTTTTCAAACGTATATACTGAACTAACCACATTTTCGGTTATTCGAAAGATATAATTGCTATGACTTATGAAAATTAATGACTCTGGTATATTAATATGTCAATGACGTTAAAAATGTATTCACATTTTTGTTACTACCAATATATTTGCCTGAAACATTTTCATTACACTTGGACTTCTCCATATTTTTAGTATTGTGTAAGAAGAAACAGAAACATGTCGAAATAGCAAATTTTTTTAGGTAATCATCTTTCCTTGTTTATTTCTTTCTTTGTTCCTTTCTTGATTTCCTTATTTACTTATATGAGTAGCTTAATATCAAAGACGGACATCTGTCATTTCCATAGTTTTGATCTAGAGGCAATTTTTTAATTCACAGTGTTCTTTGTAATATTTAACACAATTTATTTTATAAATGTAGTGTTAGAGTTTGCATATGGTTTCACTATAACTGGAAAGAGCATGAAAAATTGTACAAAAAATCACAGCTATCTAAATTTCGATTGAGGTCAGATGTCTATCTTTGATATTAAGCTACTCATATACTTACTTACGTATTTATTTAATTTATTTATATATTTAATTTAAATTTAAATCAATTTTAATTTAAAATTTAAAAAATTTTTAATTTAAACTTTTTTAAATTTAAAATTGTTAATATTTTAATTTAAATTTTTTAACGTTTTAATTGAAAATTTTTAATAATTTAATTTTAATTTCGTAATTTTTTAATATTAATTCTCTATAGGTCTATAGACGTCAATAGAAAATATCAGAATTGCATACATTGCCACACTTGAATATCAACCAGCATATAACAGAAACCTTAGCAAAGTTTTTCACTCTAATCAGGCATAAGCAATTCAATGTTTCAAAAGTTGTGATGTAAAACTGAATTTCAGAAGATTGATTCTCATTCTGTCTGCTAGCTATACACGAACACCCCCACTTCCCTGGAACTCTGAGTGGCAGAGTTCATACTACCCCATCACTGAGGTCCTACGGCAACCCGCCGAAAGGGAATTTGGAAGTGTGAGGGCTGTCGCCTAACCAGACTAGCAAAAAAAAAAGTTACTAGGCGTGCCAACGTCCGAGCGCCACAGCTTCCCCTGTGATGAAAAAAAAAACATATTACAAGCTAAACACTCCTGACTGAACATCCATATTGTGCCAGCAAAGGGCTAACAATGGACACAAAGCTATGAACAACCACACGACGACGATGAGGGGGCCTAACGTGGAGGGCAGGAGGGCTTAAGAACTAAAACTTACGAACTATAAAAAAATAAACATCACAGGGTTCCGCCATGGCTCTTAATCCTAGGCCCTGATAGTTAACCGGTGCCGCATCGGAGAACAGCTACCGGTGACACAGTAATTGCCCAGCCAATCTAGGGTCGGATTCGAAGGGCACACTTATGCCATGCTATGGCGTGCAGACCCGATACGGCTGCCGTAGTGAAAGCACTACAATCTGACTCGAACGCGGCACTTGGAGGTAACTCACTGTTTATAGATGACTTCAGGAGACTCCATCCTGAAATTGAAAAAAAGAACACATTGAGAACATGGGCAATGTTATGTGGTGCTTTGCTAGAAATTTTGGGTCTAGTACACATTTCGATACCAGACGTTGGAACTATTTTCTTATGTGATGATGACGTATGTCATTGATCTCCGCGGTAAACCTCCTGCTTATGGCCTTCAGCAGCTTCACAGCTCCCGCAAATCACAGGAGTGCAGCATAGCCTAATGAAGGAAAATCGCTATCAAAGAGGATGTTGGTGGTCGGGCATTGATTTAATTCTGAAATTCAGAAGCTTCTCAGATATAAAGAGAATTCATTTATAAATATGTCCGAAGGAAAAACGTAATTTTAGGTCAAACCATTCCCTGTGTACAATTATTACAAGGATATGGGTTGCAGCGTGGTGTTCCATCTTAATGCATTCCGGAAGAATAGCGCTATTGTTTAGAATGCCTGCATCACTCAAGACACGTAGATACAAGAAAACAGAAAAACAGACACGGTCAAGCTGACACACTTTTATCATTCTTCTTCTGTATTTATATTTGCACAAAAAGCAGATCATTTCCCTTCATGTGAAAGAATATTTCTGTTACACCTTGTCGTTCAGTAAAGCAAGTGGTAGTGATAAAAGAGAGACAAAAGGTTGTGTTTTACGCAGACCACGCACAATTGATATTTAGAGTTTACGAGTTATTATTTTTTTTAATATTCCAGTGTTCTTCCTCTTTTAACAGACAAAAGGCTCTTGGATGAAGCGAAAACGGTCACCTAACTCACTGTAACTCGGAAAGCAGTAAAGATTTTCAGTAGTAATAAATTTTAAAAGTAATTTCCTTTTTTTTTCAACATTTCTCTCACTTTGACTCTCCATCTAATGTGTAAAATAAAAAAGTTTGCTGTTTACCAACTTTTGAAGGTGCAAATGTCTATTTTAAACAAATAACTTCGAAGGATAAAGCATCACCACGTAGAGCAGAAAACCTGGGTTCAAATCCCAGCACCGGAGAGAATTTTTCTCCGTTCCATTACTCTTTCATCGTATGATGACGCAGAATATCTGCATGGAAATATCATATGTACTTCGATACATTAAAATAATATATATGATATGCATAAATCACTTCGTGATTTAAGACGGCGCTTATTTCGTCGGATCCCGGCCAACTAGTCACTCATAACGAGTGCACTTCAGCACATGTGTGGACTTCAGTCCTACGTTCATAGACATCTATGATGTAGTGCAGAGGGCGGCCACTAGAGGGAACCCAAGAGTTGGAACTTAAATTGAGACGATTCTGTCCGACGCCGGGGTGGGTAACCGGTGTGGCTTAGTGGATAAAGCATCAGCACATAGAGCTGAAAACCCGGGTTCAAATCCCGGCACTGGAGAGAATTTTTCTCCGTTCCATTACTCTTTCATTGTATGATGACCCAGCATAGCTGCATGGAAATATCATATGTACTTCGGTACATTAAAATAATATATATATAATATATTCGAAGTTATTATTTTTTTCTATGTTCCCAAAAAAATTGATTTCAGACTTTTTCTATGCTTTCCTCAGGCAATCACCTATCAACAATAAAAATTACAGCGCGATTGACTATCTTAGGAGCTATAACGTGATAAATATTTAATGCAGCGGGAAACTGATTTCTCCCTCCCTCTGGCTCCGGTATCGTTGTCTTTCTCCCGCACAACCCATCTCTGATTGGTTCTCCTCTTATGCAGGAGATTTCCCGCGGATAACAGTTATTCATTGCTGTGCTATAGGCTAGAAGTCTGCTGTTGGTTTATAAGGCAGTGGATTTGACTTTTTAGGCCTTTGATGTTGGTATGATTAATTTTTGTAAGTTGGCCTGAGTGGATTTTAGAATTTGATTTGATTGCTGTGCTGTCTGCTGTTCGAGAATGGCTTGTTACGAAAGTGGATTGAGTAACGGGGCGAACGTCTGCTTAGCGTTTCGTTATGAGTTAGATGGGTTCAAAGAGTAGACATAAGGCCGAGGGTTGTGACAAGCTAGGAGGGGATATCTAAATGACGTAAGGCCAAGGAATAGGGAAAGTTTTCAATGATCTACAAGTACGGTTTCTCTCCCGTGTGTAGTGTGGGGACATAAGAAAATTACACTTATTTTGTTGATACAAAAAATGTGTTGTATTGGTATATTATTATTACACTGACTGACAAAAAAAATCACGCACCAAGAAGGAGTTGTCGTTCTGCTGCAAACCTCAGCATACAGTTACATCTCAAGGAGATAGTCAAATGATTAGCATAGTAACGTAATTTGTTGAATGGCGTTGCCACCAGAGGTTGTGAACCTGCTGTCATCCATAATGTTGGACTGTTGTTTCCGGTTGTGTAAAACTCGTCGATCATTCGACATGCCTCTACGACGCAATCGAAGAAACTTTACCCAGTTAACGGAGTTTGAGAGGGGCGCATTATTGGAATGCGTGAGGCTGGATGGTCGTATCGGCGAATCGCCAGCCACCTACGCCGTTCTGACCACACAGGACGTGTTGGGACCGTTCGATGCGTGAGGACACACACACACGGCGACTGGGCTCAGGACGTCCTCGACTGACCCACCAGGAGAAAAGATAGTCGAATCCTCCGACAAGCCCGAACAGATCCAACTGTTTTGTCGCCTGCCATCATGAGAAGGTAGCACCGTCGTTACAGGCCCCTGTGTCTGCCCGAACCATTTCAAGCACTAGGCTGAAGGAAATTTGGTCTCACGGCGCCCATTACGTGTCCTGCCATTGACACCCGTCCACCGTCGCCTCCGTTTGCAGAGGTGTCGTGAGCGACAAACCTGACTGCTGAAGACTGGAACCGGGTTGTCTTTAGTGACGAATCCAGGTTCCCTTTGAGCTCTGACAACGGTCGTGTTCGTGTCTGGAGACCTCTTGGTGCGTGCCTCAATCCTACATTTGCTGTGGCGCGACACACTGCAGCCACTGCTAGCGTGTTGGTATAAGGGTCATCACGTATGACAGTCGGTCACCCCTAGTAATGATACGAGGGTCAATAACAGCACAGCGATATGTGCAGGACATCCTTCAGCCACATGTGTTGCCACTCATGGCAGGATTTCCAAGAGGTCTTTTCCAGCAGGATAATGCTCGGCCGCACACAGCAAGGATGTCAGGGGACTGTCTCCCCAACGTTGCCACACTTCCATGGCCTGCACGATCGCCAGAGTTGTCACCAATAAAACATGTCTGGTATCGCCTGGGACACCAACTTCAGTGACCTAGGAGTTTACAAGATATAGAGAACCAGTTGCGGCAAATATGGACAGATATGCAGCAGGATACCATACGAAATCTGTATGCCTCCATACCCGCCCGTATTACAGCTTGCATCCAAACTAGAGGTGGACAAACAGGGTACTAGAGCCTCAATTCAGGTAGTCAGTTTTGAGCAATAAAATTATTATTTTACTCTGATATTATAATCATTTACATACATCAATGTTACGATCATCCACATCAGGTTTCATGCAATTCCCACAACTCCTTCTTGGTGCGTGATTTTTTTTGTCAGTCAGTGTATATGTTACTGAAATTTATAACGAGTTTACTTCGGATACCACGATTTATAAATTTACTGATTAACAGTATCGTTATATTTCCTTATATTCGTTGCAATAAGTGAAAGTCTCAGGAATCTTCTATTTCACATCAATAAATTTAAGAATGCAGTTATATTGTCAGACTCCAAAGCAGCTATTCCATCAATAGTCTCTAAACACACACCTTCATCTCAAACAGCAGAAATAACTAAATGCTCTCTCAATTAATATCACTCAATAAAAGAATTGTATTCCAATGGATACCATCCCATTGTGGAATCCTGGGAAACGAAAATGCGGATGCTTTAGCAAAGAAGGGCAGCACTGCTACTTACAGACCTGTTACTAAATCTACGTATTACTCTGTGAAGAGATTTATTAAATCTACATACATGGACTTCAACAAACAAAATTGATAACACAATCTCAAGGGAAAAAATGGAACTCTCTGCATCATAATCCACAGTTAATTCCCGATTTACCACGAAAATCGTCTGTAGCTGCATTTAGATTGGCAACAGGCCATGGTTGTTTGGCCAAACACCTGCATAGAATTGGAATATATCAGTCCCCTAACTGCCCAATGTGCAACTCAAATCAAGAAATGGATTCGGAACACCTCAAAATCTGTGCTTCAGTGGCTGGCCATGATAATATCTTTGAAAAATATTGGAGTGCAAGAGGTCAAATGACTTTATTGTCAAACGCCTGGCATTAGAAAACAACAACATATTTCCTTTAAATGTTCCCACCCACAAACCCCGGTTTCCAACATGGGAGATATCACCATCTTGTGAGGTCATCGTCTTGACAGCTGTGACGTTATAATTATTTGTGTAACGCGGTTTCATACACCAGTATCGTAATGTATACTATTCCCGAAATTTCC
The DNA here is from genome assembly GCA_025594305.2 of Periplaneta americana. Classification (NCBI taxonomy): domain Eukaryota; kingdom Metazoa; phylum Arthropoda; class Insecta; order Blattodea; family Blattidae; genus Periplaneta; species Periplaneta americana. The sequence continues at coordinate 9,342,267 of JAJSOF020000025.1, forward strand.
ATATCAATTAAAATTACGAGAACATTAAAAGATGCTACTCACTTAACAGAAGAGATGAGGTGACTCCATCCTTCAGTAGGGAGATCTCATTAACACCTTTGGTGATCTTCTCAGGAATCTCCATTCTGAAATATTAAAAAACACATTAAAGTCACGGGCATTTCTTTTGTTAAGTTTATTTTGCAAGCTATAACATCAATGGTCATATTCGCGTGTCACACGCCGTGGCTTCGTGACCTAGGGCATCCTGTCTAGGACTCCAGATCACATATAACAGATTGTTCAGCCTCATAGGCTTTGACAGCAACAACTTTTATCGGTTTCACTATGCTGCCATCTAGCTACTGCATAAGAAGTCACGTTATAACTGTATTTTAATTGCATGGAGCAACTGTACTTCCAACCCATGCATCCCACAGTGATTACAAAGCCATCATGGCTGTATATTTTATATGACAAAATCTGTTTATATTGGAATATAGAATACTATACAATACTTTATAATACACAATTACGACTCGGCCTGTATAAATTGAAATAAACTTATAATATAAAATTACAGGCCGAGGAAAAATCTGACAGAACAGATCATAGAAGCTCCGTCCATTAACCCCTCTACTAGGATGTAGGGATTGACACCTAGCAGAGGAAAATGGAACAAGAAAATGTCATCTAGGAAGCAAAATTAGAACACCCCTCTGTCTCTCTCCTTTTTCTTCTTCTTATATCTTTGCTTACAGTGGGACTCGATCCCTCTGCCGTCAACTCCTCCGCCGATGTGTACCACTCCAGGGTCTGCCATCAATTCCTCTAACGCACAGTTTCCATCTGGTATGAAGGGAGAAAAACTGTTACGATTAAAATTCTACGAATCCCGATGCTTAGCCTCGAGCCCAATGAGGAAACCCTGTTAATCTCGTAACCTGTATACATTACTTCAACAGAAGACCTCTATTGTATTGTATTGTATTGTATTGTATTGTATTGTATTTATTAACATTCCATGGTATTCATACATGCTTACAGCTAGAATATGGAACAAGTAAAAAAACTTAATACTATTATAAAATCTTAATTTATAGTCACAGTCTAGATGAAATATATACAGACGAGATTTACAATATAGTCTACTAGTGCAACACATAGTTTTAGTATCAATTTCATGAAGTGTTATTGAATGTCATGAATTCACCTACAGAATAGAGGTCGTGAGAAATTAGGTACTTCTTTAATTTGGCCCTAAATAATTTTATGTTTTGAGTTTCATTTTTTATATCGATAGGGAGGCTATTAAAAATTTTTACTGCCATATAACACACTCCTTTTTGATAGCATGATAGACTTGCCGATGGAGTATGAGTCATTTTTTCACGTGTATTTATGCTATGAACTGTTGAATTAGTTACAAAGTTTTCACGATTACATACGAGGAAGATTATTAATGGAAAGATAAACTGACAAGCAATGGGCATTATTTGTAGTTTTTTTAAAATAGCCCTACACGATTCCATAGATTTGGCACCTACTAATATTCTAGCGGAGACTGACATGAAACACTAGAAAAATGATGACCACTATCATGAATAACAAAAACTATTTAGACAATACCAGACACAACTAATAGAAGAAAAATAAATAAGAGGACACAAACAATGAAGAAAAAGGAAAAAAAAAGAAGGAATAAGAAAGAAAATAGGAAAAGGATAGCCAATGGAATTACAGTGACGTAAGAAACGTAACACAGAGAAAGGGGCATTGTTATATGCTTCCTTTCATATCAAAGAATAAAAATTATAAGAAAATTAAATGATATTACTTAGTGTTAAAGATGAGATGTGGTGATTCCATCTTTCAGTGTGGACCTCTTATTAAGGCCTTGGGCGGGCTTTCCAGCTTGTTAACAAGTCTCCATCCTGAAATTAAGAAGTCACATTCAGCCAACGGGTAGTACTATGTTCTTTCTTTGCTGTAGATTATTCTAACAAATAAATATTTAATATTTATTATTAAATGCCACAGAGTCAAAGAGTTTTGACATAGTTTAAAACACAATATGGTTAAACTAGCGCTGAGGTAGTTTCTTCCTACTCTGCTTATACAGGGACATCATTTTATTTTTACTTCAATTTTTATTGTACCTCAGTTTTTGAATGTACTTCACTCCCACCCCTTCTACTAATGAAGTTCCAACTGTCCTCCAGACAGAATCAAGGCCGCATATAGTAAACAGCACTGAGTTAGTGAGTATTAGTACGTTCCAGAAATATGTTCGCGTTTTCCAGTGACGAAAGAGCTTTCAATATTGAATCATATTTTCGCACAGGTACTGTCCGTTTGCCTACGTCGCATCCCAATTTCCCCCACCTGCTTCTGCTCGCCCCTCTGTAAAAGCTGAGCTGTCTTAGCTCTTTTCTGAAAACATTAATTTCTGTTAGGAATTGGACGTTTACGTAATATTATACAACTGTTTAAAATAACTTAAATAAAAGGGTCTCGTTAATTAATTAACTGTCACGTGATTTCCCCCTTTCTACGATCCTTCGGCATAACCACTTGGACGGACAGAAGATAGCATGTCTGAGTAATTTTATCTGTGTGGGTCGGGCAAAAGTGAAGATTGAATTTATAGCACGTAAAGTAGGCCTACTCTTTTATAGAGTAGGTACAGAATTATTTCAACAGGAGTTACTAGTACAAAGAACGAAACTGACAATTGGAATTGGGTGCAATAATCTATAGTGCGGTAATATTTACAAAAGAACTGAAGCCTGTATCGAAATGAACGGCTACCATTTTCAAAAATGTGTTTAAATATCCATATTATGATTATTTTTAAATTTAACTTCATTCTCTATATTGTACGCTAATGTGCTGTAGACAGTATAATATACACTGCATAAGGAATACGTTCACATGGATAACTCAGTTCGTGAGTAAAAACATTTATTCTTAATACAGTACTGCATTTTGATTAAACAATACCTAATTGAACATTATCGAACTCAAAATCGCGATATTTCCTAGTTTAAATGGATGAACTACTTTTCTTCCCTCCTATACCTAGTAAATTGATTTGTTTGTGTTTTACGCCAGTATCATCGAACTACAGTCGTGGAAGGGGGTAGCAAACGGTGTTTCCGGTTCTCTAAAGGTATAGCCAGGTTAATATTAAAAATGTAGCTATTCTATCAATAGTCTCTAAACACACACCTTCATCTCAAACAGCAGAAATAACTAAAATGCTCTCTCAATTAATATCACTCAATAAAAGAATTGCATTCCAATGAATACCATCCCATTGTGGAATCCTGGGAAACGAGAATGCAGATGCTTTAGCAAAGAAGGGCAGCACTGCTACTTACAGACCTGTTACTAAATCTACGTATTACTCTGTGAAAATATTTATTAAATCTACATACTTAGACTTCAACAAACAAAATTTGATAACACAATCCCAAGGGAAAAAATGGAACTCTCTGCATCAAAATCCACAGTTAATTCACGATTTACCACGAAAATCGTCTGTAGCTGCATTTAGATTGGCAACAGGCCATCATTGTTTAGCCAAACACCTGCATAGAATTGGAATATATCAGTCCCCTAACTGCCCATTGTGCAACTCAAACCAAGAAATGGATTCAGAACACCTCAAAATCTGTGCTTCAGTGGCTGACCATGATAATATCTTTGAAAAATATTGGAGTGCAAGAGGTCAAATGACTTTATTGTCATTAGAAAACAACAACAACATTTAGTTATGAGAAGCTGACCAATTTTTGTTGATTATAGGATCTAAGATTAAATCACCAGGGATAACAGCTTAATTATTAAGACTTAATTTGTATTCAAATCGCACTAATAGTTCTAGAATCAATAATAACTATTATCCAATCTTAGCAAGAAAGATTATTTATCCATGTTTTCAAGCCGCAATTACGATGGAAGGTACAGTGTCTAATGTACAGAAAATCTATAAGCAATTTAAATGTACGGCAACATTACGATATAATTCCCGTAAATACAAGAACATCGCAGCAGGCGATATGACAAAACTGACTGATGATTATAGCAAAATTTTAAAGTAAACGTGGTCTGACATTTTACTAAAATATTGAAAATCTAACCAGAAGTTGTAATGCTTGTTTTTTACAATTTGAAAGTTTTACTTTGGTTATAAACAATTCCATCTTGCTTCCCGAACATTCATAAATTAGCAGCAGTGCAGAAGACACAGCCCTGCAGTATATATTGACTACACCCCAACTCTGGCTACTAGCAACAGGGATCTATAATGAACATCGAATCAAAATACCCCTCATTTCTCGTGAAAAACAACAACTGAACAGACTACAGTGGACTATAGTGGACTTTATGTTGTCAGCAAACAGCTGGATACATTAAGAAGATTGATTGATAAATTAGCAGCAGAAGTAATGCCAATATTTGGGAACATTCACTGTTCACGTTTGACAGATTGAATAGCTGCCCATAACAAGGTTATAACCAGCAAATAAGAAATTCTTCAAAAATGGGGAAAAACACATTATACCGTACATACTTTTAATTGTTTAGAGCAAGGTTGGCAATCAGACAAGTGTGCTGATTTTAATACGAGTACAAGTAATACACATAGTGCATCATTAACAACCATTATTCACGAAAAAATCTACATATGAGAAATGGTCACAACGTTGTTCTGGGTAGCTATTCGATTCACACATCATTGTTGATTCCAACCACTTTACTTCGGGAGGAAACTGATTCCCCAGGAGGTGTTGAAAATTTTGAAGAGCAATTGTACTACAACCATTTCTGGGAGGACTATTTATTTCAGAATTCTTTCATATTGATGGCTAAGAAGTGATACCTCGTATGTACAAAAACGATCATTTAGTTTAACCACCGGTAAATTATTATTTAGAATAACTGCATTAGAGTAGAGCAGAAGATCTTGCAAAGCAGAAGAATATATGAAAAGTTCGTCTATTTTGAGAAAAATTACGTTAATTTTTAAAAGAGTTTTTTATTCATTTGCGAGGTACCACCAGCATATAGATAATTATACAGTATGGACACTTTGCGTCGGTACCTTTGATGTAGCAGGAGTGATTTCAATGACCTTCAAATCAGCTTGAGCGTGAGATTCTGCTTTCTTCCTGGAGTTGGCGCTGACATCACACCAGCTAGCAGTCGACACAGCGGAAATGTAACACATACAATTAATACATCTAGGTACATTATGTACTCAAATCAAATAAATTGAACCATGAAATAATAAATCCGTCATTAACTGTAATGTGTAGACTCTAGAGTTCCTTTATAATGAAAATTGAGACGTTGAATCCAACAACAATTAAAATATGTAATGATTTGATAGTGCTGAAAATTGAAAAACAAAACTCCTATGAGAAGTAAAATCATATACTTATATTATATTGTATAGAAATAGTAAACGAATTTGATACATAATTTTATAATACATTATTTTATAATATAATTTATTATATATAAAACATAAAAAATTATTATTACTACTAGTTTGTCACTGAGAAATAAGGAAAAGCTGGTAACTTGAATTTATTGGAAGCAAAGTGTTACTGAATTATGCAATAAAGTAGGCGATGCTTGGATCCTGTGTCCCAACTCTTATATTCAATTATTATCTTAGCATGTGCTCGATTACACTAACCTCTAGCGCTTGAAAGTGGAACTAATCACCGGCGAACAGAGAAACAAAACAGGAAAATTCGCTCAGTGTCCATTCTATGTAATCCCTATTCGCTGGTAACACTTCTCAGCTATCGATATTTATTGAAAAATTTTGTGTTCTAAGTTACTCTGTACAGTAATTTTTTATGTTCAGGTTTTTCTATATCCAATACGTATTTAAATGAACAAAAATGAGCCCACACTGCTTCTTTATTACTGATATTTAGATAAGTAGGCAAGGTGATGGCATCATCATGAGTTGTGTTATAGCTCTATACTTTTCTTGATTGAAATTTGGCACTTAGACTTAATCAGCATGTCTATTGTTGTGACATTTTTAAAATGACGCAACTAAATCAGAATTGCCACACTGGTTATTTTCTAACTAAATCTAGTGGAAAATATAAAAAATCGAATTAGATTAAAGACATCATTGGATTTTGATAGGAACACAATAATCAGAGCCGGGGGGGGGGGGTATTTCCTCCCCACCCCCAGTACTCCCCCTGGATTCAACACGTCATACATGGAGTCCATTATGAGGATAGTTTTCAGCATGACTAGAGAACATCAAAAAATTCACAAGACAAACTTTCACGAATAAAGACAAACCTGGATATTTGTATATGAAGGGTACAGAGAAAGAACAGAGTCACAATTCTCATAAGGGTGACGACATCATCTAAGTCAGTATATTACTGAAAAATTTATGTGTTTTTCTTATCAAAACTGATAAAGGAGAATTATCACTATGGATACAATCATACTTTCCTACATTTTCATTAGGAACAACAATAAATTTTGCAGTAATATACTGAATTAGATGATGACATCACCCTTAAGAAAATTGTGACTCTGTTCGTTCTTTCTCTGTACTCTTCATAAGTATGGGAAAGAAAAGAGATTTGAATTACTTTAGTTTTATTTTGAAACATTCGTCAATATAACAATTTCGACGAGGTGTTAGGATATACTGTGCATTTATTTATGAAAGGGTAGTGTCATTTAAAATATAGGTTACAATGCATTTACTATTTCAAATTGTTTGTATTATGAAGTGAAATAATTTTTATTAACAATTATTGTTTAGTACACCTACAAAAATATTTCAAGAGTCCACTGCAAGAATGATGGATGTCATTTGGAATACATTTTGCAGGAGACGCAATTGAAAGTTTGAAATGCTTAGCGCTCAAAGCTTAACTGTGATTTTCCGATCATTACTGGACAACGACTATCAGTGTTAATGCCATATAACTTTCTATGTACATTCTATATGTCTTAAGCTATCTGTGCTTCAGTGGCTGACAATGATAATATCTTTGAAAAATATTGGAGTGCAAGAGGTCAAATGACTTCATTGTCAAACACCTGGCATTAGAAAACAACAACAACATATGTCTTAAGCTATGCATTGACAGTCTTGGTTCATTTTCGACAAGAAAGTGACATTCATCATTCTTGTAGTGGACTCTTCATTTAATATAATTGTCGGAACATAAATTTTCTAAATAAATTAACCTAGTTGGGCTAAGTATAGCCTAGTATTAACTTGTGGTAAATATACATTACTGTAGTAAATGACTCCCTGCACCCCTGACGAAGGTTTCTCTCACACGCCGCGACGTTCACCCACACCACAGTGATCGCAGAGTCCGGTCCATCTGATTTCGTCCATTTTGTAGCCTTATCCGTGTCCTTCACATTCCTGCTTTACACAAGATATAATTACACACAAGAAACAGACATGCAAATCAAATTAAAAGTATTTAACGAAGCACAGAATTTTTAAATATCTGTAGCTTTGCACTTAATGGAACTTATTGCTTTGAATATTTCTTACAAAACATATTCTTACACAGAATTGAGGACCGTTTTTGCAAAACTTGCTAACTGAAAAAAACTAAATTTTACAGGAGAGACAAAACACTATAGTAAGCAAGTTTTACTGTATCTCTCACTTATACGAGAAAGCAAGTTTTGAAAAAACGATCACACTTTGACACTCTACAATGAAGAGAAATAACCCAATTTTACTAAGATGCTTTGAACATCATGTAGTGGCCTGCCTTATGTTAACGAATCCATCAAAATCTCAATTTTGCAAATTTTGCAATTAGCAAGTTTTGCAAAAACGGTCCTCAATTAGTCTTGTGCATGAAAGCTCTATGGAATTTATTGCACAATAATGTCTGAAGGCATCTGGGTAATTGTAAGGATACAATGGAAGGGACGTCACGAACGTATTTGTAACCAATAGGTCTACAGTATACATAAATTTATCACATTTTAAGGGGCTACGTCCCGTAAAACCGCAAATACTCACTGCACCAACAAAGTTCCCAGCATAATAAAAACATGCATCACATCAAAAATAAAAAATCCTATGGGTTTCATAAAATTTCTTACGAAAATCAATGCAATATGGCCATAGCATAGGATCCAAAAATGTTTTTTACATCAACAATCACATCCCAACCATCCATTTTACACAACATAGAAGTTAAAAATGTACATCAGAAATTAAGGGGACACTTAAGTTATGTGAGTTTTGGAAGTTCCACAGTTTTCATCCAAATCTTATGAAATTTATACCACATATACATGTCCATATTAGTATGCTCTGCACAAAGTTTGGTGCCACTAGGACTTAAAGTTTTGAAATAATATTTTTTTTCCCATATTTTATAATGCAGTCACTAAAAATGTTCCTTACACAAAAGTTTTCAAAATATTTACTTCAAATTTTGTCAAAAGCTTAAAAATACTCAGGAAACAAAAATTATTTAGCTTTCTTAGCTAAGCCTAAATAGAGTGATACATACATCTTGATTACACAATATATATTATTTTCATGCACCGAAGTACATATGATATTTCCATGCAGATATTCTGCGTCATCATACGATGAAAGAGTAATGGAACAGAGAAAAATTCTTTCTGGGGTATCCAGTGTGGCTTAGTGGATAAAGCATCAGCACGTAGAGCTGAAAACCCGGGTTCAAATCCCGGTGCCGGAGAGAATTTTCTCTGTTCCATTACTCTTTCATCGTATGATGACACAGAATATCTGCATGGAAATATCATATGTACTTCGGTACATGAAAATAATATATATGATATGCGTAAATCACTTCGTGATTTAAGACGGCGCTTATTCCGTCGGATCCCGGCCAACTAGTCACTCATAACGAGTGCACCTCAGCACATGTGTGGACTTCAGTCCTACGTTCATAGACATCTATGATGTAGTGCAGAGGGCGGCCACTAGAGGGAACCCAAGAGTTGGAACTTAAACTGAGATGATTCTGTCCGACACCGGGATGGGTATCCGGTGTGGCTTAGTGGATAAAGCATCAGCACGTAGAGCTGAAAACCCAGGTTCAAATCCCGGTGCCGGAGAGAATTTTTATCCGTTCCATTACTCTTTCATCATTTGATTACACAACTTTTAACACTGTATCACTTCGGAATATGTATTATATGACTTTCTTGTGTTAAATTCTATCGTACCTGGTTAACATGTTTCGACCTTTTATGAGTTCTGAGGATGACCCATAAAAGATGGAAACATGTAAACCAGATATGATATAATTTAACACAAGAAAGTCATATAATACATATTCCGAAGATTGACACAATAAATTTTTCAAATTTATGAATCTACCATTCCACCATTTTTTGCTCTAATGCAATGACGATCATGCCCAAAAGTACCATAGTATTAATATATCATAAAAATGCTAAATAAGTTTCATTCTTTAATGTCGAAATGACCTCTCACTTAAGTTTCAGACAAATCTGACCAAAATTGTTCTGCAAGGAGCATTTTTAAGTCATCAAAATGTGAAAAATTTTAAAGGAAAGAAAACAGCATTAAAAAAAAAAAAATGTTCTCTACTCATTCAAAACTGCCCAGCACCATATGTTGGCCCCTCTGATTTCTTTGTTGCTTCCTCCTCCTTCAATTTGGACCTTTTTGAGGCATAACAGCTTCGCCTTTCACTTTGGTACACACTCCTGTGATTATGTTGTTCGCTGTGCTGTAGGAAAAGTTGGCTCTTTCCTCAAAGAGTGACTGAGTTCTTGTGACAGACTCTTTTTCTTTTGACACAAAAACTTCTTTACTACACTTGCTCCATACAACACTGTGAACACTTTCATTTGCATTTTGTGTCTTCTTTGTGCATTGCTCTAGTAATGAGTTTTCTGCTAGTCTTTGATCAATCTTCTTAATGTATCCAGCTGTTTGCTGACAACATAAAGTCCACTATAGTCCACTGTAGTCTATTCAGTTGTTGTTTTTCACGAGAAATGAGGGTATTTTGATCGATGTTCATTATAGATGCCTGTTGCTAGTAGCCAGAGTTGGGGTGTAGTCAATATATACTGCAGGGCTGTGTCTTCTGCAACCGGTACTGATGATTTTAATTTACTTCTTTTGTGGTTTATGGATGGACAGTATAAAAGAATGTGTTCCAGATCTTCATCATGATTATTACACCACAGACAAGTAGGATTATCAGAAATGTGAAATTGGTGTAGGTAAAATTGAGTGACAATGTGACCTGTTCTGGCTCTTGCTAGTCTTTGATATGCTGGCAAAATTTTAGTGACAACAACTTCTGAAAGTTTCACTTTCATGCTGTCATGTGTGGTTGTTTCTTTCCCCTCAGCTGTCTCTCGATTACAAAAAGACCATGACGTTGGGCCCTTTGGGCATTTTTGATGTTGGAGCTTTGTGTCTGTGGACATATAATGACATATAGTGGCGTCAATTGCATTTTTCATTTCTGAAACATTAGGGGTATTGTCACTAATAGCTTTTCTGTAATAGATGGTAAGTTTTTCAATGGTAGTGTCCTTTAGACCACCAATATGTGTGTGTGTGTATCTAACGCTCTGGATTTAACAATGAAGTCATCATCCTTCTTGCTTCCCAATATTTTGATGGAAGGTCCACAAATGTCCTAAGAGTTTCACAATTAGCCAGGTGCTCCATCTCCATGTCCTCTTCTCTGGTGCACAGTAAGCATTTAGGTGAATTCAGTACTCCAATACGATGGAGGTGTTTACTGAGGCAATCATGACCAGTAATCAATCTAAACATGGCCACGGCAGATTTTCGAGGTAGATCAGGAATTAGTTTTGGGTCTTTAAATGATTCTTTCCATTTTGAATTTTGATGTTTTGCCTGTTCGCTGTTACTTATTCTTTCTATGACTCATTTTATTGATTCATATGGGAACTTGAAATTCCCTTTGGGGGAACCTGTAACCCCTAGAGGGCGCGTCCCCAGATGGCGGATCGGGGAATGCCTCTCAGAAATGAGTGGTAGGAGAGAAATGAAATATCTCCCGCGGACCAACAGGTAATTATCTGTGTTAGCCTGTCATAGCATAGAGATGCGTCCCACAGGAGGCAGAGGTGGGAACGGTTGGTGGACTCAAGTGAGCCCTCCCGGCTAGGTCCGAAGGACCCGCTGACCAAAGACAGGTGTGGTCCTCCTTTCATATAGGGGGTTGAGAAAGGACAGTACAACCGCCAACTCTTAAAAACATGGTGTCCTTCAAGAAAATGGTTCAAATCAGCTCATCAAAATGTTGCAGACCACCAATTTGTCTACCACCTAATGTCACACCACCTCGTGAACTCCAATACTTGACAGTATTTCGAAGTGCAGTTCCTAATCTCTTTGCCACATGATTCAGGCATTCTTGATTTTCAATGGCGATGCCAGGATAAACATTAAGCTTGTTCAAATGCTCATAAGTCTTTGCTTCACAACTTTACTGTGTATCGCATTCCACTTTCATTCATGGACCATTTCCCTAGAATCTCTGCAGCATCCCTTTCCATGGCATTTGAAGACCCTTCATGATTTTTCTGGAGTTACCTGCAGATACATGTCCCTCGTACCGTAAATGATAGTCAAGGGTGCCTTCACATAAATGTTGTTTTGTTATCTCACATTTCATGGCAATATTTTGACAAAATGTGGATGTCAAGATGTCAATAACTAATCCTATGCCATAATTTGAAGTGAACCCCTTTTCTGCCATGTGCCATCATATGACACTGCTATATCTATCACTGGCTTGGAGCATAGAGTTGGGTCTAACTCCTCATGTTCTTGACGGACAGCTACAGCAACCACATTCATATATATGATATATGATATATACAGAGCGTTCGCCTATGGGTGGGGCCAGGAAAGCGGCCTGCCTGCAGTGTCACTTGCGGGAATCGTCTATCCATAAACTTCCGCTTTCTATACTATACTCTGTAGAGTTTTAATTTTAAAAGTTTAGCAGCAGTAAAGACTGATGTTTTTGAAACACTAACTTCCTGTGAAACACGTCTTAGAGAATTATTAGGAGAGCGTGTAAATGATGCACTGATTTCATCAATTTTTTCTCCTGTCAATACTCTTCGTTTTCGCTTAGGAATTGTAGCATTTATCGACCCTGTTGTCCTTCATTTGTTAACAAGACGTCTAACATTTTCTCTACCCTGAATTATAGCACCCGAATATTTCACTTCAAATTGCCTACGCACCTCTCTACATGACTCTGTTTTCACATATGCATCATACATAAAAACTCTCTGTTCAAGCGTGAATTTTGTGTTTTGCATTGTTAACAAATTTTACACACACATTGAATATTTAAGCAACTATGTCAAGAAACTGCACTGTACGTGTTAAATACTGCAACATCTGGCTCACAACTGATAACTTGTCGACCTTGATGTCCTTGATTGTCGAGAGTGTCTCAACAACTGCGCGCACAAAGCGGCGTATCAGTACATGCCGCTTTCCTGGCCTCACCCATAGGCGAACGCTCTGTACTTACTTACTGGCTTTTAAGGAACCCGGAGGTTCATTGCCTCCCTCACATAAGCCCGCCATTGGTCCCTATCCTGAGCAAGATTAATCCAGTCTCTATCATCATATCCTACCTCCCTCAAATCCATTTTAATATTATCTTCCCATCTATGTCTCGGCCTCCCCAAAGCCCTTTTTCCCTCTGGCCTTCCAACTAACACTCTATATGCATTTCTGGATTCGCTCATACGTGCTACATGCCCTGCCCATCTCAAACGTCTAGAGTTATTGTTCCTAATTATGTCAGGTGAAGAATACAATGCGTGCAGTTCTGCATTGTGTAACTTTCTCCATTCTCCTGTAACTTCATCCCTCTTAGCCCCAAATATTTTCCCAAGCACCTTATTCTCAAACACCCTTAATCTATGTTCCTCTCTCAAAGTGAGAGTCCAAGTTCCACAACCATAAAGAACAACCGGTAATATAACTGTTTTATAAATTCTAACTTTCAGATTTTTATGATACATTATTATAACTAACTACTGTAAGAATTATAACTACTTTATAAAAACAAACAACACAACTCAACAGGTCAGATAACTCGCAAAACTATCTGAAAGCTTGTATTTTACTGAACCACGTGGTAAGATAAACACAGGAAAATAATTCCACAATACAAGAAGTTGTGTGTCTTTGGGTTTATAAAGTTTGACTCACCGAGATGCAAAGTTATATATCTCCTAATTTTAAACTCTTTGACAGGATGGAAATCCAGTGGGCGCGGTAAATTCAAAATAAAGTAATGAGTGAGAATAAAATATGAATTACTAAACGTCATTGCGGGGTGGGGCTGTTAAATACCTATGCAGAGAAATTTAAAAGGCTGCCGACATCTTTACAAATGGCGGATTTACAAATAAATTTACATTTTGGAATAGAGGAATGTTCTAATATTTTAATTATGAAAAAATATAAATTTCACATTTTTTACTGAAAATCACCAAAAACCCACATAGACCTAAGTGTCCCCTTAAGAAAAATTACTGAGCCACTTCAATATTCAAAATCACAGTCAATCACAAACTCTATTAATATTAAGTCAACTTCAGAACACGAGACATCCAGTATAGCCTACACTAAACCTTGCACTTCAAAATCAATGTAATATTCTGTTGGATACAAAAAAAAAAAACCACACACACACACACACCCAAATCATGTATTTTTGTAGAAGCTGTCCCCATATCACAACACAAATGAGATCGTCTACCCAACACTTCGTTTCACAAATTACAAAAACCTTCAGACATTACGACACAATAAAAGCCATAGAGCTTTCAAAAAGTTAAACTTTCACCACACTTCTCAATCTGGTTGTGTGGTAGAGAAAGCCTGATGGCCTTAACTCCACAATAAATAAATAAATAAATAGATAAATCAATAAATCATACGCCATATCCAATTCTAAACCAACATACTCTTCAGTGTCATAAACATTCAAACATCGGAAGTCGATGTATCTCACGACTCAACCTATCGATTATCGATCACAATGCCGCTATCATATTATAACCACAGTCTAGTATATACAGTCGAGAAGCTCAATACGTAGTAAATATGCAAAGAGATAGTTGCTCACCACTAGGATCGCTAATATCGCCTCATTACAGGCAATGCAAAATAGTACCGTCACAGTCTATTGTTTCTAGCACCCTCAAAACTCAAGCTTCGTGACTGTATATAGTAGACTGTGTTATAATTCATGTCCTAGATCATATATGTAACAGATAACTCAACGCTATGTTAAAACCGGCAGCACTTTGAAGAGAACAACCGCCAGGACCGCCACCCGTCCGCCGCAAACGAACACGAGATGGCAGTACAGTCGCTAATGCAATTCAAATGGGAATTATGACATGACTCCTTATGTAAAAACTAGATTGCAGCGTAGTAAACCTGACAAAAGTTGCTAACGTCAAAGCCTATAAGGCCGACCTATCTGTCACATATTTGATCTAGGCTCATGTCCATGTCACCAATGAAATTATGATATCCAAGGTACCTTTAAAATCACGGAATATACTAATTATATTTCTACAAATCTTGAGAACTCAACATTTCAAAGAAAAGTACAGCCTTTCAACTGAGTTAAAGCTGGTAGTCAGGCTTCCTTCTTTAACGATGGCACTAAATTATATTATACACACGGTCGCACACTGCCGTTCAAAGATATCTCACCCCCACTAATCGATAATGATCGATAATTTGTTCGTGTAAGAGTGGCTTTTTTTTAGTTATTACTTCTATGAATAGATGGCGAAGTTAAGAGTCAGTGTCGCCAATAAAACATACAGTGTCTATCAGTCTTATTCGTACAGGTGAAAATATGTAACAACTTTGGTGATAAAAGACACATGAAATGAAAGTATTACATTTCTCTTTGAAAATTCTGTTCAGTAGCATTATGAATACAAATAAAACAAAAAGTAAATTCCATATATACCATAAACACGTAAATAAACTAAATTTAACAAAATATATAATTTCTCTACCTGTCATTTATATTCGTACAGTTACTAACAAAATTAAATAACTATACATAAATAACATAAACAATTACGTTCTAATACCTAGTTGCATATCCTCTAGCTTTGATCACTGCCTGACACCTTCTCTGCGTGGAATTTACCAACGTTTTACATTGCTGCGGAGTGAAATTTCGCCATTCTTCTAGCACAACAGTTTTGAGGTGTTCTTTGGACGAAATTGTATTTTTATGTATATTTTCCTTAAGTTTGGACCACAAATGCTTGATGGGATTCAGATCGGATGATTGAGGAGGAGTATGGAGTTGTTTCGGGACGTTCCATATCAACCAGTGTTTGTTCATTTCGGCCGTATGTTTGCTGTCGTTGTCTTGATGGAAAATGTAAACAGACGGCAAATTCATTTTATTGCACTTTCCTTGACATTATTTTTCAAGATATTGTTATAGATTATATTGTCATAATTGCATCAATTAAGTCGATGTTACTCACGCCTTTCGAAGACTTATGCTACCAAATCATTATGACGCCACCTCCGTGTTTCACAGTGGGAAGATTGTTATCCACTTTATCGGCCTCATTCTTCTTTTTCCACACTCTATGGACACCATCGGATCCGAAAAAGATTAATCTTGGTCTGATCACTGTCCCAAAATTCTTGCTCCTAATTTACATGAACTTTAGCAAATTTAATTCTTAAAGCTCGATTTTTTCTACTTACAAAGGGACTTTTTCTTATTCTTCCACCATGAAATCCATATTTATATAGGACACGTCGCATCGTTGTTACACTAACAGTCTTCCTTGTGGTTTTTGTCATGAGAGAACGTGGTTTCGGCACACTTAACCGTGGATTTGATATTATCTGTCTTATTTTGAACCTTTTTTCCCTCTCATTTAGTATATATATATATTTTTTTTTTTTTTTGGTTTTCTCTTCTGATTTGTAGTAAATCCACGGTATTTGAATTTATTAACCACGTATTGTATCGTGGAATGACTTTTGTTTACTATATTGGCTATTTTCCGTAAAGAATAACCTTTAAGAGCCAGTCTAACTATCGTCTTCTTTAGCTCGGCACTGAGTTCCTTCGACTTGCCCATTTTGAACAGAACTGACTGCTGAAGCAAAACAAACCCTAGAGCACGCGGTAATGCACACTCGCTGTTACCATTAAGGCACGGCATCCCCGAATAAGTCAAAATTACTCATGTGTACGAATATAAATAACATACAGTTTTACTTTCAAAGTAATGTATTTATTAATATTTTTGTTAATTAGAGCTTAAAATAAAAACTGGTTGTAAATTAACATTCTAAGAAATGGTTTTAAAGCATGGTACACTACTATTAGTATATGAGTATAATTATTTTGTACTAATGTTGTCTTATTAGTTTAAATTAGATATGTACGAATAAGGA
Organism: Periplaneta americana; assembly: GCA_025594305.2. Taxonomy (NCBI): domain Eukaryota; kingdom Metazoa; phylum Arthropoda; class Insecta; order Blattodea; family Blattidae; genus Periplaneta; species Periplaneta americana. The sequence continues at coordinate 9,358,771 of JAJSOF020000025.1, forward strand.
TGATAGACACTGTAAATATACCCCCATTATAGAATTACAAATTTTGTCACTATCTAATCATTGTAAACGCATTATGTTTATGTTCAGTGGTGAACCGCTGATACTGTCAATTATGAGAATAATTTATACTAAATCTATATCACCATTTTCACCAACATTTTTTTTTTTTTTTTTTTTTTTTTAGAAATAGTGGTACTATTTCAAAAGTTATCAAATTGTTGTATCTTTAATTCTGACATAACCGGTAGTTGGAAAGTTCGCTTACACGACCGGAAAATTATAGGTCAGAGTAATTCAATTGGTGGCACTTGATATGACTGTTTATGCTTTTAAATTAAATTAACTTACTTGCTATGTATTATATTTTATACCTCAACTGATGGCTTTGTAAATTTAAAAATCTGATTGCTATGTACTGTATATTTTTAGTACAGCCATCAATGTAGCTCAGTCGGCAGACTCGCAGGCCTGTTAATTCGGAGCTCTGCTCGGGCATGGGTTGGATTCCCCGTTTGGTCTGATTGGTTGTTTTTTTCCGACGTTTTCCCAAGCCGTTGGACTGATGCCACGTACACGTTCACGTACGAAGGTCAGACTAGTACACAGCCTCGTGCGAAAGTAAGGTACATTCACTGGTACGCAAGAATATTAAGCGCGTACACGTGTACGCTCGAAGTTTAGGCGCGTACAAGGGTACGCACAAAGTTTAAAAACATACATATTAACGTACGCAGTTTATACTAGTACACTGGCACGTGCGAAAGTTAGCTATATTCTCTGGTACGCAAGATTAATAAGCGCGTACACGTGTACGCTCGAAGTTTAGGCGCGTAAACGGGTACGCACGCAGTTTAAAAAACATTCACGTTCACGTACGAAGGTTAGGCTAGTACACAGGCACGTGCGAAACTTAGGTACATTCACAGGTACGCAAGAATATTAAGCACGTACACGTGTACGCTCGTAATTTAAGAGCGTACACGGGTACGCACGAAGTTTAAAAACATACACGTATACGCACGAAGGTTAGGCTAGTACACAGGCACGTGCGAAAGTTAGGTACATTCACTGGTACGCAAGATTATTAAGCGCGTACACGTGTACGCTAGAAGTTTAGGCGCGTACAAGGGTACGCACAAAGTTTAAAAACATACATATTAACGTACGAAGTTTACACTAGTACACAGGCACGTGCGAAAGTTAGCTATATTCACTGGTACGCAAAAATACTAAGCGCGTACAAGTGTACGCTCGAAGTTTAGGCACGTACACGGGTACGCACGAAGATTAAATAACGTATACGTTCACGTACGAAGGTTAGACTAGTACACAGGCACGTGCGAAAGTTAGGTACATTCACTGGTACGCAAGAATATTAAGGGCCTACACGTGTACGCTCGAAGTTTAGGCACGTACTCGGTTACGCACGAAGACTAAAAAGGATACATGTTCATGTACGAAGATTAGACTAGTACATAAGCACGTGCGAAAGTTAGGTACATTCACAGGTACGGAAGAATATTAAGCTCGTACACGTGTACGCTGGAAGTTTAGGTGCGTACACGGGTACGCACGAAGATTATGAACATTAATGTTCACGTGCGAAGGTTAGACTGGTACACAAGCATGTGCGAAAGTTAGGTACATTCATTGGTACGCAAGAATAATAAGCGCGTACACGTGTACGCTCGAAGTTTAGGCGCGTAAGCGGGTACGCACTGAGATTAAAATACATACAAGTACACGTACGAAGGTTAGGCTAGTACACAGGCACGTTCGAAAGTTAGGTACATTCACTGGGACGCAACAATATTAAGCGCGTACACGTGTACGTCGATATTTCGGCGCGTACACGGGTACCGTCGAAGTTTAAAAAACATACACGTTCACGTACGAAGATTAGACCAGTATACAAGCACGTGCGAAAGTTAGGTACATTCACTGGGACGCAAGAATTTTAAGCGCGTACACGTGTACGCTCGATGTATAGGCGCGTACACGGGTACGCACGAAGTTTAAAAAACATACACGTTCACGTACGAAGATTAGACCAGTACACAGGCACGTGCGAAAGTTAGGTACATTCACTGGGACGCAAGAATATTAAGCGCGTACACGTGTACGCTCGAAATTTGGGCGCGTACACGTGTACGCACGAAGTTAAAAAAACATACTCCTTCACGTACGAAGATTAGACCAGTACACAGGCACGTGTGAAAGTTAGGTACATTCACTCGGACGCAACAATATTATGCTCGTACACGTGTACGCTCGAAATTTGGGCGCGTACACGAGTACGCACAAAGTTTAAAAACATACTCGTTCATGTACGAAGATTAGACCAATACACAGACACGTGCGAAAGTTAGGTATATTCACTGGACACAAGAATTTAAAGCTCGTACACGTGTACGCTGGATGTTTAGGCGCGTACATGGGTACGCACGAAGTTTAAAAATATACATGTTCATGTACGAAGATTAGACCAGTACACAGGCACGTGCGAAAGTTAGGAACATTCACTGGGACGCAACAATATTAAGCGCGTACACGTGTACGGTCGATGATTAGGCGCGTACACGAGTGCGCACGAAGTTTAAAAAACATACACATTCACGTACGAAGATTAGACCAGTACACAGGCACGTGCGAAACATAGGTACATTCACTGGGACGCAAGATTATTAAGCGCGTACACGTGTACGCTAGAAGTTTAGGCGCGTACAAGGGTACGCACAAAGTTTAAAAACATACATATTAACGTACGAAGTTTACACTAGTACACAGGCACGTGCGATAGTTAGCTATATTCACTGGTACGCAAAAATACTAAGCGCGTACAAGTGTACGCTCGAAGTTTAGGCACGTACACGGGTACGCACGAAGATTAAATAACGTATACGTTCACGTACGAAGGTTAGACTAGTACACAGGCACGTGCGAAAGTTAGGTACATTCATTGGTACGCAAGAATATTAAGCCTACAATGTACGCTCGAAGTTTAGGCACGTACTCGGTTACGCACGAAGACTAAAAAGGATACATGTTCATGTACGAAGATTAGACTAGTACATAAGCACGTGCGAAAGTTAGGTACATTCACAGGTACGCAAGAATATTAAGCGCGTACACGTGTACGCTGGAAGTTTAGGTGCGTACACGGGTACGCACGAAGATTATGAACATTAATGTTCACGTGCGAAGGTTAGACTGGTACACAAGCATGTGCGAAAGTTAGGTACATTCATTGGTACGCAAGAATAATAAGCGCGTACACGTGTACGCTCGAAGTTTAGGCGCGTAAGCGGGTACGCACTGAGATTAAAATACATACAAGTACACGTACGAAGGTTAGGCTAGTACACAGGCACGTTCGAAAGTTAGGTACATTCACTGGGACGCAACAATATTAAGCGCGTACAAGTGTACGTCGATATTTCGGCGCGTACACGGGTACGATCGAAGTTTAAAAAACATACACGTTCACGTACGAAGATTCGACCAGTATACAAGCACGTGCGAAAGTTAGGTACATTCACTGGGACGCAAGAATTTTAAGCGCGTACACGTGTACGCTCGATGTATAGGCGCGTACACGGATACGCACGAAGTTTAAAAGCATACACGTTCACGTACGAAGATTAGACCAGTACACAGGCACATGCGAAAGTTAGGTACATTCACTGGGACGCAAGAATATTAAGCGCGTACACGTGTACGCTCGATATTTCGGCGCGTACCCGGGTATGCACAAAGTTTAAAAAACACAGTCATTCACGTACGAAAATTAGACCAGTACACAGGCACGTACGAAAGTTAGGTACATTCACTGGGACGCAAGAATATTAAGCGCGTACACTTGTAGGTGCGTACCCCCGTACGCACGAAGTTTAAAAAACATAGTCATTCACGTACGAAGATTAGACCAGTACACAAGGCACGTACGAAAGTTAGGTACATTCACTGGGACGCAAGAATATAAAGCGCGTACATGTATACGCTGGATGTTTAGGCGCGAACACGGGTGCGCACGAAGTTTAAAAAACATACACGTTCACGTACGAAGATTAGACCAGTACACAGGCACGTGCGAAAGTTAGGTACATTCACTGGGACGCAAGAATATTAAGCGCGTACACCTCGAATTTTAGGCGCGTACACGGGTACGCACGAAGTTTGAAAACATACACGTTCACGTACGAAAATTAAACCAGTACACAGGCACGTGCGAAGTTCGGTACATTCACTGGGACGCAAGAATTTTAAGCGCGTACACGTGTACGCTCGACGTATAGGCGCGTACACGGATACGCACGAAGATTAAAAAACATACGCGTTCACGTACGAAGATTAGACCAGTACACAGGCACGTACGAAAGTTAGGTACATTCACTGGGACGCAAGAATATTAAGCGCGTACACTTGTGGAAATGCGTACCCCGTACGCACGAAGTTTAAAAAAACATAGTCATTCACGTACGAAGATTAGACCAGTACACAAGGCACGTACGAAAGTTAGGTACATTCACTGGGACGCAAGAATATAAAGCGCGTACATGTATACGCTGGATGTTTAGGCGCGAACACGGGTGCGCACGAAGTTTAAAAAACATACACGTTCACGTAAGAAGATTAGACCAGTACACAGGCACGTGCGAAAGTTAGGTACATTCACTGGGACGCAAGAATATTAAGCGCGTACAAGTGTACGCTCGATGTATAGGCGCGTACACGGATACGCACGAAGTTTAAAAAACATACGCGTTCACGTACGAAGATTAGACCAGTACACAGGCACGTGCGAAAGTTACGTACATTCACTGGGACGCAAGAATATTAACTGCGTACACGTGTACGCTCGAAGTTTAGGCGCGTACACGGGTACGCACGAAGTTTAAAAACATACACATTCACGTACGAAGATTGGACTAGTACACAGGCACGTGCGAAACTTAGGTACATTCACTGGGACGCAATAATGTTAAGCGCGTACACGTGTACGCTCGATGTATAGGCTCGTACACGGATAAGCACGAAGTTTAAAAAACATACGAATTCACGTACGAAGATTAGACCAGTACACAGGCACGTGCGAAAGTTAGGTACATTCACTGGGACGCAAGAATATTAAGCGCGTACACCTCGAATTTTAGGCGCGTACACGGGTACGCACGAAGTTTGAAAACATACACGTTCACGTACGAAAATTAAACCAGTACACAGGCACGTGCGAAGTTCGGTACATTCACTGGGACGCAAGAATTTTAAGCGCGTACACGTGTACGCTCGACGTATAGGCGCGTACACGGATACGCACGAAGATTAAAAAACATACGCGTTCACGTACGAAGATTAGACCAGTACACAGGCACGTACGAAAGTTAGGTACATTCACTGGGACGCAAGAATATTAAGCGCGTACACTTGTAGGTGCGTACCCCCGTACGCACGAAGTTTAAAAAACATAGTCATTCACGTACGAAGATTAGACCAGTACACAAGGCACGTACGAAAGTTAGGTACATTCACTGGGACGCAAGAATATAAAGCGCGTACATGTATACGCTGGATGTTTAGGCGCGAACACGGGTGCGCACGAAGTTTAAAAAACATACACGTTCACGTAAGAAGATTAGACCAGTACACAGGCACGTGCGAAAGTTAGGTACATTCACTGGTACGCAAGTTTATTAAGCGCGTATTCGTGTACGCTCGATGTTTAAGCGCGTACACGGGTACACACGAAGTTTAAAAAACATACACGTTCACGTAAGAAGATTAGACCAGTACACAGACACGTGCGAAAGTTAGGTACATTCACTGGTACGCAAGTTTATTAAGCGCGTATTCGTGTACGCTCGATGTTTAAGCGCGTACACGGGTACACACGAAGTTTAAAAAACATACACGTTCACGTACGAAGATTAGACCAGTACACAGGCACGTGTGAAAGTTAGGTACATTCACTGGGACGCAACAATATTAATCGCGTACATGTGTACGCTCGATATTTCAGCGCGTACCCGGGTACGTACAAAGTTTAAAAAACATACACGTTCAAGTACGAAGATTAGACCAGAACACAGGCACGTGCGAATGTTAGGTACATTCACTGGGACGCAACAATATTAAGCGCGTACACGTGTACGCTCGATGTTTAAGCGCGTATACGGGTACGATCGAAGTTTAAAAAACATACACGTTCACGTAAGAAGATTCGACCAGTACACAGGCACGTGCGAAAGTTAGGTACACTCACTGGGACCCAAGAATATTAAGCGCGTACACGTGTACGCTCGAAGTTGAGGCGCGTACACAGGTACACACGAAGTTTAATAACATACGCGTTCACGTACGAAGATTAGACCAGTACACAGGCTCGTGCGAAAGTTAGGTACATCCACTGATACGCAAGACTATTAAGCGCGTACACGTGTACGATCGATGTTTAGGCGCGTACAAGGGTACGCACGGGATTTAAAAAACATACACGTTCACGTACGAAGGTTAGACTAGTACACAGTCACGTGCGAAAGTTCGGTACATTCACTGGGACGCAACAAAATTTAGCACGTACACTTGTACGCTCGAAGTTCAGGCGTGTACAAGGGTACGCACGAAGTTTAAAAAACATAGACGTTCTCGTACGAAGGTTAGACTACTACACAGGCACGTGCGAAAGTTCGGTACATTCACTGGGACGCAAGAATATTAAGCGCGTACACGTGTACGTTCGATATTTCGGCGCGTACCCGCGTACGCACAAAGTTTAAAAAACACACACACGTTCACGTAAGAAGATTAGACCACTACACAGGCACGTGCAAAAGTTAGGTACATTCACTGGGACGCAAGAATATTAAGCGCGTACACGTGTACGCTCGATATTTCAGCGCGTACCCGGGTACGCAGAAAGTTTAAAAAACATACACGTTCACGTACGAAGATTAGACCAGTACACAGGCACTTGCGAAATTCAGGTAGATTCACTGGGACGCAAGAACATAAAGCGCGTACACGTGTACGATCGATAATTGGGCGCGTACACGTGTACGCACGAAGTTTAAAAAACATACTCGTTCACGTACGAAGATTATACCAGTACACAGGCACGTGCGAAAGTTAGGTACATTCACTGGGACGCAAGAATATTAAGCGCGTACACGTGTATGCTCGATATTTCAGCGCGTACCCGTGTACGCACAAAGTTTAAAAAACATACACGTTGACGTACGAAGATTAGACCAGTAAACAGGCACGTGCGAAAGTTAGGTACATTCACTGGGACGCAAAACGTTTAAGCCCGTACACGTGTACGCTCGATGTTTAAGCGCGTACACGGGTACGATCGAAGTTTAAAAAACATACACGTTCACGTACGAAGATTAGACCAGTACACAGGCACGTGCGAAAGTTAGGTACATTCACTGGGACGCAAGAATATTAAGCGCGTACACGTGTACGCTCGAAGTTTAGGCGCGTACACGGGTACGCACGAAGTTTAAAAACATACACGTTCACGTACGAAGATTAGACCAGTACACAACACGTGCGAAAGTTAGGTACATTCACTGGTACTCAAACGTTTATTAAGCGCGTAAATGTACGCTGGAAATTTTCAGACGCGTACACGTGTACGTACGCACGAAGTTTACTCGTTCACGTACGAAGATTAGACCAGTACACGTTCACGTACGAAGATTAGACTAGTACAAGTTTAAAAAATACTTGTTCACGTGAAGATTCAGTGTAAAGTTAGGTATTCACTGGGACGCAAGAAATATTAAGCTCGTACACGTACGCTCGATGTATAGCCGTACACGTACACGAAGTTTAAAAACATACACGTTCACGTACGAAGATTAGACCAGTGGATGCGAAAGATTACATTCACTGGGCGCGTACACGTGTACGCTACGCGTACAAGTTTAAAAACAAACGTTCACGTACGAAGATTCCAGTACGTTACACTGGACGCAAGAATTTAGACGTACAGACTAGTACGCTCGACGCGTACCGGCACGAAGTTTAAAAACATACACGTGAAAGATTAGACCAGTACACAGGCACGTGCGAAAGTTCGGGTACATTCACTGGGACGCAAGAATATTACGAATATTAAGCGCGTACAATTTAGTACGCTGGAAATTTAGACGCGTACACGGGACGCAGAATACGCGTCGAAGTTTACGGATACGCACAAAAAACATACACGTTCACGTACGAAGATTAGACCAGTACACAGGCACGTGCGAAAGTTAGGTACATTCACTGGGACGCAAGAATATTAAGCGCGTACACGTGTACGCTCGAAATTTAGACGCGTACACGTGTACGCACGAAGTTTAAAAACACGTACACGTTCACGTACGAAGATTAGACCAGTACACAGGCACGTGCGAAAGTTAGGTACATTCACTGGTACGCAAGAATATTAAGCGCGTACAATGTGTACGCTCGATGTTTCAGCGCGTACACGGATACGCTGAAGTTTAAAAAACATACACGTTCACACGAAGATTAGACCAGTACACAGGCACGTGCGAAAGTTAGGTACATTCACTGGGACGCAAGAATTGTACGCTCGATGTTTAAGCGCGTAAAAAAAACATACACGTTCACGTACGAAGATTAGACCAGTACACGTTCACGTACGAAGGTTAAAAACATACTTCAGTACGACAGTACACTTGCGAAAGTTAGGTATCCATTCACTGTGGATCGACTCACGAATTTAAAAAACATATTAAGTACACAGTCACGTGCGAAAGTTATGTACATTCACTGGGACGCAACAATATTAAGCTACAATGGTACGCTCGAAGTTCAGGCGCGTACACGTGGTACGCACGAAGTTTAAAAACATATACGTTCTCGTACGTTCACGTACGAAGATTAGACCAGTACACAGGCACGTGCGAAAGTTAAGGTTAGACTACTACACAGGCACGTGTGAAAGTTCGGTACATTCACTGGGACGCAAGAATATTAAGCGCGTACACATGTACGCTCGAAGTTTAGGTGCGTACCCCCGTACGCACGAAGTTTAAAAAACATAGTCGTTCACGTACGAAGATTAGACCAGTACACAGGCACGTGCGAAAGTTAGGTACATTCACTGGGACGCAAGAATATTAAGCGCGTACACGTGTACGCTCGAAGTTTAGGCGCGTACACGGGTACGCACGAAGTTTAAAAACATACACGTTCACGTACGAAGGTTAGACTAGTACACAGGCACGTGCGAAAGTTAGGTACATTCACTGGGACGCAAGAATATTAAGCGCGTACACGTGTACGTTCGATATTTCAGCGCGTAACCGGGTACGCACAAAGTTTAAAAAACATACACGTTCACGTACGAAGATTAGACCAGTACACAGGCACGTGCGAAAGTTAGGTACATTCACTGGGACGCAAGAATATTAAGCGCGTACACGTGTACGTTCGAAGTTCAGTCGCGTACAAGGGTACGCACGAAGTTTAAAAAACAAATACGTTCTCGTACGAAGGTTAGACTACTACACAGGCACGTGCGAAAGTTCGGTACATTCACTGGTATGCAAGAATTTTAAGCGCGTACACGTGTACGCTCGAAGTTTAAAAAACATAGTCGTTCACGTACGAAGATTAGACCAGTACACAGGCACGTACAAAAGTTAGGTACATTCACTGGGACGCAAGAATATTAAGCGCGTACACGTATACGTTCGATATTTCAGCGCGTACCCGGGTACGCACAAAGTTTAAAAAACATACACGTTCACGTAAGAAGATTAGACCAGTACACAGGCACGTGCAAAAGTTAGGTACATTCACTGGGACGCAAGATTATTAAGCGCTTACACGTGTATGCTCGATATTTCAGCGCGTACCCGGGTACGCACAAAGTTTAAAAAACATACACGTTGACGTACGAAGATTAGACCAGTACACAGGCACGTGCGAAAGTTAGATACATTCACTGGGACGCAAAAATATTAAGCGCGTACACGTGTACGCTCGAAGTTTAAAAAACATACACGTTCACGTACGAAGATTAGACCAGTACAGAGGCACGTGCGAAAGTTAGGTACATTTACTGGTACGCAAGACTATTAAGCGCGTACACGTGTACGCTCGAAGTTTAGGCGCGTACAAGAGTACGCACGGGGTTTAAAAAACATACACGTTCAAGTACGAAGGTTAGACTAGTACACAGTCACGTGCGAAAGTTAGGTACATTCAGTGGAACGCAACAATATTAAGCGCGTAAAAGTGTACGCTCGAAGTTCAGGCGCGTACTCGGTTACGCACGAAGATTAAAAAGGATACATGTTCACGTACGAAGGTTAGACTAGTACACAAGCACGTGCGAAAGTTAGGTACATTCACAGGTACTCAAGAATATTAAGCCCGTACACGTGTACGCTGGAAGTTTAGGCGCGTACACGGGTACGCACGGAGATTAAGAAAATTAATGTTCACGTAGGAAGGCTAGACTGGTACACAGCAATGTGCGAAAGTTAGGTACATTCATTGGTACGCAAGAATAATAAGCGCGTACTCGTGTACGCTCGAAGTTTATGCGCGTAAACGGGTACGCACGGAGTTTAAAATACATACACGTTCACGTACGAAGGTTAGGCTAGTACACAAGCACGTGCGAAATTTAGGTACATTCACAGGTATGCAAGAATATTAAGCGCGTACACGTGTACGCTCGAAGTTTAGGCGCGTACAAGGGTACGCACGAAGTTAAAAAAACGTCATGTTCACGTACGATGGTTAGACTAGTACACAGGCACGTGCGAAAGTTAGGTACATTCACAGGTACGCAAGAATATTAAGCGCGTACACGTGTACGCTCGAAGTATAGGCACATACACGAGTACGCACGAAGGTTGAGATCGTACACGGGTACGCACGTAGTTCAGCCGCGTAAATTGATACGCTCGATGGTTAAGAGCGTATACGGGTACGCACGAAGGGTAAGCGTGTTTACGGATATGTACGGCCGATTGCCTGGTTGGGTTTTTCCCAATGTTTTGTCCAATCAAAAGGCTAAGTTATGGCCTCATCTCGCTATCAGCACTCCCATCGATGCTGAAAATTAAGGACCTAGTAGTAGATACAGCGTCGTTAAATAACCAAATTTAAAACAATAAACTACACGATAAATGTTTCGCGCAGAATACGTACTTTTGATGTGAACGTCTACGTTCAAAGCGCAACAGGAAAAAAAAAAAAATGTGACGTTCGAACATGGGAAGTCTACTCTGACGTCACTCGTGTACAATAGAAATAGAAGTGTCCCGGTACGTGATTTTCCATGCGGTCCATTCCGCTTGATTTCCATTTTAATGTGTATTTCAAATAAAATATACTACCGTATTAGAGAATTACGAGTATATACTATTATACAAATTCGAGTACAGACGTTTCTCATAATCATTTGGATATCCTTGAATCCTTTTGTATAAAATATCATCTGCCAATGGTTTGATAAAAAAGAAAGACGATTTTCAGCTCTCTTAACTAATTTCTTAAGCGTTCAACAGATGGCGTAGCATGTGCTATACTGGATCATAATTTTTCAGCGGCATGTGGTAGCTGCTGCCACCTGTTGTATAAAAATTGGGATTCGTATTCTTTTCATGTGTCATGCAATGAAACCATGATCATCTCCGTAAATACTTATGAGCATCCAGTTCTGATATACCAGTGACTGAGGCACGTGGCTCGTAATATGGCCGATATGCGAAATTCAAGTTACCTGAACGTATCGAATTAAGCCATGATTAATCATCAATCTTCAAACATAGGTGCATATTCTACTATCTTCATAAATGTCCACTTCAGTGATAAATTTACACAAATTGAATTTGGAATAAGTATAATATTACCTGAAAGACATGGAAGTCATACACATTGGAAGAGAAACTCCATCCAGTTTATTTACTTCGTTGACCGAAGATGCTAATTGTTGAAAAGACTGTCTTGTAGGACTGCCTCATGTTCCCGCACTGACGTGGAACGTGTACACAATACACATGACGCAAATTCATGCTTAGTCATAGTGTTAACATGGCAGAAATGATAAACGTAAATATCGTGCCATGGTTGTTGGTAGGCACCAATAAAAAAGGACTTCCTGATTTTACAATTCTTCCATTTCCACTCTATGTATGCATGTATGTATGTATGTATGTATGTATGTATGTATGTATGTATGTATGTATGTATGTATGTATGTATGTATGTATGCGTTATTACATCAAACTGAAGTGGATTTAGTTTCAGAAGTTCATAAAATTTATATATGAATTTCCTTGTCCCACTACTAATACCAGAAGTGAGCTTATTTCTTATAAATAGGGCTAGGATTTTGATGACCTATAAATCATCAAACAATGTCCTAAAAACAATGCATTTATGACCTAAAAATCTTTCAAAAATGCCCTAAAAATTGTTCTTGTATAATTGGCTTAGTAGGAAAAGAGATTTTGTGCTACTTAATATTTAGACTAGTAATTAAATTCTAGTACCAACATTTAAGTTTATTTAATTTTACATAATTTTTTCTAAGGGTACTCTTTAATTAATTATTTTACCTGATGTAGTTTCCATGTAGTCCACCACAAGACCACTCTTACTCGGAATTAGCAAGTATAGAGGAGTCTATATTGAAGGGGTGGTTGGAGTGTACTACGTTAAAATGGCAATATTTGCGTAGAAAAACGATTAAAATAATATACAAAATAATGGATATTAGCCATAAGCGTAGCTTGGTCGGTTAAGGCGCTTGCCTGCCGATCCGGAGTTGCACTCGGTCGCGGGTTCGACTCCAGCTTGGGCTGATTACATGGTTGGGTTTTTTCAAAGGTTTTTTCCAACTGTAAGACAAATGTCAGGTAATCTATGGCGAATCCTCGGCCTCATCTCGCCAAATATCATATCGCTATCACCAATTCCATCGACACTAAATAACCTCGTAGTTGATACAGCGTCGTTAAATAACCAAGTAAAAAATTAATGGGTATTAATGGACAAAATATGTAGACAAATATCAAAGGAAATAAACATTATTTTATATTAATAATGGGGATTTATGGGCAAAATTAAATGAAAATGCCTAAAAAATGTCCGAATAAAACAAAAGATGCTCTTATGAGTTGAAACAGGCAAAAAATGCAAAAAAAAATGCCCTAACAAATATGTCTTAAAACACTCAGTTTATCACATAACATATAACATGCAGCAATGTTTCTGGCTTACTAGAAGAAAGATGCAATTTCATCAAAATCCTAGCCCTACTTATAAATTTCGGCTTAAACTATAATTTTATTTTATAGTAATCCATAAAACGATTTTAAATATTTGAATCCAAGTTCCTGGGTGTTTGTAATGCCAACTTTCAGCGAACTGCGTTACAAAATTAAGCCATGATTTCACATGCACGTGTTACGTGTTCCACATGGTGAAAGCTGTAGTACGGAAACCTTCCACAGAGGGCTCGACGTTCAGCGTACCTCTAGCTTATTTCTGGAGCATTGAGAAATGCAAGAATTTGTTCGCATAGAACCTAGTTAAGGGTGTTTAAAATCTGCTTCTAAATATCGACGTTTCAAATTCAACATTTTCTTTTACATTAATGGAAAGGATTAACATCGATATTTTTTAGTAATATCAATGAAAGCATTGTGATCAGGATTGGGATTGTTGGCAAGTTATGCGTTAATTGCTACATGTCGCGCAAAATATGTAATTTACATCATAAATGTAAAAATATGTCTAGAGGTTTTAAAAGGAAGAAATGAAACTTGACTTCACGGTGGAGTTCGGGAGCTGAGAGTTTATAATCAGTGATTTTGAAGTTAGATCCTCTATTAAAATAAAAGTTGAAGACATGTAGTACAGAGGAACACCTTTGCATAGGAAATATGACGAACTTGGTTTCAATACCACTTACTTACTGGCTTTTAAGGAACCCGGAGGTTCATTGCCGCCCTCACATAAGGCCACCATTGGTCCCTATCCTGAGCAAGATTAATCCAGTCTTTACCATCATATCCCACCTCCCTCAAATCCATTTTAATATTATCTTCCTACGTCTCGCCTCTCCAAAGGTCTTTTTCACTCCGGCCTCCCAACTAACACTCTATATGCATTTCTGGAATCGCCCATACGTGCTACATGTCCTGCCCATCTCAAACGTCTGGATTTTATGTTCCTAATTATGTCAGGTGAAGTATATAATGCGTGCAGCTCTGCGTTGTGTAACTTTCTCCATTCTCCTGTAACTTCATCCCTCTTAGCCCCAAATATTTTCCTAAGAACCTTATTGTCAAACACCCTTAATCTCTGTTCTTCTCTCAAAGTGAGAGTCCAAGTTTCACAACCATACAGAACAACCGGTAATATAACTGTTTTATAAATTCTAACTTTCAGATTTTTTGACAGAAGACTAGATGACAAAAGCTTCTCAACGGAATAGTAACACGCATTTCCCATATTTATTCTGCGTTTAATTTCCTCCCGAGTGTCATTTATATTTGGTACTGTTGCTCCAAGATATTTGAATTTTTCCACCCCCTCGAAGGATAAATCTCCAATTTTTATAGTTCCATTTCGTAGAATATTCTGGTCACGAGACGTAATCATATAGTTAGTCTTTTCGGAATTTACTTCCAACCCTATCTCTTTACTTGCTTCGACTAGAATTTCCGCGTTTTCCCTAATCGTTTGTGGATTTTCTCCTAACATATTCACGTCATCCGCATAGACAAGAAGCTGATGTAACCCGTTCAATTTCAAACCCTCTCTGTTATCCTGAACTTTTCTAATGGCATATTCTTGAGCGAAGTTAAAAAGTAAAGGTGATAGTGCATCTCCCTGCTTTAGCCCGCAGTGAATTGGAAAAGCATCAGGTAGAAACTGGCCTATACGGACTCTGCTGTAAGTTTCACTAAGACACATTTTAATAATCGAACAAGTTTCTTGGAAATACCAAATTCAATAAGAATATTATATAAAACTTCTCTCTTAACCGAGTCGGTTTCAATACCACAAAACTTGAAAATAAAAACAGCTCAAAATGTACCTACAATGAGGGAGATACTAAAATTGTTGAGCGGGCGAAAATGTGTGAAGATCTGTAGCTCCTTTCATAAGAGGCTTCTCAGCATAGAATATACAGGGTGCGTCAGAAAGAACGGATGGATTTCACATGGCAAGAAAATTGTAAAGATTCATGAAATCAAAAATTTATTGTTATCAACATATTCACCAATACATGCAGTTTATTTATGTAAAACAACATTATCCATATGATGTCCTTGGCTTTCAATACAGGCATCGAGGCGTTTTCTGATGTTCGCCATCACTTTCACAGTCATAGCTGGTGCAATTGCCACGATTTCTTCACGAATCGCTGTCTTCAGTTCGTCCAGTGTATGTGATCGATGTTTACAAACTTACGCCTTCAAATGGTCCCAAAGAAAGAAGTCGCAGGGCGCGAGATCTTACCGTAGCCTCGGACAATCTCAGTGCAATAGAATTTCGTCCAGGTGATTTCTTCTTTAATGTTGAACCTGTGATACGAAATGAAGCCTCCCACCGCAAAATTGTATTCCGAGTTGGAATCCTACCGTGACATCCGATGTCGAAATGAGTCCTGAGTGGCGATCACAGACTCTTCATTTTTCAAAAATGTCTCTACGATGAAAGCACGTTGTACACCAGACCAACACCATGTTCTCAACTGAAACTGCATTCTCTGGCTGACCCAACAGTCGTGGTCCCCCTCACTATATCTCTCTCCTCGTTGCGTATCGATAGTTTGAAATCCATCCGTTCTTTCTGACGCACCCTTTATTATGTAACATTTAAAACAGAAAAGCAAAGCGATTATATCGTCAAGAAATGATCGAAAACTTTCGGCTCGGAGCATGCGCAGTGTGATATTCTTTGACTTTGAAAAATCTCGAGTCGCTCAACTACATAATATTATTATGTCCCTCATTGTACATTTTGTTCTTGTTTAGTTTTTGTGGCTCGATAATAAAAACACAGCAACACGCCGTCTTCAAGCACATAGAAGAGTATGTAACTTATTAATTTACTTCCATAAACATATTTTATTACACTGCGTAGAAAATCGTGTAAATATTAGTTTTCTATGCGACGTAAATTACGTAAAATATGTGTCACGTAATTTACGCCGCTATCTTTGTTTGTGATCAAATTATTTACTGGACTCAATACTACCGAATTGTGTGAAATATCTATTAATATTTCGCGGAATTAAGTTTGGTCGATTTCATTCATTAATTAATTCATTCATTCATAGTGTCCTGCTCAAGGGCAGGTCTTTCACTGCAAACCCAGATTTTTCCAATCTATCATATTTTCTGCCTTCCTCTTTGTCTCCTCATATGATCCATATATCTTAATGTCGTCTATCATCTGATGTCTTCTTCTGCCCCGAACTTCTCTCCCGTTCACCATTCCTTCCAATGCATCCTTCAGTAGGCAGTTTCTTCTCAGCCAGTGACCCAGCCAATTCCTTTTTCTCTTCCTGATCAGTAATTATTCCTCCTTCATCCACTTTTTCCAACACAGCTTCATTTCTTATTCTATCTGTCCACTTCACACGCTCCATTCTTCTCCATATCCACATTTCAAATGCTTCCAGTCGCTTCTCTTCACTTCGTCGTAATGTCCATGTTTCTGCCCCCATACAATGCTACAGTCCACACAGATTCTTCACTAGTCTCTTCCTGAGTTATTTTTCCAGAAGCCCGCAGAAGATGCTGTTTTTTTTTCTATTAAAAGCTTCCTTGGCCATTGCTATCCTCCTTTTGACTTCCTGGCAGCAGCTCATGTTACTGTTTATAGCACATCCCAAGTATTTGAAGCTGTCTACTTGCTCTACTGCCTCATTTAGAATTCGAAAGTTTATCTTCTGAAGTTTTCTTCCTATGACCATGGTCTTCGTCTTCTTTGCATTTATCTTCATCCCATACTGCTCACAGCTGTCATTTAGCTCCAGTAGCATATCCTTTAGTATCGTCACCTCTTCTGCTAATAAAGCCATATCATCAGCAAATCTTACGCACTTTTCTCTTCTTCCTCCTACTATCACCCCTCCGATGTTCCGAAAACAGTTCTTCACTAAATTCTCCAAGTAGATGTTGAACAGGGTAGGTGATAAAGGGCATCCTTGATGTTCTCCTCTCCCTATTTCACTTCCTTCTGACATTTCTTCTCCTATCCTGACTTTGACTCGTTTCATATAAATATTACTGAACAACCTTCTCGGTTTCCAATCCACACCAATTTTCTTTAGGATCCCCATCAGTTTACTTCAATCCACTCTGTCAAAAGCCTTTTCTAAGTCTACAAATACTAGGTACACTTCTTTATTCTTCTTGATGCATTATTTGTGAGATTTTTCGCAGTCCTGAAAGGTTTATAATATTATTGCCCTTATAAAAATATATATAACAATATATTTAATATTATCTTCGCCAGTCACCAACCTTGTCTATCGTCCTGTCTTTGTGAGTGATAAACAATTGTTCCCTCCTTAGAAATAACAGTGTCAGATCAGCAGAATAATTTACTGACTATGTTTTAGCAATAATCACTACAATTAATATCAGTTTCACTTTCATATTGTCATTGAATTGGTACGAGTATTCACGGTCCTAATGCAAGCATTTTGGCCAGCTTTACATCATGTTGTTATTTTCATTATTCTGATTAATAATTTTGTCGCTTTTGTCTGAATGAAAACATGTAAGGACTTCTCTCTATTAAAAAATTAATTAGTAACCTTTAACTTAGATGGAGAAAAGTCATATAATATTTTACAAAAGCGACAAAATTATTATAATTTTCTTCTGTTGAATCTTAATAAATGTTGCTTTATGACGTATTCTAAAAATAAGACAGTTGCTCAAAATTCGTATGAAATTAATGGTGTGAAGTTACCTAGAGTAGAATCATTTAAGGATTTGGGTATTTATTTTACACACAACTTATGTTTTAAAATGCATTTAAATCACGTGGTAATTGCTGCATATAGAAAATTAAGATTTATAATCAGAAATACAAAAGAATTAAAAAATATAAATACTATTGATACTCTATATAAAACTCTAGTTAGGAGTAAGCTAGAGTATGCGTCTGTAATATGTTCCAGTCCCATCAGATGCAAATAGAAAGGATACAGAAAAGATTTTTACGTTATTTATATTTTAAAAAACATCACGTGTCATCTTACGACAAGCAAATTTCATATAATCAATTACTTTTTTTAATTTAATTACAAAACTTTAAAATCTCGACGATTAATAAATAGTCAAATTTTACTGTATAAGACTGTTAACGGTATATTTAATAACTGTGATTTTCTTAAATTCCTTCAGTTCAATGTAAAAAAAAAAAAACAGAATTACGTCATAGGCAACCTTTTATTATTCCCATTCCTAGAACTGTTTTCTTCAAGAACTCTCCGTTGTTTGTTATGTGTAATACTTAAAACTCTCTGTCTTTAAACTGTGATTCTCAATTAGATTTCAGTTTAACAATTGAAAAATTTCATACAATATTAAAAAGAATTGTATTTCCTTAGATATTTAAATTATGAAGAAGTGTATTATAATGTTTTTACTCTAGTTTTTAAACAATTTTGCATCATTATATTGACATTTGGCACTATATTAACTACAATATTATATTCTAGCATCTATTACTGTTATTTAGCGTGGATGGATTTGGCGTTAGCGAGATGGTATTAGGCGAGATGAGGCTGAGGACTCGCTATATGACTACCTGACATTCGTCTTACAGTTGGAAAAAATCAGTGAAAACCCTAGTCCAAGCGGGAATCGAACCCACGCCCGAACGCAGCTCCGGAGCAGCAGGCAAACGCACCTGCCGCCTGAGCTACGCTAGTGAGTGGTTTTCTTTTCGAGTACAGCTATTTTAATCTGACTGCTTCATTTTAACGCTATAAATTCAGACTCCTCTAACAGCCTTCGTTTTTTAAGAGTCATCAGATACTGTAGATCATGTCTCGCACCAGATTCCTGGAAGTGGGTTCACTTGCGATCACTGAGTGCTATGCTTAATTCAAATTTCATGTATCGCATACTCTACACGCATGGGATAAGGGAATATCCTAACCCCTTGCCATGACGGCTCCCCTTCCGGACATTTAATTAAATTACATGCTATTAGCAGCATAGCCTGTATGCTGTAGCATAATGGATACCGACCGTGTAATATTACATACATGTGCATATTGATAAGGGCACCGTTATCCGGACGGGTAGAGCGTTGGCTTTACACGACGGAGTCCCGGGTTCAATTCCAGGTGAATTCAAGTGAAAAGTGTAATTCTTACTCTCTGAGGTAACTTTCAAAGCACCACTCATGATAACGCGAAATAAATCTTAGAAAGTGCAGGCGATCTCATTCCGGGATATACTCAGCCCGAAGTTTGGTTAGTACTGAGTTAACCTGATCTAAATGAAGGACAAATCAATGGTGAAATATCATACACGAATGTAGATTGAATTTCAACCATTCTTCGTAATGAAATAGATACGAAATCACATCGCTTCGAATACTGTTCTAACTTCGTCTTCAATTGATCAAAATAAGAGGCGAAAAAAGGTTCCTACTCGTAAGGGATGAAAACAGATTCCTACTCGTAAGGGATGATTTTTTTATTTTATTGGGTTATTTTACGACGCTGTATCAACATCTCAGGTTATTTAGTGTCTGAATGATATGAAGGTGATAATACCGGTGAAATGAGTCCGGGGTCCAGCACCGAAAGTTACCCAGCATTTGCTCGTATTGGGTTGAGGGAAAACCCTGGA
Source organism: Periplaneta americana (assembly GCA_025594305.2). NCBI lineage: Eukaryota > Metazoa > Arthropoda > Insecta > Blattodea > Blattidae > Periplaneta > Periplaneta americana. The sequence goes on from JAJSOF020000025.1 coordinate 9,378,645, forward strand.
AAAAACCTCAACCAGGTAACTTGTCCCGACCGGGATTCGAACCCGGGCCACCTGGTTTTGCGGCCAGACGCGCTGACCGTTACTCCACAGGTGTGGACGTAAGGGATGAAAACAGCTTCCTATTCGTAAGGGATGAAAACAGGTTCCTATTCGTAAGGGATGGAAACAGGTTCCTACTCGTAAGGGATGAAAACAGGTTCCTATTCGTAAGGGATGAAAACAGGTTCATGCTCGTAAGGGATGAAAACAGATTCCTACTCGTAAGGGATGAAAACAGGTTCATACTCGTAAGGGATGAAAACGCATTCCTATTTGTAAGGGATGAAAAGAGGTTTATACTCGTAAGGGATGAAAACAGGTTCCTATTCGTAAGGGATGAAAACAGGTTCCTATTCGTAAGGGATGGAAACAGGTTCCTACTCGTAAGGGATAAAAACAGGTTCCTATTCGTAAGGGATGAAAACAGGTTCCTATTCGTAAGGGATGAGAACAGATTCCTACTCGTAAGGGATAAAAACAGGTTCCTATTCGTAAGGGATGAAAACAGGTTCCTACTCGTAAGGGATGAAAACAGGTTCCTATTCGTAAGGGATGAAAACAGGTTCCTATTCGTAAGGGATGAAAACAGATTCCTACTCGTAAGGGATGAAAACTGGTTCATACTCGTAAGGGATGAAAACGCATTCCTATTTGTAAGGGATGAAAAGAGGTTTATACTCGTAAGGGATGAAAACAGGTTCCTATTCGTAAGGGATGAAAACAGGTTCCTATTCGTAAGGGATGAGAACAGATTCCTACTCGTAAGGGATGAAAACAGGTTCCTATTCGTAAGGGATGAAAACAGGTTCCTACTCGTAAGGGATGAAAAGAGGTTCCTATTCGTAAGGGATGAAAACAGGTTCCTATTCGTAAGGGATGAGAACAGGTTCATACTCGTAAGGGATGAAAACAGGTTCCTATTCGTAAGGGATGAAAACAGGTTTCTATTCGTAAGGGATGAAAACAGGTTCATACTCGTAAGGGATGAAAACAGGTTCCTACTCGTAAGGGATGAAAAGAGGTATAGTAGAAGGACAGTGTTTTACACATACCAATTTTCATTATTGTACAAGATACAGTAATGGAGGGGAAAAAATGTTGAATATTTCCAAAAATTTTACTGCTATAAGCTGTACCTAACCCCTTAAAAAATGAAGTGTAATAACGATTTTATTGAAATTTTAATACGCAATATTTTCTACAGAAATTGAAATGTTAAGATTGTGTGGAAAATATGAGAAATTAAAGTTATCTCTTACTTATGAAAAACCCTCTATTGCGTTGATTTACTGATTGGGTTGCCCGTTGTTTATGTATTCAGCAAAAAGTTGATAGGAGCATTCATTACTACCGGTACCGCTAAAATACTAAGCAATGATGTCATATCCGGCGGTCACAATATTATATGTAACAAATTGGAGGTGACGTTGGCAGAAGAGCCGTGGACCATGACTCAGGTTGAGAAGTGCGTAGTGGCAGGTTTTGTTACAACAGTGGCGTAAATGCCGACAAAGACTTCTTCTTAATCCAACATCCGGTTGAAACGATTTCGGCAAGTCTATTATATCCCAATAGGCAATTAAAAGAGTTTCCTAGGAAATTGCCGACAAGCGACGACAAAGAACCACTTTAGCTTGCGCTCAGATTTCGTGTAACAACATCTGAATGCATTTGACGCCTGCAGCAATGAAGTCATTTGGAGTTAAAGTTCATTTTCACGAAGTGTACGAATGAACTGTTTGGTGGTTTATACAGGCGACATGCCGGATAAAAGGTTATGAAGACATTCACAAATTATTTTCATTTGTCTCAAGCATGCTCTTAATTTACTTGTTTTCAACTTACATAACATATGGAACATAATATTTTCCACATTAAGAGTCAATAGCATATTGTCATTTTGTTTTCGCATTTCATTCTGTGCTCAATCTTTAACATTTATGATAAAATGCAATACTACAGGGTGATACCTTGACATATGTACGAGTACATGTATTCCTCAATAGCACAATTTTTCAAACAGAGTAATCATTAACCTGCTAGTTTAATTTATGTATTATATGGAACACAATACTTCCACATGAATATTTAATAATATATGTACCTAATTATTGCACGTCATAATTCCATTTGTGTCTAATCTTAACATTATGATATTGTTCATGTAAACAGTTGAGTCAGTGCACGTCTAATTATAATGTAACATTTATCTAGTCAAGTGGTAACCAGGTTTGTTTGCCCGAATATTACTTCATTCCACTTAATTTCGTGATTCAGTATGTATAACATGATACTTATGATGATGAAAAATAATTGCCGAAAACGTTAATCCAATCAATAAATGTAACATAGTTAATAATTAAGACTATACATTACTTGATAAGCAAGAAGACGGACTCATTAAACCTATATTCACCTAATTCACAAATTAGATTAAAAAAAAGTTACAGAAGTTCAAGCTGTAATATAGCCCTTTTCAAAATATAGTTTTAATTATGATTAGCTCAAAAGAATAATTCAAAACGGAAAAAAAAAAATTAAAATTCCAAACATAATAGAATATGGAGACTAAGTAAGTATGTTAGTAATTTACTGCTAAACCACACAATTTCAACTACCGCAATAGGCCTAATACGATTCTGGCACAAAATTTCGAATCCAATATCCTAAATGACAATTTCCCCGGAAGTAAAGAACCCGAATACATTTTCCCGACTTATTGTCAGACTCCAAAGCAGCTATTCTATCAATAGTCTCTAAACACACATCTTCATCTCAAACAGCAGAAATAACTAAAATGATCTCTCAATTAATATCACGCAATAAAAGAAATGTATTCCAATGGATACCATCCCATTGTGGAATCCTGGGAAACGAGAATGCAGATGTTTTAGCAAAGAAGGGCAGCACTGCTATTTAAAGACCTGTTTCTAAATCTACGTATTACTCTGTGAAAATATTTATTAAATCTACATACTTAGACTTCAACAAACAACATTTGATAACACAATCTCAAGGGAAAAAATGGAACTCTCTGCATCATAATTCACAGTTAATTCCCGATTTACCATGAAAATCATCTGTAGCTGCATTTTGATTGGCAACAGCTCATGATTGTTTGGCCAAACACCTGCATAGAATTGGAATATATCAGTCCCCTAACTGCCCATTGTGCAACTCAAACCAAGAAATGGATTCGGAACACCTCAAAATCTGTTCTTCAGTGGCTGACCATGATAATATCTTTGAAAAATATTGGAGTGCAAGAGGTCAAATGACTTTATTGTCAAACGCCTGGCATTAGAAAGCAACATTTTCCCGACTGCTACTTTTCCGAATGTTAATAACTTCGAATGTGGAATGTTTGTTGTTAATAGGCTAGTTGGATACATCCAATGTAACTGCAGTAGTATAATATTTATCTTCTCAAAGATTAAAAAAAATCACTCTGGTTAAACATTCAGAACGCCTAATCGAACTTCAACTCACTGACTACTAATAAGCAAACGTTCTCATGGGAGCAGATAAAAAGTTTTTTTTTTTCCTTCCACCATGTTAATAATGTCAAAACAAGTGCTTATACAAATTTTGGCTACTCGAGCGAATTACGAGGACCGTCCAGAAAGTAAGTTTCCCTGGGGTCGTTTGTATCAACTTGATCAACTTTTGTATCCTGTGTCGTAGAAGTCTGTCGCCTGGAATCGGAACCAGTGTGTGGCAGTCGTCTGCACCTCTCTGTTGATCCCATGGTATGATAAATGTCTAAATTCCGGCAGAGAATATGTTGAAAAATAGCTTAACAATATTGCTATATCTGCTCCAATAAATCTTTCCACGAATCTGTGTTTTCTTTCTGTAAACGTCTTTTGGGACGGCCCTTGTAATCGCGCTCGAGTGGCCAAAATTTGTATGAGCTCTTTTTCTGACATTGTTAACACGGTGAAAGAAAAAAAAATAACTTCTTTATCTGCTCCCATGAGAAAGTTTGCTTGTAAGCTACTAGTTCTTGACATTCATTAACTACTTCTTTAAGTTTAGTTTTAACAACCATCTCCGCTTGAACTTTATCTCTGATTGGTGCACGTGAGCTGTGTATCGCCATTTACTACAGTATTATCTTCGGTGATCGTACGGCCTTATACTCTTCCTAACATAGTCTTTGACAATTCCAATAAACCTACTTTGTGTGTTTGTGTATTGAGAAGCGATTTTAACAATTATATACAAATATAGAAATCTACTCGTATAATATAAATTATTGGCAAGGAAAGGAGTATTATTTATTACATATTATGAAATCTTGTACTAGGTCTACATAAATGATAGCCTACCAAGTAACAATGGAAAAGAAACCAGTAAAGAATAAATAAATAAATAAATAAATAAATAAATAAATAAATAAATAAATAAATAAATAAATAAATAAGTAAATAAATATCCGTCCACCCATCCATTTATCCATCCAACCAGTCAACCATCCAACCACCCAGCCAACCAACAATCCATCCAAATAATTACCCAGCAATCTAACACCCATATATATACCCATCTAACCAATCAACCGTTCACCCAATTATCCAATCAACCATCCATCCATCTGTCCATCCATTCATCCAATACAAGTAACCATGCATCAAACTATCCATTCATTCATCCAATTAATAATCCACCTAATCACCCATCCGTCTAAACAACCAAATACCTGTCTATCCATACAGCCAATCAACCGTTCACCCAATCATCCACTCAACCAGCCAACCAAGTATCCACCTGTCCATCCATCCATCCATCCATCCATCCATCCATCCATCCATCCATCCATCCATCCATCCATCCAATACAAGTAACCATCCATCAAACTATCCATTCATTATCCAATTAATAATCCACCTAATCACCCATCCGTCTAAACAACCAAATATCTATCTATCCATACATCCAATCAACCGTTCACTCAACCACCCATTCAACCCAACCGACCTACGTGATTGCACCATGCCTCCCCCTTTCTTCAAGACATTTTAAAATTACAACTTAGATTTAAACCAAGAAAAAACAATCCGCCATTGGTGTAGAGAGTGCAGCACTCAAAGAAAAATATTTGACTGTTTCTACCGATGTTCAATACTATTTAGAATAATAAATCCTTTATATTTCTGCTAGAAAGTTGTTTTAAATCGAACCATGATGTTGAAACAAATTATGAAACTACAGTACCCCACACAATAACTGAATCGGCGTCTGTTCATTCACTCTGCAATGACGGAGAATGTATTTTGCTTTATAATAACTTTTGGGGAGTCTAAATTGATTTTAAATGTCATAGTATTATACAATTATTGTCTTATTTGTATATAAATTATAGGCAAATTACCAAGTGATATTCCCAAAACCTCCATCTTACTCGTAAATTCCTGGCTACATTACTGCCTATTTGATACGCAGAAATTTAGAAGCTATGAGCTCCCACCCTTTCAGCACGAAAACACCCTTAATCCCTTATTTTTGTCACCAGTTCTCATTCGTGATGTGTTCGTCTGTTGCTGATCTGGTCGCTTTTTCTCTTCTATGAGAAGAGAAGGGCAAATCGCTGCTCAAGGCCGATGTTCGTGGCAACATTGAAAGCTGGCCTTAGGCCCTCTTATCTTGACCTCTCTGAGCAGACGATATAATATGGCAAATATTTTATTTGACTTTATACGCTTATGCCAGCGTCTATCGTAGGAATTGGATTACAGCAGAAACAGCTTGTTTGTGGATGACTCTTCTCATTATTTCAGCTACTCAAAAAATTAAATCTCTACGGAAGTTAAATTCATCTTTTTGTCAACTACTTTCGATACAGCATAAAATTAATAGGTTACGTTAACGTTAAGTTAACTAAGACAGTGAATATTACCTTAAGGGAAGACTCCACTAAAAATCATGAAAATTTTTCCAAATTTATTTTAGCTATTTCACTTATTCAGAATTTATATTTTCATACCCCAAATGGATTTAGCTCAATTCTGATTACAAATACTCGTATGTTTACACTTTTTAATTTAAGGCTGGAAGGGGGCGTGGAATTTAAAGAGCTGTCAGAATTGTTTTTCATCGAAGAATTCTTTTTTAAAATTTCTGATTACAAATCTAGCAACTTTTTGTTGGCTCCCTGAAGTTACTAGATGAATGTAGCGGAGGAGAATATTAATTTACATAAACATTCATTTTATTTTCAAACCTATTTTTCTGTGTTCATTTTTGTTGGTTCAACTCCAACTTTCTTATGCCAAATATTAATCAATCTGGATGAAATTTTTACTGCAAGTATTTATGAGGTAGCTGCATGTTTCTATGCATTTATTTTGTGAAAAATGCTGCAAGTTTATTTTATTAATATTTTTCTTAATGCTGCTAGTTTATTTTATTAATATTTTTCTTAAATATTAATAAAATAAACTAGCAGCATTTCTCACAAAATAAATGCATAGAAACATGCAGCTACCTCATACGTAAATACTTGCAGTAAAATTTCATCCAGATTGATTAATATTTGGCATAAGAAAGTTGGTCTTGAATCAACAAAAATGAACACAGAAAAATAGACTTGAAAATAAAATGAATATTTATGTAAATTAATATTCTCCTCCGCTACATTCATCTAGTAACTTCAGGGAGCCAACAAAAAGTTACTAGATTTGTAATCAGACATTTTAAAAAAGAATTCTTCGATGAGAAACAATTTTGATAGCTCTTTAAATTCCACGCCCCCTTCCAGCCTTAATTTAAAAAGTGTAAACATATGAGTATTTGTAATCAGAATTGAGCTGAATCCATTTGGGGTATGAAAATATATATTCTGAATAAGTGAAATAGCTAAAAAAAATTTTGGAAAAATTTTCATGATTTTCAGTGGAGTCTTCCCTTAAAAGAAACTGTTAATGAACTCATGTCGAATACTCCACTCGTAAAACGATGAAAATGTTCATAACCTCAGCTCGAAAACAAGAAATACGTCTAAATATATGCTTAATATAATCGTTTTCAGCAATTTTAGTTGTAATACTCCTTCCATATTATCGCATATGCAGGGTGAACCTCAGTAATGTCATTAATTTCAGAGAGTCATTCTTTATTATGTTTCAAACAAAAAGGTTTAGGTCTAATACAGTTTTTCACGTTTTTACTTCCCTTTCGAGATAAAAGTTATTTTGTATAAGAAAATTCATACCTTGTTTTGGAAAAGCCATTGATTTAATTTCCAATATGCTCAGTCAATTTAAGAGAGCAGTGCATTATGATAACAATTAATTCAAATAAATTTATCCGTGTTGTATCTTTCGTACACTACTTTTAACACTTGAATATAATTAAAAATTGATTAAATGGCGATCTTACTCTTGTTAATTATGTAAGCATGTGTGGCTTACAACTCAACAAAGACAAAAACACACAAAATATAACACAAACACAAGAACACAAGAAATACATCACACTAACATACGAAAACAAAAACACACACAAGATCGCAACCTCATTCAGAAAACAGAAATACAACATAGCATACAGAACAGAAAACACACTACAAAGACATCTCAACACACAAACAACACAAACAAATAAATACAACCACACAGGCGTATACAAACTCACACGCAATAGTTGCGACAGTTTCTACGTTGGACAGACAGGCAGATCATTCCAAACTTGATACAAAGAACACATTAAAGCAATAACCAGAGGACACAATACATCTACATATGCCGAACACATAACTAATGCTAACCACAAATACAGTAACATAAATACAGACATGGAAATTCTACACATACAACCCAAAAACCAAAACTCAACACACTAGAACAATATGAAATATACAGACACACTAAAACACATCCTAATCAAATTCTCAACACACAGATCAATTTCAGAACACACACACTATTTGACACAGCTCTTCATCATACGAACGCACCTACACAACAGGCAGCGAAGTTGAGATAGCGCCGAGATCTAGTAGGCTCTGAGGATGGTGTCGAAACAGCTGTAAGCTGCACATGCTTACATAATTAACACGAGTAAGATCGCCATTTAATCAATTATTTAAATAATTTCAGTTTTGTCCTTTAAATGTACAGAAATTTGATCCGAACAGATCTAGCACTTTAAAATTTATTTTCTGAACGAAAAGTTACATTTGTCTCTTCTCACTTTATAGATCTCTTGGGTATGGAACAACAAGTTTTGATGGAGAAATCATTGCAATAAGTGAAAGTCTCAGGAATCTTCTATGCCACATCAATAAATTTAAGAATGCAGTTATATTGTCAGACACCAAAGCAGCTATTCTGTCAATAGTCTCTAAACACTCATCTCAAACAGCAGAAATAACTAAAATGCTCTCTCAATTAATATCACTCAATAAAAGAATTGTATTCCAATGGATACCATCCCACTGTGGAATCCTGGGAAACGAGAATGCGGATGCTTTAGCAAAGAAGGGCAGCACTGTTACAGACCTGTTACTAAATCTACGTATTACTCTGTGAAAAGATTTATTAAATCTACATACTTAGACTTCAACAAACAAAATTTGATAACACAATCTCAAGGGAAAAAATGGAACTCTCTGCATCATAATTCACAGTTAATTCCCGATTTACCACGAAAATCGTCTGTAGCTGCATTTAGATTGGCAACATGCCATGATTGTTTGGCCAAACACCTGCATAGAATTGGAATATATCAGTCCCCTAACTGCCCATTGTGCAACTCAAACCAAGAAATGGATTCGGAACACCTCAAAATCTGTGCTTCAGTGGCTGGCCATGATAATATCTTTGAAAAATATTGGAGTGCAAGAAGTCAAATGACTTTATTGTCAAACGCCTGGCATTAGAAAACAACAACAACAACATTTGTTCAGATATGATTGACAATATTGGTAAAGTACTGGGACAGCTTAAAACGTATATGATGAGAAAGCATGTGTCATCACCATGGCGCCTATTACTTCATTTGTTCAAAAAGTTGCAGTCTCAGGCACTCGAAGTAAAACCAGGTTCGCATGCTGTTCCTTAAACTGCAAGTCAGACTCCAGTCATTTAAACTACTCACCGCCGACTCTGTCGGTAGAAGAAATTACCGCAGTCATTGTACTCTGAGTTCGACTCCCTGACAGGGGAACGAAACTTTTCTTCTCGGAACACTTCTGGTGCCAGTGGGTACCAAGACATCCCTGAAGCCCGATGGTATCGTGCAGAGCAGCGTTTCTAAAACGTTTTGAAAGTAAGAATCATTTTAAGGGATTATAAATATCTGTGTATCACCATAAACCACTAAACTGATATAATAACTTTTTAAAATAGCCCTTATGAAAGCTCTCACATAAATAGCCCACATTTTTACGTTACTGGTATCCAAACTGTTCTTTATTTCGTCGTATGCCTTTATCCTTAGCAGTGAATGAATAGTTTCAATTCACTATTAAAATTGTGTATCACTCTCCTCGCCAACCAGCACATTACCAACAAAAAAAATTCACAAATTTGTTCATTTATTACGTCTTCACAACAAATACATTACCAAGAATAGGCCTATTATTTAAAATTAAAACTGTCTTATAGGCATGTAGGCTTACATTTTTTTTTGGATACCAGTAATGTATAAAATATTGTTTGTGATTGTTGTTGTTAGCATGGTTGAGATCGTTAAGACCCACTCCCACTTAGCGGAATCGAACCAAACCGAATCGAGACGTGAAGTCTGCTGCAGCTCACATCTAGTGGAATCGAACCGAACAGTACTTTTGTATTTTGTCATAAAAAAGGATAATTCTGCACAATATTTATTAATTTTTCTTCGTTCATATTAAATTGTGATTTTTGTATACGTACTATTTCAGCAATAACTTTCAATAGTAAACAAATTAAGCCGCCTAGAATGGATGTGGTTCATTTGTTTTTTCACGAAGGTTTACGAGAACTTACGATCATACTCGAAACAAGAAATTTTGTTCCGGCAGTGGAATAAATATTCTAGCTCATGAATTCTATTCTGTTCGATTCGCTTCGATTCGATTCGAAGCGCCGCTTTCTGCTATCTTCCATTTAAATACATTGTGAAGAGAAATTCTGTTCGATTCGATTCCGCTAAGTGGGAGCGGGCCTTAAGAATGTTTGGGATCTGAAATAAACGTTTCATATTCCTTTCCATTTCTGTCTTCATACTCCCCGAATTTAAATTTAACAAAGCGGAGCCTTCTCGCTAACGACTTCATAATCGCTTCCTCATTCCATGAGGCCTAGTCTCGAAACAACAATGCAACTGATAATCGAAATGATTCACACATCAATATAACACCAATGAGTTTATTTTAAATATTGTAATGTCAATACAGATAATTTGATTAATTTGTGCCTTAAGTACTATAAAATTAGACTATGTTAAATTAAATACGTATCTGTCTTTACACTCACCGCATTTATTGATTACTCCCATTTGTGTACAAATAATTATTTTTATTAAATTAAAATTAAGTTTAATATTTCGTTAAGTTTTTGCACATTTTTTTTCTCTTGTACGGAGGAGGGACCCGAAGGCTTACACTGCATCCTGAGGCTTATTGTGCTTACCACTTCTATTCCGTGAATGCTTGGGTAGCCGAACTGCCGCGCTCTTGTACAAGTACAGCACGTCGCATCGTGAACTTAATACGGGCTATGGCATGGATTATAATGATGATATGGGAATTAATGATGGCGAAATGAATCCGAGGTCCAACGCCGAAAGTTACCCAGCAATTCTGTTTCAATTGGTTGAGAGAAAACCCCGGAATAACTCCAACCAGGTAATTTGTCTCAACCAGGATTCGACCCGGGGCCCACTCATTTCACGATCAGACGCCCTGACCGTTACTCCACAGCGGTGGATTTTTGCACATTCATATGAATCTGTTCCATGTCTATCTGATACCGAAATCACAGATCTACAGCAACTATTTTAACACGGTCCCTTATACAAAGCTATAAATCACTGAAATAAAGAACAATCAGAACACATTATTCATTTATTAATTAATACGTCATCGTTATTGTTGGAATTGCCTATAATTATAACACAGTCTAGTATATACAGCCATGAAGCTCAATATGTAGGGAATATGCATCCATAGATAGTTGCTAACCACTAGGATCGCTACTATCGCCTCATCACAGAAAATGCGAAATATTACCGGCACAGTCTATTGTTCCTAGTACCCTCAACAACTCAAGCTTCGTGACTTTATATACTAGACTGTGGTTATAAGATATGACAAAGCAGATGGCTGGATGGTTTCTTTCAGTAAATGCTACCAAGACTTTATAATAAAATTACAAACCAATTTCCAAATTTGAAATATTTAAAATTGAAGCTTTTAAAAAAGATATTTGTAAAATTATCCATGACATATTATAATATTAACAAATGTATTTTTTTACCTTTTATTTCTGTCGACTATATTCATGTTTTTATTGAATATCACTGGCTTCTGTCGGATTGTCAATTTATATTAAATGTGTATTTTTCTCTCTTTTTCTCTTTCTTCTTTATTCTTGCTCTTGTGTTGTATTCATTGGTTTGAATTAAGTTACTGTATTTAGTAAACTGTCCTTGTAAATTTTATATTATATTATTGACTAAGACCACACCGTACACGAGCCTGGCTCTTGCGGTAGTGGCTAGAAACATTTTTGGGAACAACTGGATAATAACCACGGCAGAGCAATGTCGATAGTCGACGTTACTCGCTGGCCACTAGTCACCGGGCCGTACCGAGCCGTGCCAAACAAAACACAATCGAAATGGTGGTAATTAAGTTCGCGACTATATTCTTAAATAATTCACTGCATTAGTCAAGTGCAAGACTTCTGGCTTCTGTTGCATTCAAACAATTATAAAATACGATAATTTGGTCCAGGGAGCATCCGTTTTTGATGCAAAGATAATTTGTTTGGCTTGTTTCTTAATTAAATTACGAAATGGCGTTCCTGTGCTTAACATTTAATAAAAAAAGAAATATAGCAAAACTGTTTTGTCTCGAGACTCTCATCTAAGTCACGTAATAGGTCACGTAATCTACTTCAATATATTTGCGCAAATATATCTTGTAGCTAACAGTGGTGCTATCTCTCAGTAATATTCAGAACGAAGGAGGTAGAGAGAGAAAAGAAACAAATTTCTCCCTCCAACGACGTCACACACCAACGTCGTGTTCTTATGTTGGCAAGATTGTGTATTTACTTAAATTTGGTGCTAAACGTAACGGCACGGTTCAAAGATACCGTGGGAATTCTCCAGTTTAGCGCATTTTTGTTTTATAAATGTAATTTGTACTCACTAGCTAGCTAGTTAAAATAAATAAAATCCACATAATCTCTTAGAATATTAAAGAAAAACTGCTAATATAATAAGATAAGCATAGATTACGCATTCCATTTCATCAATGTTGAAGCAAAAGCATAACCTGGGCCTTGACTGAACAAATGAAGCTCCGTCACGAATGCATTTCTGATGACATCGACGCTTTCTCGTAAGGGGCATTGTTGTAATTACTGTTAACAAATTTTTCTCGAGTGGTACGCAGAAAACTGAACCTTCAAACATTTGAATTGTAGTAAGTTATAGTAGTATAGTTTATTTAACGCCGTTTTCAGCAACAGAATTTATTCAGCAACGAAATTCAACGCGGACGAGAAATTAGCCGACAAACTTTGCTTGGAAATAGAGGCAGGATCCCTTTAGGCGCCGCAAAACCATGACACAGAATCCAAAAACTGCACCCTTCCGGAGAAAGCCATTTGAAGGATTACACTGTCCTTCAAAAGTCTTTCGTCCTTGACTAGATTTGAACACGAGACAATGAAGTCCAGCGACCAGCACGGCAACATAAACACCACCGATGACATTTAAATTGTATATTACCAATATTCCACTAATGAAGTGCACCCATGCGTCCCACTGATCTTTGTTTTCACACAAATATGTACTGAAACAAAGTAAAAATTCATTGAATACAGTATAGTCCACTGGTAGGGCACGCAGTTTTACTAGAAGGATACACAAACTGTATAAAAAAAAAAGTAGAAAACAGGGCCGTATGGGTAACCTTTTGTTTTTTATATTCACCATCATCACAACGGGAGTCAGCTGAGCGCATAGCGTGACTGGCTCACATTCAGGAAGCTTGGGTTCAATCCCACCCAAGGTCCATTATCCTAACTGGGGATTTATAGGGCTTTACTTTGGCGCTACGAAAAACTTTTTGATAGTAATAAATGGGAAACAGTTTGGAAGATGTTGTTTAGCGTCTGTAGTTTTAGTAACTTAGAGTAGGGATGTACAAAACAGCAAGAAAAATTGATTCTAACTTATTGACTCCAATCTATATCTATACTAATAATAAATCTGTAGCCGAAATTTTTCTGGTAATTTTCGATTTTCCAGAAATAATTGGTGTTAACATGTATAATTAATCATCCTGAAACCGAAAATCGCTTTTTTGAAATTTTTGTTTGTCTGTCTGTCTGTCTGTCTATATGTTTGTTACCTTTTCACGCGATAATGGATGAACGGATTTCGATGAAAATTGGAATATAAATTAAGTTCGTTGTAATTTAGATTTTAGGCTATATGCCATTCAAAATACATTATTTAAAAGGGGGGTTATAAGGGGGCCTGAATTAAATAAATCGAAATATCTCGCTTATTATTGATTTTCTGTGAAAAATGTTACATAACAAAAGTTCCTTTAAAAATAATTTGCGATAAGTTTTACTCATTGAAACATTTTGATAGGACTGATATTTAATGAGATAAATGAGTTTTAAATTTAAAATAACTGCCATCTAAGGCCGTGTAATGAATTAAAAAACAAATGACTTCGTCTATAAGGGGCCTTGGACAGCAACAATCGAAAACTATGAAAGATAGCCTACAGAGAATGTTTCTGTGTTTGTATGAAGTAATATCGGAAGCTAAATTAACCGATTTCTATAATTAATTATTGTTTCACCATTGGAAAGTGTAGTTTCTCTAGATGGACATAATGCTATACTGTTATTACAGTAACTTCTGATATAATATAATATAATATAATATAATATAATATAATATAATATAATATAATATAATATAATATAATATTATATAATATAATATAATTTAAGTTATTTGAAGGGTTCAGAACCATAGTGGGCCAAGCGCCATTTACTGAATACGTAGAAAACAAGGATTAAAATTAAGTTATTAGCATAATTCAATGGAAACCTATAACAAGTAAAATAAAATATACACATTAAATCTAAATGATATCAATCTTCATTAAACTATGGTTGCATGTAATAAAAATTAAGAAACATATTAAAGGAATTGTCATTGCACCAAATGAGTGTCTCTGGACCAAAATGATCGCATTTTAATTATTTGGATACAATTTAAATTAAGTAACATATTAAACGATTTATCCTTCAATCAAACACGAATGTTCCCTGGATCAAATGTCCTATTTTAATTATGTAATTACTTTATATTTATTTCTAACGGGTGCAGCGGAGCGCACGGGTACGGCTAGTGATAATTATAAAATTTTACATTTTTTTATTTTATTATTTCCCCCGAAATATGGAGTCTAAGATTAATCTCAACAGACTGGCTAAAATTTTCAGATTCTAAACAAAGCCTGGTAGCGGATTGGGAACAAGGGTTTTCACGATTCACGATTTTAGAATGCAATTAATGCATCTTTTTTTTTTGGTATGTCACAATGTTTTTGACAAATTCTTATATTTCATGAAAATCTTCACATCTTTTTTCATAGTTTATACAATCCCTGCCCTCGTTAATAAGTCACTTCTATAAATACCACAGAACCAGGCTTCCTAAATATTATAAGAAAACAAAAGACATATTTTCCGGAAAACATTTGAGAACCCCAAGGTACTTATTTCACTCTACCTTGTTGTCCTTGAAGCACCTTATTCTCAAACAACCTTAACCTCTATTCCTCCCTCAAAGCAAGAGTCCAAGTTTCACAACCATAGAGAATAATAAGTAATATAACTGTTTTATAAATTCTAACTTTCAGTTTTTTAAAGCAAACACGATGACAAAATCTTCTCAACCGAATAATGGCAGGCATTTCCCATATTTATTCTAGTTTTAATTTCCTCTCTAATGCCATTTATATTTGTTACTGTTGCTCTAAGATATTTGAATTTTTTTTTTAACATTTTCAGAGGATAAAATTCCAATTTTTATATTTCCATTTCGTATTGTGTTCTGGTCACGAGACATAACAATTATTCTTTACAGAGTAATTTAGTTTATTAGAATTTTGAGATCCTACTTTAGTTTATAGCGTTAATTATGTTGTACCACTAAATAGTTGGACTATATTTAATTTTGTAACAAGATTTAGATTTTTGTTGACAATGTTTGGAATTGTAAGTAGTTTAAACATTGTATTACTTTTTTCATCACATGTATCTTGGCAATAAACATATCAAGTAATTAATATTTATTAGTTATCCTTAAACATTACTATTTTTAAACAAAACATAACATATTTCATATTTAACAGTTTCTGCATGTGAGCCGAAGTTTCAGTATGCTAACTCGGGGCTTGTGTGGAGCTGAACTATTTCCGTCAGCGCAAACAAAGTTTCATTATTGAAGCTCATGGAACGTACTGTACACAATATTCTAACCTTTACTAACACAACATCTGATTGTACAACAAACTCTACCGGCTTCATAATCTACGCTCATGCACGAAATATATTTTGATTCCGATCCTTAAAACGCACCGCCATGGATACGATGCAAAATGAGAGTGATTCTGATGGCTAGAATTTTATGAAATCAGGACCTTCTGCCTTCATTAAGCTTTTTAATTTTTCACTTCGCAGTTTGTACTTTTCATTGCAGTTTCTGTTCCAGTATTATTTTTCAAATCTGGTTCGCAAAGTGAAAAGCGAAAATGAAAGTTAGTGAAAAGAAAAGGATCTATGAACCAACAATCCCGTTCTATAAAGATAAATATAGCCTGTCCCACATTGATGTAATAGGTCTAATGGTGAGAGCACGTGGTACCATACCCTCCTTCTTTGCCAACAAATGTAAAAACCTGGGGCTAACACACAGCATTGTGAAGGAAATAGTCATTAGTGCCCTCAAAGGATCGGTTCAGATATTGAGAAATCATTTGTGTGGGAGTGATAATGGAAATTTCTAGTTATCTTAACCGATGGCTATTGATTGGTTTAGATATCAATGCCAATAAATCCGTACTATTATTTTTCTCGCGGTATACGGCATTCAAATCATTCTAACCTATCTGATGATATTTTTTCCCCCCTTTCTTAACTGTAAATGGGCACAAACGCTACTTAGGTGTAAATTTATCTGACATTTTGTATATTCGATTCCCTAACCGTTTCAAATATAAATCATTTTACCTTTTAGGAGCATTTCCAAATTACATGTAATACGCTTTGTCAAATCTGGCAACCTTTTCATAAGGGAAGCTAAATTTTATATATATATATATATATATATATATATATATATATATATATATACACACATATATATATAGTTTTGTTCCTGTGTTACAATAATTTTGAAAAGTGCAAAGTCATATGCTGAAAAGTGAATGTGATTTTTTTTTGCAAAGAACCAAGTCTTTTTGCCATTAGGATTAAATTTATTATATTAAATTTAGTATATTTTTATTTTGGATTCAAAATAACTGAGAGAAGAAATATGATAAGAAAAGAAAATTTAATATTAAGTGATTCAAGTGTTAAAGATATCTCCTCCTGAAAGAAACAGTATAAATTTCCATAACCTCAGTTTGTCTCAATTCTGTGAATGTTTCCAACTAAACGTAAATCTAGCGGGACAAATGTAGTAACTTATCCCTATGTAACAGATTTTCATGAAACTTTGTACAGGAGTTACAGATAACATATTTTTTTGTATAGAAACTCTTATTACGCTTATGTAAAACAAAATACCTCCATTATAGGGTGTGAATTTAGACAAAATTCTCTTGAAGACCAGTCAGATAGAGTACTGTTAGATGTAAGAAATAGGGACCAGTAAGATGACAATGGAATAAAGAAAAACAAATCTCATGGCCTGTTCTGAAGAAAAATTGACAACATGAAAGCAATTCGAGTTGACTGCTCTTCAAGGGAACGTTAAGGACAAACGTCTTGCTAACTCTGACATAGGCATTTTCAGGACCATGTTTATATGAAAGTTTTTCAATGTTTTATTGTTAGGAATATCTACGTCCCTAAAATATTTAACACCAATAATTTGCATACACCCGGTATATACCAAGAAGCTGAGAAAACTCACAGAATATTATTAAGGTAAACTTAATAAAACATTCTTTGAAGACACATAGTCTCGAGGACTCATTTCGAACCACGTGCGGACCCCTAGGCGTCTGCGGACTGCGGGATGACAACCGCTCCTCTTGGAGAAGTCCACCGTTCAACACTTCCCCCTTCTCGTTATACAAAGCAGAAGAACTATGAAACTACAAAAATCGATTAGTCGAATTTTACGGAAAAAGTCCTCAGCATCAGCAGTCCTGACACCGGGCAAATGGTCCTTGGCAGGGGCGGCTTTCGAAGAGGGGCTGCGGAGCTGCAGCACCCCCAGATATTTGTGACTCTTGTCTCGTTTTATGTTGCGAAAAACATTTATTATACAGTCTCTATTTAGCAGCTCGAATTTTTTAAAAAAATTTCGCTCTCAATGACATGCACGCAATCGTTAGTGAAGTCACTTCCTCCCCTGGTGCTGCCAGAGCGAAACCAGAGACGAGGACTATAGGGTGAAGGCTCTTCCTCCCCAGGAGCTGCCAGTCTCGTCTCGGATGCTTTGCGCGTTAGTTTTACCCCTCCTCCCTGCTGCCCCTTGCCATGAATCCAGAGTTTCCAGGCGCTGCAAAATTTGCAGCAGTTTGTCAGTAGCGCGCAGTTTTAAATACATTTTCTTTAATGTTGTGAGTATAACAAGTGCAACAATGTTTAATTCTGTACAATATTTGCAGTCTATTCAGTTCAGTGCCTTAACAATTCAGGAGAAATGTGAAATTAAGTGCCCATCAGTTGAATCTCATAATGGAAAGAGCCGCTAAAGAAAATACGAAGGCTCGCATATTTTTTGATAATTTATCCAGTATCCCTGCTTTCTTCTCTCGATCTCCACACAGTCTGTATTAGATTAATACAAAGACAATTCCATCAGCTGGGGCAACAAGATGGACTTAAAATAAGAACAGTAAATGTTGTTCATGAGAAGAAGGAGCCATTGGTAGAATGTTTTCAAACCATAATGGAATCTGAAACATCTAACATCACAATAAATAAGGCAAGCGCCCTGGTGCGTACTCTTGAATATCCTGAATTCAATTTCTGGCTCAGTTATTTTCTTCATTAATTGATGTATCATGTATGTATACATATATATATATATATATATATATATATATATATATATATATATTATACAACCAACTACAACACCGCCAGTTAGATATTTCTAAGGTCCAAATCTGCATATAAGGAATTAAATTATGGTTTATTTAACGATACTCGCAACTGCAGGGGTTATATCAGCGTCACCGGTCTGCCGCAATTTTGTCCGCAGGATTCTTTTAAATGCCAGTAAATCTACTAACATGAGCCTGTCTCATTTAAACACAACTTACAAGATAAGGCGCATGGAACTAATCTTTAAATAAAGTAAGTTGCTTGGTTTATTTTTGTATGCAGCCCTCCTTAATTCAATACTCACGAACCGCCACTGGTCCTTGGTATGCCTTTTGTCTGTGCGCAGGATTTCTCCTGAAATATTCGACTTAGGTACGTTAAATTCATATTCAATGTGTACCAGTTAATTCTACTGGGAATGAAACAGATGAAATATGATAATTTTTACAAACAATTGAAGGTTTTTATTTTAAAACATAACACAAAAAATGACAATTGGCATGGAATTGGGTGTAGTTTTTTCTACGATGTTTCCTACGGATATATAATAAATTAAATTTTATATGTAGATTGTGCCTAAAAATGTTTTTTTGTCGGTGAAATTAAATATCATATACACAATAATTATGACTATAATCTAAAATACGTCTGTACAATTAATTTAATTTAATTTTGAAATGTTACAACATCTATATATACAATTTGAACTGGTAATGAAAATTACGGGAAACCAGCTGAACGGATTTTAATAAATGACCCCTCATTTTGAAGCTTGGAACCCAAAGTGTTTCAGAAAAATAGTAGTTTTCACTGAAATGTCAATTTTCCTACATAATTTTCCTATTTTCCAAAATCCACCTTTCGTCAGTTTTGAGAACTAATTAATTGCATTTCAGAATAAAACAAAACACACACTACAATAAACAATAGACTATTACACGAAGGCCATGACCTACTGAATTGCTGACATACTTAGAATTCAGATGGCTCAGATTCTTTCACATCATAATGCCAATATGTTGATCTTCATTTGTGTAATTTTTTGATAACGTATAAAAATAATTTACAAGTCTGATTCTCTGGTCTGTAGTTTTCCGAGTACAGCTGTGTATTCGAAATTAAGAACTACAAAACTTAAGAATGTTTGGTGACATTATTACCATTAAAAATGAAATATTATTATAGTTAATGCAACACATAATGGTATACTGATGGTATGAAAGTGAAATCTTTTGGGGCCTTAAGTAAGTAGACGCATAGAAAGAAGAATTTATATTAGATCTTAATTTCTATAATATACTGAGTAACGGCTATATATATATATATATATATATATATATATATGTATATATATATATATTACTGAAAACTATAAAACTTACGTAACAGCGAGGTCGATCGACGGATGTTGCGTCAACATTTGTTGAGACTGTAAATTAGGAATGCCTATAACATCGACATCAACGTGAACTTTCGATTTTATGCACGAGAACGTTTAATCTCATAAACTTCTTTCCATCTGACTGTAGATAATTATTTGAAGAGAAGTAATATAATGATAACGAGATACTAAGGTTATTGTTATGAACTTAACACTACTTGTATTAAACTTGTAGGATATGTGGAAATCAAACCACAATATAGAGAACATATTTCTATATTGTGATCAAACAGTGGTCACAAGGAAGTAATGCCATTGTTTAAAACTTCTGTCATACGTAATTTTGACGTATAATTGTTAAACAATTGATCCTCACTACTTTTCGCGTGAAGAGAGCACCTCCTTCTTCTAGCTATGCCTCCGTCTTTCAGTTGCTGACTATAGTAGTCGTGACAGCAGGTTGCAACTTACACGCTTGGCCAACTTATTATGAGATATAATTATTTGGAAGTGTATGTCAGATTTACGTGTCAATAGTATTAATAGAACATTTTTTGTTAGTTCAGTTTATTTATTCCCTTAAGTGTGTTTTATCTAACACAGTAACATTGGATGAAAACTTACGTGGTGATCGACACTACTCTGCAGATCACAGATGAAAGTTCAGATGATGATGCTGATGATGACGCTGAAGGCAATGTAGAGATTGAATATAAACTTGTGACAATGACAAGGATCTAAGATACAGTAGGAGAGATTGAGAATCACGTAGAAAGCAAGCGAATGGAGAAAGAAGGCAAAAAACAAGAATACAGGAAGAAAAGAAAAGAAAAGGAAAAAGAGAAGAGAAGAGAAGAGAAGAGAAGAGAAGAGAAGAGAAGAGAAGAGAAGAGAAGAGAAGAGGGCACGAGGGCCAGAGAGCACAAGGGCACGGGGGCACGAGGGCACGGGGGCACGAGGGCACGGGGCACGAGGGCACGGGGGCATGAGGGCAAGGGGGCATGAGGGCACGGGGGCATGAGGGCACGGGGGCATGAGGGCACGGGGCATGAGGGCACGATGGCACGAGGGCACGATGGCACGGGGGCATGAGGGCACGAGGGCACGGGGGCACGGGGGCACGGGGGTACGAGGGCACGAGAGCACGAGGGCACGAGGGCAGAGTGGAGAGGGGAGAGAGGAGAGGATATTTTCATAACTCTAACCTACATCCACAATAACCTGAAATAGCTATTGCTTCACTCCCACATGTAAAACCGACTGATCGTTGTGACATTGTTACTTGCGTTTTCGCATTGGAACTCAAGAACTGAAGATGTATAGGTTAAATAAAAAGTATTTAGCATGAAGAAAACCATTCAGAGGTGTAGGCCTATGTTTCATTATTATGGAAGCAAATAAATTCCAAAATGTCTGGTATTCTTCATTGGAAATAAATTTGAAAAAATTTAATTTGAACTTCTAATGAACTTAGTTAGCATCATTTGCTGTAGAAGCCACTAGTATATTATATTTTATATTTAAATTAATATTCTTCATTCTCTACTTTCAACGTAGATATAAATTTTTGTTGTATAAATTGTTCATTAAACTGTCAAATTGTTAATAATCAAGTTATTACACAAGATACACCTTTTCGTTGTGACTGTAATTTAGGATCCTTGTAGTCATTCATGTATTATGAACGTATGTCTTTGGTAAATATACGGGATTAACCATAAATAATGTCATTAATATCTGGGGGTTATTCTTTGAGATATTTCAAACAAAGAAGTTTAATACAATTTTGTTCGTGTTTACTTTCTTTTCGAGATAAAAATTGTTTTATATGGAACATTTCATACCTTGTGTTGGGAAAATATATTGATTTAATTTAATTTAATAACCTGAAATGTTGATACAGCGTCCTAAAATAACACAATAGATAATAATTTATCTGTACAATATTTGCTGGGTTAAAAAATGAATTTAAATTTACAAACAATGAATATGAATGACATAATACGTGTTTTTCAATTTTCTGAATCACCAATTTATTGAATGCTTAAATAATTATTTTTATATTTCAGTCTTTAAGACCAAACTGAAATGGTTAAATAATTTGCCTGCTGATTCCGCTACATTACTATAAATTAATATATTCATTCTAGACTTCATATCATTATACGGAAATCTGTGGTCTCTACCTATCCCTCCCCACCGCTGACCAGGACTACTCACGCGCAAGTAAACAAACCCGTATCTATAGTCAAGAAACATCGGGCAACAAGTTTCGCTGCCTGGTAATGAGTAACTTCAAAAGGCGATTACAAGAATGTATACACATTAGTGGAGGGCATTTGAAGGATGTCATTTTAAGAAGCAGTGGTTATATGCAAACTACATATTTTCATATAATAAAAGTTATTTTAATACAATATCTAAATTTTAATTTCACAATTTTAAAACTTCCCCTTTTCTTTGGCCCACTCTGTATGTTGCATTTCAGCCCCTGTATTTCAGTATGTCACATTCTTGTCATAATGATATTTCTTCTTTTAATATCTCTGGTTTTAGGCATAGGCGGAGGTATGGGGGGTGGGACATGGGGAGGCACTGCCCCCAAACTTGTCTCAACTCTTTTTTTTTTCTATTAACGTTAGAAAATATTGCATTCAAAATATCCATGTATATATATGCCGAACACATAACTAATGCTAACCACACATACAATAACATAAATACAGACATGGAAATCCTACACATACAACCCAAAAACCAAACACTTAACCCACTAGAACAATATGAAATATACAGACACACTAAAACACACCCCAATCAAATTCTCAACACACAGATCAATTTCAGAACACACACACTATTTGACACAACTCTTCATCACACGAACGCACCCACACAACAGGCAGCGAAGTTGAGATGACGCCAAGACACAGAAGGCTCTGAGGATGGTGTTAAGTAGCACCGAAACAGCTGTAAGCTGCACATGCTTACATAATTAACACGAGTAAGATCGCCGTTTAATCAATTATTCAAAATATCCTATTTGCTTTTGTTTATGATTAAGTTTCTGTGCTTAAATTGATGAATTAATGTCTTCATATCATGTGTCTAGACTAAAATATTTATTTTAAATTTCTGAATGTATAAGAATTTCTATACCTCATTTGAGGAATAGAAGCACTGTAATGTTTTATTTTTTTTACAGCCTGTACTCTTGTGTTTGAAGTCTGCAGGTGTTCAGGCCGCCACTTAAAGAAATATGAATAACATACTGCACAACAATGCAGAAAAAAGAAAAGTGATCCCGGTATAATGTGTAAACTTAAAGACAAGATTAAATAAAATAATTAGAGTTTACATTCCATATGATATCTTCAGGAAAGTAAACTTCATATAAAAGAGTTTCTGTTAGCACTGTTATGTGGTTTCATTGATGTAGGCATGTGTTTCTGTAAGAGAGAGAAATAAGAGGGAAATTATTTTTAGTTACGCCCTATTACAGTGATATCAAAGCAAGCGCATTTTTTTTACCTTGACGTCGTGCGCGGGCAGTAAGCGCTAAGTATGGAAAGAGGAGGGGTTGTGTATATGAATAAGCAACCTGTTGGATTAAGAAAATAATGGTGCACAAACTTCAAACGGAACGTGAAATTTTATGTCGTTATTTTTATATGGCTTCTTTCTGTTTAATATTATCTATATTGTCTGTAAAACAAAAGTACTAACACTGATTTCTCAATATTGCACTTGTGTTTTAAATCTTAATAATATAATAGAGAGTTAAGAAGGAATATTCACTTAAATTCCATAGTAGTATAATATTATACTGTATTAAGTGGATGAAATACATCATTCATAAATAAAGTGATATTCCAAAGAAAGAGATTGAGTATGACATGATAAGTTGGAATTTATATTGATGGTATCTTTAGCCTTACAAAAGTAATCAATAAACTAATCAAAATAATATTACAGTACAAAGCAAAGTTACCTAGGTACTGTATCTGTTTTAAGTGTAACTAATATTGCATAACAAAACTCTTATCGCATTATGCTTTTAAGGTGATATTTGTGAGCAACTTCCTATCATCACAATATTAAATTATTTTCTCGAAATCTGCTGAAGCTATAGAGCTGACATTTTTACAACACATGGGCACGTATCTTTTGCTTATGATGTAACAGTAGTTGCTTTGTTAATTCATTTCCTTACAAACAATTTCCATGTGAATATTTTCAGTGTTCAATACACTATCTTCAGTAATATGTATATACGGTATATTAGATTTACGAAAACATTCTGTAAGACTACTAAATAAATAGGCCTACACCTGAAAATTTCACTTTTCTATACGAAAAGTTGAGAAAATATTTCTTTTGAATAAAAAAATCAAACTTGTGAAAAAGAGCTTAAAATTAAAACTTACATTCTTATAATGCACTTACACTTCTCAGGCAAATCTAAAAATTAACATGGATGCAGTTTTAATAAGTTCTCTTCCCTTTATCTATTGAATCAGTGCTGGCCATCCCTGAATATAGCTCGACAAAGCGGCATATACCACCTCTTTCGTCTGTTTCTTTCCTTTCCGCTGTAAAGCGCTCAGGCTCTCCTGGGCTCTAAAGCGCGCGCTTGCTCCTGTGGGCATCAATTCACATGCCTGCCCTATTATAATCTGTAGTAAACCTACAGTTCAAGCCCTATGCAACTCGGTCCGAAATATCGCGGCTATGGATGTAACTCTGTAAGAAATATGCCTCCGAAAATACCTTTATTAAATGATCATATTTCCAAATACTGTCAAGCTATAATGGGTAGAGAAGGTAAATGAGTCCCCCATAACCCCGTTATATGGAGATTCTATGGTTTTGCTTTGCCCCCCCACCCCAAAGGAGACGGTTCTCACTCCGCCTATGTTTGTAGTATTTCAATAATTAATCAAATTACCATATTCTAAGTTCTCCTCAACTTCTTCCTTTATCGGCATGACTTTCTTTCTTTCTCCGTTCCATTACTCTTTCATCGTATAATGACGCAGAATATCTGCAAGGAAATATCATATGTAGCCTCCTTCGGTACATTAAAATAATATATATTTCTTTTAAGTATTTCACAATATTCTTTGCACTTCAATCAGCGGGTCCTTGTGCATTTCTTCAGCACATAAATGTATGTCGGCTGCTTCTCGATGAAAACAATCCTTATATTGCTCCTACCCGAAACCTTCAAGACGAAATTGATCTGAGTATTAGTCGCTTACCCCTTCAGCCAGACCAAGTTAATGATTTTCGTCCAAAATGTTTGAGAAGAACACTTCGTGAGGACTCCTTTAAGAAATGGAGTGCACTTCCTGGAAAAGGGAAAGGTGTCACTTTTTATTCCCACTGGAAGAAAGGGAATGCATGGATTTCCAACAAGAAGGGTCTCTCCTGCAGCCAATGGACTGAAGCGATCAGAATGAGCTGCAACGTTATTCCAGTCAGAAGCCCTGGTACTACCTATTGCAGAAGATGCGATGAGCAAGAAACCTTAGCCCATGTGCTGGGTTTTTGCCGGAAGGGAGAATTACTGAGAATTGGCCGTCATAATAAAATTCGCTCCATGATTGCCACTGAATTTCGCCGGGCTGATAAGTATGAGGTGTACGAGGAAATTGGGTGCCTTTCTGCTGACGGTTCAACCCGAAGAGCAGATATCATTGTTATATACCAAAAAAAAAAAATTGTGCACTCATTCTATATCCCACAGTCCGTTTTGAGAATAGCGAGGAACAACCTAGAGAAGTCTGCAAGGAAAAACGGGCAATTTATCTGCCATGCTGTCGACCTGGTTGGCGAGTTGGTATAGCGCTGGCCTTCTATGCCCAAGGTTGCGGGTTCGATCCCGGGCCAGGTCGATGGCATTTAAGTGTGCTTAAATGCGACAGGCTCATGTCAGTAGATTTACTGGCATGTAAAAGAATTCCTGCGGGACAAAATTCCGGCACATCCGGCGACGCTGATATAACCTCTGCAGTTGCGAGCGTCGTTAAATAAACCATAACATTTAACACATTCTGCCATGATGAAGCGTTTTGGAGACCAAATATAACATCAAGACATGGGAGTTATAGGAATTATGATTGTGGCTAGAGGCACAATCCCACGGGAGTCCTTAGAAGTCTTCCGAAAATTAAAAGTTCCTGACAGCACCCTGGACATGATAGCCTCCACTGCACTGAAGTCATCGATTAGCATAATTAATCATCACTTATATTCTTTATAAAATGTAATTTGTCTTGTAGCCTAAATTGTTTGTTATATTTCCAATAAATTTCTCAATAATAGCCTACCTAACTAGTGTTTCTATTAAAGAAAAAATTAAATTAAATATAAATATACATATTCATTTAGAATTGATTAGGAGGCCGATTATTAAACCCTGGTTGGGACGGCTATCAACTATCTCTCTTCAAGATCTTCCCAGTTCCTTTCTTTCCTTACAAGAATTCTGACATTACTTTTTTCGTATTACGAAACATACTCCAACTCTGGTGCCATTATTATTATTATTATTATTATTATTATTATTATTATTATTATTATTATTATTATTATTATTATAATTATTATTATCGAACTGTACTAACTTTCGAGGAATATCACTTTTGTTGACGTCGTACAAAATTTTGTCGAATATCCTTTTGAGAAGATTAACTCCATATGTAGATGAAATTATTGGGGATCATCAATGTGGTTTCAGGCGTAATAGATCGACTATTGATCAGATTTTTTGTATTCGCAAGATATTGGAGAAAAAATGGGAGTATAAGGGTACAGTGCATCAGTTATTCATAGATTTCAAAAAGGCGTATGACTCGGTTAAGAGAGAAGTTTTATATAATATTCTTATTGAATTTGGTATTCGCAAGAAACTAGTTCGATTAATTAAAATGTGTCTTAGTGAAACTTACAGCAGAGTCCATATAGGCCAGTTTCTATCTGATGCTTTTCCAATTCACTGCGGGCTAAAGCAAGGAGATGCACTATCACCTTTACTTTTTAACTTCGCTCTAGAATATGCCATTAGGAAAGTTCAGGATAACAGGCAGGGTTTGGAATTGAACGGGTTACATCAGCTTCTTGTATATGCAGATGACGTGAATATGTTAGGAGAAAATCCACAAACGATTAGGGAAAACGCGGAAATTCTACTTGAAGCAAGTAAAGAGATAGGATTGGAAGTAAATCCTGAAAAGACTACGCCTAAGTATATGATTATGTCTCGTGATCAGAATATTGTACGAAGTGGAACTATAAAAGTTGGAGATTTATCCTTCAAAGAGGTGGAAAAATTCAAATATCTTGGAGCAACAGTAACAAATGTAAATGACACTCGGGAGGAAATTAAACGCAGAATAAATATGTGAAATGCCTGTTATTATTTGGTTGAGAAGCTTTTGTCATCAAGTCTACTGTCAAAATATCTGAAAGTTAGAATTTATAAAACAGTTATATTACCAGTTGTTCTGTATGGTTGTGAAACTTGGACTGTCACTTTGAGAGAGGAACAGAGATTAAGGGTGTTTGAGAATAAGGTTCTTAGGAAAATATTTGGGGCTAAGAGGGATGAAGTTACAGGAGGATGGAGAAAGTTTCACAACGCAGAACTGCACGCATTGTATTCTTCACCTGACAAAATTAGGAACATCAAATCCAGACGTTTGAGATGGGCAGGGCATGTAGGACGTATGGGCGAATCCAGAAATGCATATAGAGTGTTAGTTGGGAGGCCGGAGGGAAGAAGACCTTTGGGGAGGCCGAGACGTAGATGGGAAGATAATATTGAGATAGATTTGAGGAAGGTGGGATATGATGATAGAGAATGGATTAATCTTGCTTAGGAGAGGGACCGATGGCGGGCTTATGTGAGGGCGGCAATGAACCTCCGGGTTCCTTAAAAGCCAGTAAGTATTATTATTATTATTATTATTATTATTATTATTATTATCGTACCATTACTGGTTTTTTTAAAATCTGGTATTACACATTTCGCTTCTTCCTCTGTCTCCGAGGCTAGCAGAGTTGTGTTCATTTGTTTTCCAACAATCGCACGCGTCACATCCTGCAAGGTGAACCACTGCCCACGCACGGCCTGCCGGTCCGATCCTGCCGCGTGAGCAGCAGGCCGACGCAGAACTCGCGGGCGTCTCTTCAGCAGCGGCGCGGCGTCGCCGAGCAGTGGCGTACGACGTGGGTGGAACTCTGCCCACTACAAGTCGATTGCTTTACCGTTAGTTTTATTACATAATGCATTGCATGACCAAAGCATCCATGTAATGACACATCCATCCGTACATCATACCATCCATCCATCGAACCACAACCAACCATCCACAACCAACCAACCACAAACTAAAGTCGCTACGCTATTATTCCCGGCGTCACTCCTCCTCTTTGCTTACGTCTTAGGAAGTCAAGGCTCTATAAAGTCTAGGTAGGTGGTATCATTCGCCATTTTTGTTCTTTCGTTGCCGAGCTACCAGACGAGGGATCTATTTGCCACACCGTTGACCATTATCATGTCGTAGCTCCTATGATAATAAATCAAACGCACTGTAATTCAGCAAATAATTGGGCGGCAAATAATGTCCTCGTGTGCTTTCTGCGAACGCCAACGAAAGAGCCAAAATGGCGGGCGATTATATTAAGTATTTATCCAGCCTTACGAAATGCTTAACGTCTTCATCAGCGAATCACAAGACGCAAACGTTTAAATGTAGGCGACCTGCAACGTGATTCGCTGCCGGAAATTAGAGCGACTGGACTGTACCTATACTGCATTACATAATGCCTGACAGGAAAAGCAAACATTTCCGGCTCAAGAAGGGAGAAAGATAATTGCTACACTCAACCAGTGGCAGAGGTCAGACTTATCTTTAAGTTGGACGGAGGTAGAATGCTTCAGATAGCCAACTTGAAGATAAGAGTGGTCTGTGACCTCTGCCATTCGTTGAGTAGCAATTATATTTCTCTCTTTCTCTGCCTGTCAGACATTATGGAACGCAATATAGGTGACTATACAATTACAGAGTAAAGGGAAAAGAAGAATTGGAAGGCTATGGAAACGTTGAAAGAACTAATTTTGAAAGATGTGTAGTCGGAACAGAACTTAAGGCCTAAGCCGAATAGTTTATGATGATGACGATGATTATGTAAGATATGATGATAATAATAATAATGGTGATGGTGATAAAATATGATGATAATAATGATGATTATGTAAGATATGATGATAATGATGATAATAATAATGATGATGATGATGGTGCTGATAATATATGATGATAATAATAATGACGATGATGGTGATGATGTTGGTAATGATGATGATAAAATATGATAATAATGATAATAATAATGTTGATAATGATGATGATGGTGATGATAAGATATAATGATAATAATGATGATGGTGATGATGATGTTGGTGATGGTGATGATAATGATGATAATAAAATATGATAATAATGATGATGATAATAATAGTGATGATAATAATAATGATGATGGTGATGATAAGATATGATGATAATAATAATGATGATGGTTATTATAATGTTGGTGATGATAAGTTATGATGATGATGATGATAATAATAATAATGATGATGATGATGTTGGTGATGACGATAAGATATGATGATAATGATGATAATAATGATGATAAGATATGATGATGATGGTGATGATAATAATGATGATAACGATGGTGATGGTGATGATGATTATGATGATGATGATGATGTAATGTTTGTTTACAGCGAGTTCAAATTAAATAAATTCTAAATGCCAATATGATAAAATAGCAGGATCATTTATTTATGTCAAATTTCTGTAACATTTCTTGCAGCTTCTTCAGCAACTTAGCGTCTACCTGCCACATGCGAAAGCCGCCTTTCTCTCCTCTGAGAAGTTGATAGTTTTCTCTTGACAAAAGTAGGTCATGAGTTTGAATCCCCGTGAAGGCTTTCTGCGCAGTACTGTAGCACGAGAGAAAGTATAGAGGAAGACGTGTACCGATGAGAATAACGTGGGTTTGAATCCTATTTCATTATAAGGGTAACGGTCACTGTAATTTTATTTAACATCAATTTTCAAGTAGATATTCTATAAACGCCCAATGACTTTAAGATGTGGTGAAAATGGAAATGAAAGTAAGGAAAACCTGAGAACTAGGAGAAAATATGAGCCACAGCAATTTTATAAATTGCAGATCTCACATTCGCTGCGGAGGATCAAACCTTGGTTCTTTCACTTAAGGTCCATTCACAATGAAAATTAAACATAACCGTAACATAAACACAGAAGTTTGCGCCCAGGCTACCAAATGGGATCATTCACAATGATTCACATAAGCATTGACATAAACATTACCGTAAGACGTTAACTTTCGTGCTTATGCTTACGTGATTTGCAAACAGAACACAATCGTGGAGCGCTGAAGTATACGCACAGTCTACTATATATAGTCGCGAAGCTCAATATGTAGTAAAAATGCAAACATGGATAATTGCCCACCACTAGGATCGCTACTATCGCCTCATCATCGCAGATCTCTCTCCTAGCAGACGAGAAAATATGTTACACTTTCGTTGTCGTGTTGTTTTGGAAAAATTAACACCTTCCTTCCATTATTGAAATATTAAATGCATAAAGTTAATTTATTATTTTAATGAAGTATATTAAATTCCACCATAAACTCGAAGATACCTTCAAGAAATAGGTTAATATTATTTTTGTTTGTGCAAAACGAACTGAAATTTACTATAATCGCTTCACTCATTCAAGATTATAGTGATAATTAACATTTCCCTTTACAACAATAATAATGGAAATATGAATTAATGGAGTAACTTACGTGTACCGGTACTTGCAGTGTAGGCTTACGTAGTTAACAAAGTGGGATGAGGTTAAGCAATAATAATCACACCAGAATTGGAAATAAAACGTGATCAATAAATTTCATTGTAACAGACTTTTTCTACGTCTGTAGTAAAGTAACAAATAAAAATAACAACAAAATTAACAGCTATAATTAAAAACATATCCTTTGAAAAAAATAAAGTAGGCCTAAGCAATAATAATCCCACCAGAATTGAAAATAAAACGTGATCAATAAATTTCATTAAAACAAACTTAATTTTTCTACGTCTCTAGTAAAATATTATTATTCCAATTATTGTATTTTAGCCATTAACGGTTTTCATTACAACCAATAAAGAACATTTCACAAGCATCAATGTGAAATACGCAACGAGCTAGCACTCGATGGAAATACGACACAGTCCAAAGTCGACCGTGGACAATCTATTGTTTCTAATTGCTAAACGCTTGGAGCGCTTTATCTAGACTGTGGTATACGACAGAATATGAGGAAATGGCGTCGTTGTTATGTTTCCATGGTTACCAAGTATGTTTGCGGTTACGGATATGTTCTCATCGTGAATGATGGTATGACTTCTTGATTTTACCGTAACGTTTATATTCTTAAGTTAACGCTTACGTTATGTTTAATTTTCATTGTGAATGAGCCTTTACACTCTTTTAGTTGCATAACTGAGCTACAGATGGGTTTACGTTCATGTATCATGTTGGCGCGGAGAATCTACGGTAGGGTTGCCGTAGTTAAAAAGAGGAAATCTGGAACATTTTAGTGTCATCTTTAAATGCCATTCATTCATAGTTTTCTGCCCAATGGCAGTTCTTTCACTGCAAACCCAGCTTCTCAAATCTTTCGTATTTTCTTTCTTCCTCTTTGTCTCCGCATATGATCCATATATCTTAATGTTGTGTATCATCTGATGGCTTCTTCAGCCCAGAACTCTTCTCCCGTTCACCATTCCTTCCAGTGCATCCTTCAGTAAACAGTTTATTTTCAGCCAGTGACCGAACCAATTCCTTTTTCTCCTCTTGATTGTAGGGCTAGGATTCTTAAGTAAATAAATATTTTATTTGCACTGTAATAGCAACTCGTAATTGTGTTTTAAATTTCGGGCAAGGGCACCTGAGCATATTTTAAATTTTATTTCACACAAAAACATTTATTTTGAATTTTTAAAATGTAAATACATATTTTTAAATATTCACATAAAACACATAAAAATTAAGTTTCCATCAAATAATTTTCGACAAAATTCCATTTCAGATTAATCATCACCCGAATGTTCAGTGCAGTTCCTTGGACGTGACAGCTGACAACTGTTTCTCGGAATTGCCATCTGTGGACCTATGGAACTCTCTCACCACAAGCGATAAGAGCTGTCACCATTAAAAAATTATACTGTAACTAACACACATAAACATTGATGTGTCATTTAGGAGTGCCTTGTAAGTTATCATAACGCTGATTAAGGAAAAAATTATAATTTCATAAATATCAGCTGTCTCTGTTTTCGTTTCCAATCATAAACATGTCTCTAGGGAGTGCATGTTGTTTCTCAGTGGCCAGGGCGCTCTTTTTCCCTGTACAAGGCAGTGTTCCGCGATAATCGTCAGTCATTTGTGATGAACAACTTGAGGATGAATCTCATTGTGTACTGTAATGCTTCAGCAGTTGGCGATACTGATGATTACCGCCTAGTGTTTATATTCACATAAAATAATTGAAACATAATTAAACATTTCTTCTTTTCTGTCACATATTTTCCCGATTTTAGCACTTGAAAATAAATATTTTCCCGATATTTAGCACCTAAAAATCCGAGTCATACTGATCAGTTTCAGCATCATTCTTTCTTCACTCACTCTTCCCAACACAGCTTCATTTCTCTTTTCTGTCTGCCCATTTCAAATGCTCCATTCTTCTCCATATCCACATTTCAAATGCTTCTAGTCGCTTCTCTTCACTTCGTCGTAATGTACATGTTTTTGCCTGAAACAATATCACACTCGTGAACTAAAAAGGGAATAGATTAATTAAATTCCATGCATTAGACGATGTAGTAAATATAACCTAAAACTTGTAACTGTACTTAACCAAAAGGGGGCTTGATATAGGTTATGTTGTAAATAAAACAACACTGACCTTTTGGTTGTGGCTATTGCGAATGAAATGAGATTGTTAGCAATTAATGACACCACCCACTCCGACAAACACACGAACAGTTCAGGTAAACACAGTTATCTTAAAATCCTCGTTTATATTCAACACTCAGCGCCTAATTGGAAAATAAAAAAATTACTAACATAGATAGGGTTGCCACCCGTCCGGCTTTAGGCGGGATTTTCTCAAAATTTGAAACACAGCCTCGATTTGTTGAACAGGTTGCCCTATTTGGTGTAGTCAGGGTCAGATAAGAACAGTTCCTAAGCAGCAAATATTGCCGTCTTGTCAGTGTTGCCAACTATTACCAGATATTACACGATCCTACGTACTAAATGACTTATGTACTTACCGTACTTTATGTTGGAAGGTTATACTAAATAATTCAATACTTTTTCATAGGCAACCTATACGGGAAAAGGATCAACAAGTCAAGTATTTTGTCTGGCAAATACGAAATTCATTGGTTTGACTAAACAATTGGCTCACGAGACCTAACCTAAAAATGTATTTTGTTTGACCACATGAAATTATTAGTACTAACTCCGAAAACTTACCTGACTATAGTCTAGAATTATAACCACAACGCTACACATAAAATAACTATTATGTATTACTATTAATACTGATATTAATTAATTATTATTAGTATGTTCAAATTTCATTAGCTTCCAGTAACCCGCTCAGAAATCTAGTACAATTTTAATTTCATGGAAGTCCAATACCGAGAAATATTGTCGATATTTGTCTCAGCTGCCAACATACCAGTTACAAAATCACTACCATTTGTAGTATTTGTTAGTATCGAAATTCAAAACGAAGTCGACAAAAGAAAATTCAACCTGCAAACTAGAAAATCACCACAATCCACTAGCATATGTAGTAATGGGGGAAAAATGGTTAGGTTTCACCCTTATGGTTTGAAGTAAGCTGATCCGGACTATATTCTCGGACTTAGAAAATGCACTGGCCTTCTATGCCCAAGGTTGCGGGTTTGATCGCGGGCCAGGTCGATGGCATTTAAGTGTGCTTAAATGCGACAGGCTCATGTCAGTAGATTTACTGGCATGGAAAAGAACTCCTGCGGGACAAAATTCCGGCACATCCGGCGACGCTGATATAACCTCTGCAGTTGCGAGCGTCGTTAAATAAAACATAACATTTAACATTTCGAAAATGAAGTAAACATGGGTCATTCTATTCTCGAGTCTGACATTCAAATATAGGCAAGAGTGCGGGTGTAGTGTAGACTAGTATCCTATCACGCACCCTGGGCAACGGCTATATCGAGTATTCAGCTGGCTTCATATTGGTGAATGACGGACAGTTAAGTTCTAGCCTAGATCATATATGTAACAGATAGGTCGGCCTTTAGGCTTTGACGTTAACAACTTTTGTCAGGTTTACTACGCTGCCATCTAGTTGTTACATAAGGAGTCACGTCATAATTCCCATTTGAATTGCATCATGCCAACCCTTTACTAAGAGACACCAACATAAATTCAAACAAATACTGCCGTCTTTGATGGTCTTATTAATCAATTTTCTTTAACATACTTACTTACTTACTTACAAATGGCTCTTAAGGAACCCGAAGGTTCATTGCCGCCCTCACATAAGCCCGCCATCGGTCCCTATCCCGTGCAAGATTAATCCAGTCTCTATCATCATATCCCATCTCCCTCGAATCCATTTTAATATTATCCTCCCATCTACGTCTCGGCCTCCCCAAAGGTCTTTTTCCCTCCGGTCTCCCAACTAACACTCTATATGCATTTCTGGATTCGCCAATACGTGTTACATGCCCTGCCCATCTCAAACGTCTGGATTTAATGTTCCTAATTATATCAGGTGAAGAAAACACATACCCTATTTAAATTTCAATTTGTAAAATCATATTTTTGTAAAAGGCAAGGGTCCAAGAGACCTGGTACTTTTAATAAAAACATCTTAAAAAAATTGAATTGCATTAGAGACTGTACTGCCATCTCGTGTTCGTTTATGGCGGACGGGTGGCGATCCTGGCGGTTGTTCTCTTCAAAGTGCTGCCGATTTTAACATAGCGATGAGTTATCTGTTACTAGGGTTCTAGTCACAAAGAAGATAACCGTAGCAGTAGGAACGCACAGAACGGTGTTCGAAGTGGAGTCTGGCTCCGCAAATCGCTTTAGTGACTCTTCGGAGCAACTGTTATTTGGGAATAGGATGTTCCGATCATCTGTTCTTTTCCAGAACCGCTCCATTTGCGAAACTTTATCGAAGAACTGTTCAGTTATTGCTTCCCCGCCAAGCGGTCACCGTCAGTCAGTTCGCAGCAAAGCGCGCTGGTTGCGCTCCTCCACATCCAGCCTGTATGCCAGCATGTTTGCTGTACATACGTGTTTGCGTGTTACTGTTTTCGGCTATGATGTAGTGTGTAATGTATGCACTACATGCACATGATTAACGACTAATTACATTACGTTACGAACAATGACCACGTCTTTACTTTCTCATCATTCGAAATATAGAGGAAGTAGACTAATGTTGCGGCACGAAAAAGAGATTTGTACTACAATCAAATTAACACTAACTATAGATGAAAAATAGATGTGTAATAAAATCAAATTTACACTAAGGATGAAAAATAGATGTGTAAGAAAATCAAATTTATACTAACTAAGGATGAAAAATAGATGTGTAATAAAATCAAATTTACACTAACCGAGAATGAAAAATAGATGTGTAATAAAATCAAATTTACACTAACTAAGAATGAAAAATAGATGTGTAATAAAATCAAATTTACACTAAATAAGGATGAAAAATAGATGTGTAATAAAATCAAATTTACACTAAGGATGAAAAATAGATGTGTAATAAAATCAAATTTACACTAACTAAGGATGAAAAATAGATGTGTAATAAAATCAAATTTACACTAAGGATGAAAAATAGATGTGTAAGAAAATCAAATTTACACTAAGGATGAAAAATAGATGTGTAATAAAATCAAATTTACACTAAGGATGAAAAATAGATGTGTAATAAAATCTAATTTACACTAACTAAGGATGAAAAATAGATGTGTAATAAAATCAAATTTACACTAAGGATGAAAAATAGATGTGTAAGAAAATCAAATTTACACTAACTAAGGATGAAAAATAGATGTGTAATAAAATCAAATTTACACTAAAGATGAAAAATAGATGTGTAATAAAATCTAATTTACACTAACTAAGGATGAAAAATAGATGTGTAATAAAATCAAATTTACACTAAGGATGAAAAATAGATGTGTAAGAAAATCAAAGTTACACTAACTAAGGATGAAAAATAGATGTGTAATAAAATCAAATTTACACTAACTAAGGATGAAAAATAGATGTGTAATAAAATCAAATTTACACTAACTAAGGATGAAATATAGATGTGTAATAAAATCAAATTTACACTAAGGATGAAAAATAGATGTGTAAGAAAATCAAATTTACACTAACTAAGGATGAAAAATAGATGTGTAATAAAATCAAATTTACACTAACTAAGGATGAAAAATAGATGTGTAAGAAAATCAAATTTACACTAAGGATGAAAAATAGATGTGTAAGAAAATCAAATTTACACTAACTAAGGATGAAAAATAGATGTGTAATAAAATCAAATTTACACTAAGGATGAAAAATAGATGTGTAAGAAAATCAAAGTTACACTAACTAAGGATGAAAAATAGATGTGTAATAAAATCAAATTTACACTAAGGATGAAAAATAGATGTGTAAGAAAATCAAAGTTACACTAACTAAGGATGAAAAATAGATGTGTAATAAAATCAAATTTACACTAAGGATGAAAAATAAATGTGTAAGAAAATCAAAGTTACACTAACTAAGGATGAAAAATAGATGTGTAATAAAATCAAATTTACACTAACTAAGGATGAAAAATAGATGTGTAATAAAATCAAATTTACACTAACTAAGGATGAAATATAGATGTGTAATAAAATCAAATTTACACTAAGGATGAAAAATAGATGTGTAAGAAAATCAAATTTACACTAACTAAGGATGAAAAATAGATGTGTAATAAAATCAAATTTACACTAACTAAGGATGAAAAATAGATGTGTAAGAAAATCAAATTTACACTAACTAAGGATGAAAAATAGATGTGTAATAAAATCAAATATACACTAACTAAGGGTGGAAAATAGATGTGTAATAAAATCAAATTTACACTAACTAAGGATGAAAAATAGATGTGTAATAAAATCAAATTTACACTAACTAAGAATGAAAAATAGATGTGTAAGTTAATAAAATCAAATTTACACTAAGGATGAAAAATATGTGTAATAAAATCAAATTTACACTAAGGATGAAAAATAGATGTGTTATAAAATCAAATTTACACTAACTAAGGATAAAAAAATAGATGTGCTATAAAATCAAATTTACACTAACTAAGGATGAAAAATAGATGTGTGATAAAATCAAATTTACACTAAGGATAAAAAATAGATGTGTAATAAAATCAAATTTACACTAAGGATGAAAAATAGATGTGTAATAAAATCAAATTTACACTAAAGATGAAAAATAGATGTGTAATAAAATCAAAATTTACACTAACTAAGGATAAAAAAATACATGTGCAATAAAATCAAATTTACACTGACTAAGGATGAAAAATAGATGTGTGATAAAATCAAATTTACACTAACTGAGGATAAAAAATAGATGTGTAATAAAATCAAATTTACACTAAGGATGAAAAATAGATGTGTAATAAAATCAAAATTTACACTAACTAAGGATAAAAAAATACATGTGCAATAAAATGAAATTTACACTAACTAAGGATGAAAAATAGATGTGTGATAAAATCAAATTTACACTAACTAAGGATGAAAAATAGATGTGTGATAAATCAAATTTACACTAACTGAGGATAAAAAATGGATGTGTAATAAAATCAAATTTACACTAAGGATGAAAAATAGATGTGTAATAAAATCAAATTTACACTAAGGATGAAAAATAGATGTGTAATAAAATCAAATTTACACTAAGGATAAAAATAGATGTGTAATAAAATCAAATTTACGCTAAAGATGAAAAATAGATGTGTAATAAAATCAAATTTACACTAACTAAGGATGAAAAATAGATGTGTAATAAAATCAAATTTACACTAACTAAGAATGAAAAATAGATGTGTAATAAAATCAAATTTACACTAACCGAGAATGAAAAATAGATGTGTAATAAAACCAAATTTACACTAAGAATGAAAAATAGATGTGTAATAAAATCAAATTTACACTAACCAAGAATGAAAAATAGATGTGTAATAAAATCAAATTTACACTAACTAAGGATGAAAAATAGATGTGTAATAAAATCAAATTTACACTAACTAAGAATGAAAAATAGATGTGTAATAAAATCAAATTTACACTAACCAAGAATGAGAAATAGATGTGTAATAAAACCAAATTTACACTAACTAGGTAGTCGAACAAGGTTGCAGTGTTCTCCAGTTTTAACCGATACATAAATGAAACAATAACATATTCATTAACGAAAAAAAAAATGGAATGAAGAACAAATACAGAAATGAAATTGGGGACGTAATATTGTGCTATGAAAAATAGATTTGTACCAAAATCAATTTGTTTCTAGAAGTGCGGTTAATTGATCCACAGATCTTCTGGAATTTATTCAATTTGATATCTATATCATAATCTTTATGGTAACTAATATCACATCCTAAAACAGTTGAAGTGACTTGCTTGTTCTGTCATTTTGTAGTTGATTATTATTATTTTTATTCTTACAGGTTCCTTGCCTTGAAAAACCATTACTTTCGTTTTTCAATGGAGATTCTCATATTATAATGTTTGCAGATCTGATTAAGCTTGAAGACTCTTAAGCTTCGTATAAATTGAAATTGCAATAATACAAATCATTATAGAGGAATCTGATAATGTTACTGTAACACACATTGAAACACATTACTTTATTTTGCTTATTTTCAGTCAATATTTAAGTATGATGTAATTTTCTGGGCCAACTCTACAGCACGCTAGAAAGTGTTCATATTACGGAGATAGAGTAATTAGGACCACAGCTAAATACATAAAGAGGGCTACAGCAGAAATAAAAAAGGAATACAAATATTAACACTACCACGTAAATATGTATTCTACATTTTAATGTTTTCCACCAATAAACAAATTTTTTTAGCAGAAACGCTAATGTACACAATACCAGATAGAAAACAGACCTGCATAGTTACGTGGCAATTTTAATGTAGGCTTACTCCCAAAAATATATAATTCATTATTTCAGTTTAAACATGTTTTATGTTATTCGAAAGAAATCAAGAAAATGTTATATTAAAAAATCTACTAGAGTCACATTTACAATATTATCTCTATATTCAGAATTATTATTCCATAGAAGAGTACCGCGTACATTTATACTCGAACCCATACTTTCTGAAGTCGAAATTGCGATAGAAAATCTGAAAAAGTACAAGTCTCCAGTATCGATCAAATTCCAGCAGAATTAGTACAAGAGGGTGGAAGCGCATTATCTAGCGAAATTTATAAGCTTGTACTTGCTATTTGGGAAAAGGAAATTGTACCAGAACAATGGAAGGAGCCCATAATTGTACCTATCTTTAAGAAGGGGGACAAGACTTTGTAGTAGGCAAACTTTCGAGGAATATCACTTTTGTTGACCTGATTTTCGAATACGGATGAGCCAATGGGAACAGTAGACAAGCTCACAGATTGTATCGGGACAAGTACCCACGTAGGAGACATCCGGCCCTTACCATTTTTCCACGACTGTTCCAAAAGTTAAGGGAAAGTGGACACGTGGTGCCAAATTACAATAACATTTCCACACAACTATTTTTGCTTATAACCTTCGACTGAGTCATCTCCGGACCATGGTTCCTTATCTCAAATTGATACATGTGCCCTTCGCCATCATCCCTGAAAATTTGTAACACCACCTCGGAAACACCCTGTATAATTAATTTTAACAATGAAAGTTATTGAATTTTTTCTATTGTTACCGTCTTTTGTTTACTTCAGTGCAGTGGCAGCTCCTGCATATTTCTTAAGAGGAGGAAAGAAGTTAACAGCGCAAAATGACACCTTCTTGAGAGAAACATGCTACAAATTAGCCTACATGCATACATGTAAGAGCAGGTAGTGTTGGGGTTGGTCTTCCCTTTTGTATAGCAATAATCTGTTTTTGTAAACTGAGTTTCCTAAATTTTCCAAAATATAATATTTTTTCACTTCCATTCATTGTTGAATAATTGCACAAATTAACAATTATAAGGAAATTCACAACCTCGCAGCATTTTTCACGCACACTACAGCATCACACGTGTTGGAAGAGACTAGCTACTAACACGTAACCGAAACCGTTTCACGCAAATGGGAATGAGAAATAATCTGTTAGGAAACCGAGAACACTGCACCCACCCACGTGGTCTGTGTTGCCACATGTACATTTTACAAGTTCAGTATCACATTCTTTTGAAGAATATCAGTTCTTGTAAAGCCGTACTACCATTATTGTTCAAAGCTGCCGGTGGCCGATTAATTTTTTTATGTTAAAAATAATGTAGTTTGCAGTACTTTAAATTTCAAATATATTTGTACAAAACTGACAACGTGGCTGTTGCCCTGTCTAGTAGGCAATGAATGGAGTGAATTTCAGGGACCAAAAAGATCTGCTATACTAACGTAGAACTACTTCCTCTTTGTTTTATCTAAATCGAACTTCAACTTTCAGATATCCTCGAAAGTTTCAAACCATGAATAGTAGCTTATATAAAGTGAATGAATAATATATTTCGATTTATAATTTTTAAAAAGTTTATATGGTGTCTTTCATACCTTTGCGTTAAAACTGTTTTTATTGTGTCTCCTTCTAGATGTGTTATAGTCTGGTTGAATGAAGCATCGTTAGATGGCAGCGGTAGCGAGCTTGCTGCAAGACCAGTCGGTTTCTATTTCCCGCCCATGCGCTGATTCAGAGGAGGATCTCCTCCCTATCCGTTCATTTACTTGCTTTAAAACTCTGCTTCTTTCTCTGGCCGCTAGCGCGCTGTTGTCTATGTGTGTTAACTGCAGTAAAGGAGGAATGGATTGACTTTCCTCCAAACAAACAATCTCGCATCTTTCTCACAGTTTTCTAGCAGCACATGAGTGCGCGTCGTTCAAAACTCGATAAACCGAGGTTTTCTTATAGCTGTGAACTTAAAAATTATCGAATCTTCCTCGAATTTCAAGGTATATATTTCAATTGATATTTACTTTCAAAAGAAGAAAAATGTGAGGAGGACGTTCCTCCCTTCCCTCCCCCGAGAAACCGCCACTGCTTCAGTGTCCCAAACTTACAGTCGAAAAACTTTGAGACTTTTATTTTCATCTGGCACCAATATCACATTTCTACTTCTATTCATTCAAAAAATACGATACTCTGAAAGCCCACCATGACTTATGTAACAGAATGTATTTCTTGCCAAAGATAAACCTCGCTTTTCTCGTGTACTAATGCTTACTGCAGACGTAGGAATCAATCCGGGGCTGCGAAGGTGTCGCTAACGGCGCGGAGTGCCCAACATCACACGTGGGACGAAGTTTAGAGACAACGACTCAACATTACATCAGTAGAAGAAGACGCCCAGGGGAGCCCTTCCGAGAACCGCATCGTTTCCATCCAATTAGATGATGGTTACCGACAATACAGACAACCACGTGCATTGTACAGCTAATAGCAGTCTCGAGTCTGACGCTCAGTCGCTTCACGCCATACGTCAAGCAAGGTGAGGGCGTTTGAATCAAAATGCGTTTCTAGCGCAGAGGTGTGCAAGAAAATATGCATAAACTAAATCGAACAAATTATTAGAAGAGATATATTTCTTCATAATAATTAATTCATTAAACACATTTTATGCACTTTATGTAATGTGGACTTTATATCACTAATAAAAATGTTGTAAAGACATTCATTACGCAACTAGTAAGGTATATATAAATCTCACAAGGGTAGCTGCCCTTCAGTAAGGGTTGCCAAAAGACTAAACAAATAAAAATAAAAATAAACATTTGTGTTATTAGTATTTGCGATTTTTATTTTCAAATGGAAGCTACCCTTGGGAAAGTACTTTTATTCAATAATTACTAGGAATCAAATAGAATATTAGAAAATTTAGATGTACAGGTGATTACGTAAAATATGAACAGAATATTTCATTACGTCTATAGCAATAATATTCAAAAATTTTAAAGGAATTCCAAAAGACTTAAAACATTCAACTGAGAATTTTGGAACTGTTCCCCTTGCTCCGAACAATAGGCCAAATACTTCAATCTGTCCTTGTATATGATAATCTCTAAAGCATTGAATTGTAGGGTCATAGATGGTCTTCTTTTCTTCATGTACTGCTACAGGTTGTTCAACTGCAGTTTCAAAGCGCACGGTGGGACCGATGATAATTGCTCTGTCATTTCCTTTATCAATGGCAATGTCAACTCGCCGAGAACTTCCATCTTTTGCAAGGCAGTGGACTTCTTGGTGAACCTCGTAGAAGGAAGGAAGACTTTTAGCAATAAGTTCTCGTATTGCATGGTGTCTACTATTCCGGACGAGAGTTCCATGTTGGCAGAACCCCAGGACGTGGGGTAAGGTTTCTATCTCAGCGCGATGTCTGCACTGGGAGCCATCCTGGCATGGCACGCACGTTTGACACTTGTCTATCATTTTAATTGTCTCCTTCCACTCGGATACATAGAGACCATCCCTTGTTTTTATCCAACGGTGTATTCCTCAAATAATGCCACACTTCTGCCTAACTATGCAACTAGTTAGGTAATGATTATTAAACATTTGATATTGCTCCCAGTAGAAATCTGTGAATGTCCTCTTCTGAAAAGATACTCGATTTCTTAGCCTGGTAGCTTTCACCGTTTCGTTTCAAAAAAAGCGCACAATGCATGTCGACTTCTTTCTTCAAAAATAATATAGGCTACTCCGTACCGACGAATAGTGCGTCCGCAATGAACTTCACTTTTCGCATGCAGCTTTCTCACTAAAGTTTGCCAGCATTACCTTCTCCGACACATTTTCTACATTTTTCTTGGAATATCAATCTTCAATTTTGTTTATATTCCACCAAAAATCTTTTAGTGATGGTGAATTTATTAAATCGTGCATGATAATGGCGGCAAAGGAGATTTGTTCTGAGAAAGTAGATTTATTTAAGAAAATTAGCCTTTCAGTAGCCTACATGCAGTTGCTCGCAGAGTGGAAGATATTGCCAAAAACATAACTTGCCAGTTGAATGAAAAAAGGAAACAGTTTGAAAGTGTAGGTTTTAGCTCAACAAAACACAAAATTTGAATACTAATGCTATTTATGAGCTTTGTTTATTAGACAACCCAGATATGCCTGAAATATTTTTTTTTGCAATTTTTGTGTATTTTTCAAATCTAATTTAATGCAGTATATAACTGAAGTATTTGTATGGTGTCGAAACATTCTAGTTGTAACTGGTTGAGCTAGAAACAGGTGTCCTTTTAAAAGGACAGTAGGCATATGAGCATACATTTTGAGGAATAATTGTATACTATGCTTACATGAAAGGAAACAATGTAATCGTTGTAATTTACAATTATTATTATTATTATTATTATTATTGTTATTATTATTATTATTAACAAATTATTACGTTGTTATTTTATTATATTTCCTTTATTATTACTACTAATATTATTCTGAAGAACGATGCAGTGGGGCTAAATTCGTTTTAACTCTGGAATGCTTTCGTCATTGAATAGTACCGTATTGCTATTGATACGTAAAAATAAGCAATAGGCGAAAAGAGTGTTGAAGTTTCGAGGAGGAGGTTATATTGGGGCAGAAGTGAGGATACATATAATGAAGCAGTTGCCGTGGCAACGTCGAAAGACAGGTTTCAGTTCATTTTCTAAAATCTACAGTGTTATGACAATGACAATTTAGATAAAAAATAAGACCTCTTCCAAAAATACTAAATGAAAAACAATAAAAACTTATGTCCGTTCAATACCTCCCTCCAGGACGTCACCAGTAAACAGATCTTGCTGTGCAAATCTGGCTTTCAGGTATATCTCCCTGTGAAGCAGACTTGAATAATTTCAAAGGAAAAATTGTTCCGTAGCCGGGTATCGATCCCGGGACCTTTGGCTTAGCGCACCAACGCTCTGCCGACTAGCTACCCAGCAACTACACCCGACACTGTCTCAACTTTTCCCTTCATATCCACACACCTCAGTGGGCTGACAAG
This sequence comes from Periplaneta americana, assembly GCA_025594305.2. NCBI lineage: Eukaryota > Metazoa > Arthropoda > Insecta > Blattodea > Blattidae > Periplaneta > Periplaneta americana. Next base: position 9,423,024 of record JAJSOF020000025.1, read on the forward strand.
ACGCCAGAAACCCAATTTTGAGTGCACACGAACTCTGTGTGGCATTTGTAGGCTGCATTATAGTGATATGTCTGTATTTGAGATGAAATTTCGCACGTAGCATAATTTTCAAACGTAGGTAGCATTTCATGCAGCGAAAATCCACTAAAATTGAAAAAGCGAAACAATTTCAAAATATATGGGGATATGCCTACTGTCCTTTTAAAAGGACACATAAGTTTTCGTCATTGTCATGTTGCAATGAATAGATATTTGGAACGCATTGTGGTTTCACGTTATATTTATGTTTATTAGGAGTCATTTGATCTACAACAATTTGTAAAATAATTCCGAACTGTAAAAATATTTAATATTCTTATCTGATTTGCGTCTCGGGTGCCACAGTTGAAATAAACGAACAACTCTCACGTCCACATCTCAAACTCAACGATGACTAGAACTCTCATTAACAGTCTTACCACACCTAGCAAGTCTCTAATTAAAACCAGTAATAGTGACACCTGTGAAAAAGTAAATGCGTTGACTGTAGAGAGGGTAATTTGAAACATTGACAACTGTCCTTTTAATAGGACAATAGGCATATCTGGGTTAATTTAAACTTATGTGACTTGGCCCGCGATTCTTTCTCGGACGGTTAATGAGGTCCTCGCTATGAAAAGTTTGGCAAGCCCTGTTCTAGAGTGTCAAGTTTCTAGTTTTTTGGTAGTATGTGTAGTATTTCCATGTCAGTGTCTACGTTGCTGTAGTTTGATTGGAATTTGTGATGTGTTCTACGTAGGTTGAATTGTTGTGTTGTTTGGTTATGGCTGTGATGTGTTCCTTGTAACGTGTTTGAAATGATCTTCCAGTCTGTAATTTTACATTCACTAAATTGAATTGTTTTATAACAAAGACAAAGTATATCATTATGTCGCGTGACCAGAATATTGTACGAAATGGAAATATAAAAATTTGGAGATTTATCCTTCGAAGGGGTGGAAAAATTCAAATATCTTGGAGCAACAGTAACAAATATAAATGACACTCGGGAGGAAATTAAACGCAGAATAAATATGGGAAATGCCTGTTATTATTCGGTTGAGAAGCTTTTATCATCTAGTCTGCTGTCAAAAAATCTGAAAGTTAGAATTTATAAAACAGTTATATTACCAGTTCTTCTGTATGGTTGTGAAACTTGGACTCTCACTCTGAGAGAGGAACATAGGTTAAGGGTGTTTGAGAATAAGGTGCTAAGGAAAATATTTGGGGCTAAGAGGGATGAAGTTACAGGAGAATGGAGAAAGTTACACAACGCAGAGCTGCATGCATTGTATTCTTCACCTGACATAATTAGAAACATTAAATCCAGACGTTTGAGATGGGCAGGGCATGTAGCACGTATGGGCGAATCCAGAAATGCATATAGAGTGTTAGTGGGGAGACCGGAGGGAAAAAGACCTTTGGGGAGGCCGAGACGTAGATGGGAGGATAATATTAAAATGGATTTGAGGGAGGTGGGATATGATGATAGAGACTGGATTAATCTTGCACAGGATAGGAACAGATGGCGGGCTTATGTGAGGGCGGCAATGAACCTTCGGGTTCCTTAAAAGCCATTTGTAAGTAAGTAAGTTTATTAGACTTAATTTAAACTGATGTGACTTGGCCCGCGATTCTTTCTCAGATGTTAATGAGGCCCTCGCTATGAAAAGTTTGGCAAGCCCTGTTCTAGAGTGTCAAGTTTCTGGTTTTTTGGATGGAGGTGTAGTATTTTCATGTCAGTGTCTATGTTGCTGTAGTTGTGATTGGAGTTTGTGATGTGTTCTGCGTAGGTTGAATTGTGTTGTTTGGTTATGGCTGTGATGTGTTACTTGTAACGTGTTTGAAATGATCTTCCAGTCTGTACAACATTTTACATTCACTAAATTTAATTGTCGTTGTGGCTACCCTTTAATAAGGGAAGTTTGTAGCAATAAACTACTTTTTATATATGTGGCTATAAGTTCCATATCATTGTTGAGCGAGTCTTTGTACCGAAAGAGATTTAGAGCACTTTAAAACTTATTAGAGTTCCGGAACTGTGAACACTAGTTTAGCACTAACTTTAGTTTCTGCTTATTTCCAGGTGGGCGACACCCCATGTTGGGTGGCTTCCTGGAACTGACAGATCAATCGGGTGACCGTGTGATATCGACTTGAAATAACACTAATCATTTGAATTTGTTGCTATATGTACATTTTCCGGTTGAAGTTCGTCCCGGGCCTAACGTCGACAAAATAATACTTGATCTCTCATCATCCCAATCAACTTCGTATCCATGCAAATTGACCAATCACGATTCATTTCAATCTCGCTGAAAACCTGTATGTCGGCAAGCTTTTAATTATGTCAATCATGACCTAATACGACGGGTAATTACCACAATCGGTGATGCGTTTGTTCCTGCACACGGGAATTTCCAATTTTTATACTAGATTAGCGAAGAAATGAACAATTTTTCTTCCGTAATGAAGCAATAAACTCAATTATCCAAGTCAGCAAATTTCCCACGACTGATTACTCTGCACAAGAGTGATGATTTATACAGTTTTATGCACAAATTTGTAACATATACGTGGGGTAACTCCAACAAAACACAAACTTCGTTATGATTGACCGTTGCTTCGTGTGTGAGATACGATTTTCTGTTCTCTTACAGTCGCACAGCGGAAGAGGTAATGTTACGGATTGTACAGGTAGAGCTGCTCTAGGTATCGGATATTCAGAGATCGTGCCCGGAGTTTAGTTCTGACTTTCAGTCTACCGAAAAAGAATACAAGTTTTCGTAGTTTTAGAGTTTTAAAAAGTGAATTATTCTATTTGAAACAACAACAACAACAATAATAATAATAATAATAATAATAATAATAATAATAATAATAATAATAAAAATAATAATAATACTTACAAATGGCTTTTAAGGAACCCGACGGTTCATTGCCGCCTTCACATAAGCCCGCCACCGGTCCCTATCCTGAGCAAGATTAATCCAGTCTCTATCATCTTATCCCACCTCCCTCAAATCCACTTTAATATTATCTTCCCATCTACGTCTCAGCCTCCCCAAAGGTCTTTTTCCCTCCGGTCTCCCAACTAACACTTATATACATTTCTGGATTCGTCCATACGTCCTACATGCCCTGCCCATCTCAAACGTCTGGATTTAATGTTCCTAATTATGTCAGGTGAAGGATACAATGCGTGCAGCTCTGCGTTGTGTGACTTTCTCCATTCTCCTGTAACTTCATCCCTCTTAGCCCCAAATATTTTCCTAAAAACTTATTCTCAAACACCCTTAATCTCTGTTCCTCTCTCAAAGTGAGAGTCCAAGTTTCACAATCATATAGAAGAACCGGTAATATAACTGTTTTATAAATTCTAACTTTCAGATATTTTGACAGCAGACTAGATGACAAAAGCTTCTCAACCGAATAATAACACGCATTTCCCATATTTATTCCGCGTTTAATTTCCTCCCGAGTGTCATTTATATTTGTTACTGTTACTCCAAGATATTTGAATTTTTCCACCTCTTCAAAGGATAAATTTCCAATTTTTATATTTCCATTTCGTACAATAATCATACACTTTGTCTTTTCGGGATTTACTTCCAAACCTATCGCTTTACTTGCTTCAAGTAAAATTCCCGTGTTTTCCCTAATCGTTTGTGAATTTTCTCCTAACATATTCAAGTCATCTGCATAGACATCTGCTGACGTAACCCGTTCAATTCCAAACCCTGTCTGTTATCCTGAACTTTCCTAATGGCATATTCTAGAGCGAAGTTAAAAAGTAAATAATAAAAACAATAATAATAATAATAATAATAATAATAATAATAATAATAATAATAATAATGTTGGGCGAAATCTCTCATACTCCCAATCGACAAAAATATTCAGCCTTGTATCAGAAATAAACCGGCAGAAAGAATTCTTATTTATGGTCTCATAAAAAGTATCAGTGTTTGCAGACTTGTATTTTTTTCCGCACTTAACTTATTTTTAAAATAAGCGGAAGTCATTATCTACAGCAGTAATTTTCCGTAAAAGCCTAAAAACTCATACTGCATTAGAAATATATAAAATACGGAAACTACAAATTATGCACCTGAATAGGATAAAATATGACGGGGCAATTCAAAATGGAAGGAACCCAAAATTTAAAGTTTTGAGAAAACAGAATATTAAGCCTTCATGCTGCTGTGAAATACTCAATTAACACACTCCAATTTGAAACATACAGTATATATAAAACATCATTAACAAAATTCGGAGTAATTTGAACGATCCTTTGATTCCTCACAGCAACATGAAGCTTTAAAATGCAAGTTTCTCAAAACTTTACATTTTGAGTTCTATTCTTTTTGAACTGGGCTTCCAAATATTGTCCCTCGCAGGGACATCTAAATTATACAATATGGTGGTTTCAACAGAGAAAACTAAAACTATGGTTATATCCAAGGAGCCGTTAAGATGTAAGCTGGAAATAGAAGGGACAATTATTGGACAAGAATTGAGTTTCAATACTTAGGAGTTAATATATCAAGTGATCGTCAAACGTATTAAGAGGCTAGAGAGCAGGTCATGAAAGGAGCTCGAGTATCAGGTTACTTAAGGGATGTAACATGGAAAAATAAGTATCTAAGTATGGAAGGAAAAGTTAAAATATATAAAGCAATGGTAAGACCGATATTGACTTACATATGGAGCCTAAACACGAGCCACAAGAATGAGGGACGATAGAATAGCAAAAATAGCCAGGGACATGAAACCCCTAGGAAGAAGAGGTATAGGAAGGCCGCAACAAAGATGGAAACATGGTCTGCAATCAACATCTAGTGAATCTCCAGGATAAAGCGCGAAGAAAAACATGTTACGACCTATATAAAAGAAGAAGAACAAGAATACATCTTACTACAAACACGAATATGTATTGATCATAATTGACATGAGAGTTTATGTGTTTCAAATGTGAACCAAAGCAGGCAGGCAGGCACTATCTAACAAAATGGGACTGAGGACTAGGTTGATTAGTCACAACTTCACTTCTGTGCTATCAGTTCGGCCCTGAGCTACTTTTCGTACTCACTTCCGTCGGAAATAAGACCTCTTGAAATAGTTTCACTAGTAGAGATATCTGGCAATGTAAGGTTGTTCTACATTTTCAAAATATTGTTCCATAAATATTATTAAAACTATTACAAGGATTGTCAAATAGATTGATCCTTTTGGTTCTAACTAATTTAATAAATAGAAATATTATTTTATTGATTAAATTTTAAGTTCAAGGATACTGGATTACAAAGGTGTGAAAATTATCATACGAACTACAAGTCAAATAATTTTCATGTTTTTATTTTTCCACAACAGCCACCTCGCTTTACTCACCTTTCGGAAGAAGCTGTAAGTATGACCAATAGCAGACTAACAAAGATAAATAGAGATAATATTCGAGTTGGTAATGGAATGCCAGAAGAAAATTTTTGAGCGTTCACTTATTCAAGCTCATCACTAGACTTCGAAGTTCAGGTCCCAGTCGGGGCGACACAGGTTAACTGGTGGCGGAATGTTGGCTTGTTTACTTTTTCCGTTTTCTATCCACTGTGCTGTCTGTCTAGATATGGTTGACATTGAAGGTTTCGTAAGTACTAGCACTGAAGCTGGGACATTCGGAACAATGTGAAGTCAGGGAGATGTCGAAAAAAATACAATTGGAACACATTTTAAAATATGCATTATTAAGTTTCTTCCACAAGAAAATAAAATAAAATGAAATAAAATTTTACAAGAAGAGGCAAAAATGCATCACAATTGCTAGCAAAGAAAAAGTGCGGCCTTAATTATGGACTAAAAATGTATAAATAAGATTCTGAAATATATATGAATTATTAGGAAATTAACATGGTATGGATTCAAATTAAAATGAAAGAGGGACTTACGGTACGTAATTAAAATAGTATTAATATATATTTGAGTGCTATATTTTAAATAAATATCATGTGATTTAGCGACACTTTATTATAATCCAGTTGATTCTCAGTTCACTGTATTTTATTATCAAGTTAACCTACAAATCTTTCATTTTCACTTCTTACTGATATTAAACTCTTACTAAATACAATATTTCAATTATTTTCATTTTAAACATAATATTATTTCTCTTTCTTCGTAATAATTTATGAAGCTATGTACTAAAAGCTCAATTTTCCCTCTGAACACGAGTTTTACTCATATGAGAGTTAGATTTATAGTAAATAGAACATAATATTGTTTTCTAAATGTTTATCTAAATGTTGTCTCTCATAGTAATGTTATTATTAAAAAAAAGTTTATTTCCCTGATTTATGTCGTTTCTTGTAATCACAAATGTTGTATGTTCTAATTAATTCATTCATTTAGTGTTGTGCCAAAGGACAGGTCTTTCACTGCAAACCCAGCTTTCTCCAATCTTTCCTATTTTCTGTCTTCCTCTTTGTCTCCTCATATGATCCATATATCTTAATGTCGTCTATCATCTGATATCTTCTTCTACCCTGAACTCTTCTCCTGTTCACCATTCCTTCCAGTGCATCCTTCAGTAGGCAGTTTCTTCTCAGTCAGTGACCCAACCAATTCCTTTTCCTCTTCCTGATCAGTTTCAGCATCATTCTTTCTTCACCCACTCTTTCCAACACAGCTTCATTTCTTATTCTGTCTGTCCACTTCACACGCTCCATTCTTCTCCATATCCACATTTCAAATGCTTCTATTCGCTTCTCTTCACTTCGTTGTAATGTCCATGTTTCTGCCTCATACAAAGCACTTCACTAGTCTCTTCCTCAATTATTTTTCCAGAGGTCCTCAGAAGATGCTCCTTTTTCTATTAAAAGCTTCCTTTGCCATTGCTGTCCTCCTTTTGACTTCCTTGCAGCAGCTCATGTTACTGCTTATACTGGGTGTTCAGTTCAAAGTGTGTCATGGCTCACTGTATGCCGTCATATGGCTAGTCTATGAGCCTAGAGAATTCAATCTTCCTACACTTCCGCAGAGGTGTACTACCTATGTGTCAGAGAAGTTGCATAGCAAGTACGGCGTTCATTCTGAAGAGTAGCCTACTTACTGATATGTACGGTAACGCCGGTAGTGGCAGGAATGTGAACTGTTTGGAAACATGTACTGAGGTGGGTTTTTTTCCTTACTGTCGGGATATGGGGAGAGAGTTAAGACTATTTCTTACGTATTTGTTGACATTAACTTCGACGGTAAACATGGACACGGAGCATTTGATTTGTATTGTGGAATGTTGTCGTACGCAACCGATGATAACAAATACCCTGCGTACGACTTGGTCGCGCAAAACACATTTCGAAAGAGGTTATAGTAGCACACAGACAGTACAGACCGCCATCTGTTGCTACGACGTTCAAGTTATACCGTACACGTTCTCAAGTTCAGATTGAACGCCTTGATTAATAGGCAACTTCTCCGACATAAAAGCTGAAACTCGCTTCAAATCGCTGACTCACAACAGTGACGTCATGACACACTTTGAAATGAACACCCAGTAGTACACCCAAGTATTTGAAGCTGTTCACTTGTTCTACTGCCTCATTTAGAATTCACAAGTTTAACTTTGTATTTTTCTTCCTATGGCCATGTTCTTCGTCTTATTTGCATTTATCTTCATTCCATACTGCTCCAGCTGTCATTTAGCTCCAGTAGCATATCTTTTAGTAGGTGTCAAATTCGCCACAACAATATCCATCTTTCGTCGTTCAGATGTTACATCTGTCAGCAATAATTTTCAGTTCTTGAGGGTCCTTGGTTCAGGGGACAGATCGTGCAGTCGAGTCTCCCACAGAGTTCTCTTTTATTGCGAAGTTCAATTGCTGCTTAACTCGAGAGCCTTGAGATATGTAGAGGAAAAATGTGTGATGGAAACTCTGCTGATGTGATAGCTGCTGTCTTCAACGACTGTGAACACTCTATTGCCTGTATTATTCCCCAATTAAAAACATGATCCGAATGGTCTGATGGTTCTTTGACTATGCCTTTTTATCACGTAAAGTAACTAGCAACGCCACGCAATACTATTTCTTGTACGCGAGATTTCGTGAATATGTATCCTTCGTAAATGAGTTTGTCAACACCACGTCCTGCATGATCTGGATAACTCAGCTACAAATTTTCTGTTACACTAGAAAAATGGAAACCACGGAAACGTTAAGTGTATTATGTGACATAAAATCCTGACGAAAATGTATTATGTGACATAAAATCCTGACGAAAGTGTATTACGTGATACAACCCAGTGACGAAAGTGTATTACGTGATACAACCCAGTGACGAAAGTGTATTACGTGATACAACCCAGTGACGAAAGTGTATTACGTGATACAACCCAGTGACGAAAGTGTATTACGTGATACAACCCAGTGACGAAAGTGTATTACGTGATACAACCCAGTGACGAAAGTGTTATGTGACATACTATTCGGTGGTCCACAGCTGTGGAGTAACGGTTAGCATGTCTGGCTTTGAAACGAGCGGGCTCAGGTTCAAATCCTAGGTGGAACACGTTGCCTAGTTGAGGTTTTTTCCGGGGTTTCCCTTCAATCCATTAAGAGCAAATGCTGAGTAACTTTCGGCGCTGGACCCCGGACTCGTTTCGCTGGCATTAACACCTTCATCACAATCAGAAGCTAGATAACCATAGCAGTTGATAAACTGTCGTAAAATAACCCACTAAAAACTACTAGATGACGAGAGTTTATTGTATGACATACAATCCGGTGACGAAAATATATCATATGACATACAATTTGATGATGAAAATGTGTTGTATTATGTGACCAACAATCAGGTAACGAAATTGTACCATGTGACAATCCGGAAAAGAAAGTATATCATATGACATACAATCCGGTGACGAAAATGTATTGTATTATGTGATGTACAATTCAATAACGAAAATGTACCATGTGACTTATAATCCGGTGACGAAAGTGTATTATGTGACAAAATCCTGTGAAAAAAGGCGTATTATGTGACAATCTGGTGACGAAACAGCATTATATGACATACAATCCGGTCTCAAAATTGTATTACTAGTATGTGCCATATAATCCGGTGACGAAGATGTACTGTCACTAAAATCCGATGACGAAAACGTGTTATGTGACAAAATTCAATGACGAAAGTAGTGAGTGACGTACAATGCTGCGATGACGAATGTGTATAATATAACAATCTTGTGACGAAAATGTAATGTATGTTGAATCAGACATGTGACAAGTAATTTGTGACGAAAACCTCAGACCTTCAGTCTGTCATACAGGGTTCGAATCCCGATCAGACCTGTGATTTTTCTTTGAAAAATCCATAGTGAACTTGTGGCGGACAAGGTCGCAGTTGGGTTTTTCTCGGGGTTCTCCCGTTTTCCCATATTAGGCACCTACATCATTCCGTCAACATTCATCCATTTCGTCATCATTCCTTAATATTCCTCGAATGCCGACTGGAGACGCACGAGGGTGCTGGCCTAGGGACGAGTGGGGTTGCCTGCTCGAAACCTGAGTACGCAATGAATTTTTTTATTTTAGTAGATTATTTTACTACGCTTTATCAACATCTCACGTTATTTAGCGTCTGAATGAGATGACGGTGATAATGCCGATGAAATGAGTCCGGGGTCCAGCACCGAAAGTTACCCAGCATTTGCTCATATTGGGTTGAGGGAAAACCCCTGAAAAACCTCAACCAGGTAACTTGTCCCGACCGGGAATCGAACCCGGACCACCTGGTTTCGCGGTCAGACGCGCTAACCGTTACTTCACAGGTGTGGACGGTATGCAGTGAAACTTAGTGTAATCAGCAGGTGTGGTTTGGGAATCCGCCCAGCTTAATGGTTAGCGCATAGTGCTGGGCCATAGTGCCCCCTTCCGTAAATTCCATTCCATGTGGTAGCGATTGTGGTTGGATAATGTGAGTAAGAAGGGTTGGAATAAAATCACACCATAATATCTTTTGACACGTTCATAGTTTCACTGTTTATATTATGTCCCTTTACTTATTTACTATTTTAAAGGGAGGCAGAGGTGAATATTTCAAAATCCACAAAATTTATCCGATTTGTTTGAAATTATTGATCATGGATACTAAGTATTTTATTAGTAATGGACATACCAAATTTCAACTTTCTAAGTACAATAGTTCTGTAAATATTAATAATTTTATAAAACTTTATATCGTTTGATATAAAATGCTCCATGCACCATATTGTAACAAAATTTTCAATATTTCTTTTTATTTATATGTTCAGAGAAGGTATATAAATAATGATAAGTATTGGTTTATTATGGGAATAATATAGTAATACAGTTATCTTGGTTTTAATTTCATACTTTTAAGGGCACAAAATAAAAACTAACAATGGAATATCAAAATAAAGATAATAAAAATGGAAAAAACCAAATTTTCATTTTTTTCTTCAGTTTTGTTCGAAAATTTCACCTCTGTCTTCCCTTAAAGAATTTTATGCTCGACCATGCCGAAATGTAGTAATTATGCACCTGGTAGCAGACCTTTAATGCATGTCATTAAAGTACACCTACTCATTAAAGGTCAGGTCTTTCAGCCAATGACGACTCAGGTTACAACTGTTCAGCCAATGAAAGGTCAGCTTTCTACCGTTATAAAACCGCAAGTATCGATTACTCTCGGATATGCAATCGAAAGAGAATTAGCGAAAAGTCACCGAGGCTGGAAATCCAATACTGTCGCAGAAGGTTATGTTCTGTTACTATAATAATAGCGTTAATTGTAAATAATATTCAAATAAATTCAATTTGTCATCTCGTTTTTCAATGTCTAATTTAATTTCAATGTTATCTCTGTAGGTTCTAATGGCCTAGCAAGGTCAATGTGGACATCTGTTCCTCGGAAAAAATCAATACTTTCGCGTCTGTGCACATCTCACAACATACGGGACATTGCTAAAAAATTAATAATACCAAGTTAGAAATATGGTCGAGCATAAAAAGTCGTATGAAACTCGCCTATAATGGTAATTAAGAAGCTCGTATGAAAATTATGAAACGAGCTTGCGCTCGTTTCATAAATATCCATACTCACTTCTTAATTACCTTCATTATAGGCTCGTTGCATAATGTACTATTAAATGGATAATTAAAAAAAAATGCAGCTGTTAATACAAAACTTTGAATTTCTACCACAAAACTTTTCACAAAAATATGCTCCTTCCAAAAACACAACATAATGCTACATTCTAACATTAAAGTGCTATAAAATGTTAAATGTGATTTCTAAAGAGCTATTTTTTTTTAATTTTGAGTTTCTAAATCTACCATCTCTAATTATATGACATACAATCCTGTGATGAAAACGTAATTTGAGTCGAATCAGACATATGACTAGTAATTCCTGACGAATGGTCCAAACCCGTTTTGTCAGTCCAGGCGCAATATCAGTGGCAACAGACCGATTTTGGGATACTTTTATCCAATGGTCAGCCAGTAATCTTCTGAAATTTTTCTGTGAATGGTCTAGCATCTCAATCGATACTAAGTAACTTTTGCAAACTGTAATTAATTATCTATAAACAAAGTTTTAATTGCAAACAGTATAGCAAAGACAAATTTGACACCAGAACTGCGCAGTTCCATTCTTTGGTTAAGATATTGTGTGGAAGCAGCTTGTGTTAGGTTCCTCGGAGGCTTGTGCAGCACAACGGCGCGCGTTAAGCCGGCCCGATCAATTCCAGCTCTAATGAGGGGGCGCACATATCTGCAGTTCACATCTGAGCACGAACCCAACTCTGACCCATTTAATTGCACACCCCTAGAAATACTTGTGGATCGAAGCGCGCAGCATTGCTACAGCAGAGAGTTCCAGTGACGGCAAGGGGTGTCCAAACCACAGACGTGACGCTTTGTCGTGTCGGATAGTTTATGGGCACAATAAAATAATACTCACGTTGGACGTGGACAAATATGCACGCACGCACTGTGCGAAGCTGTAAGAATAGAAGTGGTGCGAAGTAAATGTTCTGATACGACACGCAGATAACGGTACACGTTTGCAAGCGACCAAGTTATTATTTAAAAAGATAAATAATATCGATTAGTGAAAAATAATTTGATCATATTTTAGAAATTCGGACTAGAAAGGAACTATATTTAAAAACAAAAGAAAATCGGGACTAAAAAGGACATAATATAGGCTACTTAAAGAAAAATAAAAGAGAAACGAGACTAAAAGGATATATAAAGAAAAAACCAAGACAATCTGGACTGAAAAAATACATTGTAGTTAAAAAGAAAAGAGAATCGGGACTAAAAGGATATTATACTAAAAAAAAAGAAAAGAAAATCGGGACTAAAAGGATATTATACTAAAAAAAAAGAAAAGAGAATCGGGAGTAAAAGGATATTATACTAAAAAAAAAAGAAAAGAGAATCGGGACTAAAAGGATATTATACTCAAAAAAAAGAAAAGAGAATCGGTTCTAAAAGGATATTATACTCAAAGAAAAGAAAAGAGAATCGGTTCTAAAAGGATATTATACTAAAAAAAAAGAAAAGAAAATCGGGACTAAAAGGATATTATACTCAAAAAAAAAAAAAAGAGAATCGGTTCTAAAAGGATATTATACTAAAAAAAAAAGAAAAGAAAATCGGGACTAAAAGGATGTTATACTAAAAAAAAAAAGAAAAGAAAATCGGGACTAAAAGGATATTATACTCAAAAAAAAGAAAAGAAAATCGGGACTAAAAGGATATTATACTCTAAGGAAAAGAAAAGAGAATCGGGACTAAAAGGATATTATACTCAAAAGATAAATGAAAAGAGAATCGGGACTAAAAGAATATTATACTCTAAGCAAAAGAAAAGAGAATCGGGACTAAAAGAATATTATACTCTAAGGAAAAGAAAAGAGAATCGGGACTAAAAGAATATTATACTCTAAGGAAAAGAAAAGAGAATCGGGACTAAAAGAATATTATACTCTAAGGAAAAGAAAAGAGAATCGGGACTAAAAGAATATTATACTCTAAGGAAAAGAAAAGAGAATCGGGACTAAAAGGATATTATACTCAAAAAAAAGAAAAGAGAATCGGGACTAAAAGGATATTATACTCTAAAGAAAAGAAAAGAGAATCGGGACTAAACGAATATTATACTCTAAGGAAAAGAAAAGAGAATCGGGACTAAAAGAATATTATACTCTAAGGAAAAGAAAAGAGAATCGGCATTAAAAGGATATTATACTCAAAAAAAAGAAAAGAGAATCGGGACTAAAAGAATATTATACTCTAAGGAAAAGAAAAGAGAATCGGGACTAAAAGAATATTATACTCTAAGGAAAAGAAAAGAGAATCGGGACTAAAAGAATATTATACTCTAAGGAAAAGAAAAGAGAATCGGGACTAAAAAGATATTATACTCTAAGGAAAAGAAAAGAGAATCGGGACTAAAAGGATATTATACTCTAAGGAAAAGAAAAGAGAATCGGGACTAAAATGATATTATACTCTAAGGAAAAGAAAAGAGAATCGGACTAAAAGAATATTATACTCTAAGGAAAAGAAAAGAGAATCGGGACTAAAAGAATATTATACTCTAAGGAAAAGAAAAGAGAATCGGACTAAAAGAATATTATACTCTAAGGAAAAGAAAAGAGAATCGGGACTAAAAGAATATTATACTCTAAGGAAAAGAAAAGAGAATCGGGACTAAAAGAATATTATACTCTAAGGAAAAGAAAAGAGAATCAGGACTAAAAGGATATTATACTCAAAAAAGAAAAGAGAATCGGGACTAAAAGGATATTATACTCTAAGGAATAGAAAAGAGAATCGGGACTAAAAGAATATTATACTCTAAGGAAAAGAAAAGAGAATCGGGACTAAAAGAATATTATACTCTAAGGAAAAGAAAAGAGAATCGGGACTAAAAGGATATTATACTCAAAAAAAAGAAAAGAGAATCGGGACTAAAAGAATATTATACTCTAAGGAAAAGAAAAGAGAATCGGGACTAATAGGATATTATACTCAAAAAAAAAAAAAGAGAATCGGGACTAAAAGAATATTATACTCTAAGGAAAAGAAAAGAGAATCGGGACTAAAAGGATATTATACTCAAAAAAAGAAAAGAGAATCGGGACTAAAAGAATATTATACTCTAAGGAAAAGAAAAGAGAATCGGGACTAAAAGAATATTATACTCTAAGGAAAAGAAAAGAGAATCGGGACTAAAAGGATATTATACTCAAAAAAAGAAAAGAGAATCGGGACTAAAAGGATATTATACTCTAAAGAAAAGAAAAGAGAATCGGGACTAAACGAATATTATACTCTAAGGAAAAGAAAAGAGAATCGGGACTAAAAGAATATTATACTCTAAGGAAAAGAAAAGAGAATCGGACTAAAAGGATTTTATACTCAAAAAAAAAAAGAGAATCGGGACTAAAAGAATATTATACTCTAAGGAAAAGAAAAGAGAATCGGGACTAAAAGAATATTATACTCTAAGGAAAAGAAAAGAGAATCGGACTAAAAGAATATTATACTCTAAGGAAAAGAAGAGAGAATCGGGACTAAAAGAATATTATACTCTAAGGAAAAGAAAAGAGAATCGGACTAAAAGAATATTATACTCTAAGGAAAAGAAAAGAGAATCGGGACTAAAAGAATATTATACTCTAAGGGAAAGAAAAGAGAATCGGGACTAAAAGGATATTATACTCAAAAAAAGAAAAGAGAATCGGGACTAAAAGGATATTATACTCTAAGGAAAAGAAAAGAGAATCGGGACTAAAAGAATATTATACTCTAAGGAAAAGAAGAGAGAATCGGGACTAAAAGAATATTATACTCTAAGGAAAAGAAAAGAGAATCGGGACTAAAAGGATATTATACTCAAAAAAAAGAAAAGAGAATCGGGACTAAAAGAATATTATACTCTAAGGAAAAGAAAAGGGAATCGGGACTAAAAGGATATTATACTAAAAAAAAGAAAAGAGAATCGGGACTAAAAGAATATTATACTCTAAGGAAAAGAAAAGAGAATCGGGACTAAAAGGATATTATACTCAAAAAAAAGAAAAGAGAATCGGGACTAAAAGAATATTATACTATAAGGAAAAGAAAAGAGAATCGGGACTAAAAGAATATTATACTCTAAGGAAAAGAAAAGAGAATCGGGACTAAAAGAATATTATACTCAAAAAAAGAAAAGAGAATCGGGACTAAAAGGATATTACACTCTAAGGAAAAGAAAAGAGAATCGGGACTAAAAGAATATTATACTCTAAGGAAAAGAAAAGAGAATCGGGACTAAAAGGATATTATACTCAAAAAAAGAAAAGAGAATCGATACTAAAAGGATATTATACTCTAAGGAAAAGAAAAGAGAATCGGGACTAAAAGGATATTATACTCTAAGGAAAAGAGAAGAGAATCGGGACTAAAAGGATATTATACTCAAAAGAAAAAAAAGAAGAGAATCGGGACTGAAAAGAAAATAGCGACTAATAGAACATTATATTCAAAGAAGAAGAGAATTGGGGCTAAAAAAAACATTATAGTTAAAAAAAAGAGAATACGAGATTATTACCATTGATATGATGATAAAAATATTTTATCATTTGGAAGTGAAACATGGACCCTAAATCAAGAACAATTACAAAGGATCCAATCTTCAGAAATGCTTTTCACGAGAAAAACTGCTGAATTTACGTTATGGGATAAGCAAGAACGGTCCCAAACACAAAAGCAATATTGAAAATCACCCCCATTTTAAAATATAACAATAATCACAGAACAAAATCGACTATGCAGAATGAGAAATACAAGATTAGCTAAACAAATCATCAACTACCGAGAAACAGACAAAAGAAGAATAGGAAGTTCGAAGAAAAAAGATGACATGAGAGCGGAACAGGGCATATTGCTTTTCATTTTCATGCTCTGTTCTTCAAACGCATTAAATTTTATCAACTAAAGAATTACCAATGACAACAGACAAAAAACATTTTGTCAGTTGATTGTATGATTAAAATTACATATTATGTAAGTTTCTTCAGTACTTGGCAGACAAAACAATTTAAGTCCAAGACTAAAGTCGTTTTACCCCTTAACCAAACATTCTGCTGCTAAGAAAAACTATACGAAAGACGTACATTAAGGTCATTCTGCTACTAAACGATGCTCCTTGCACACATAGTAACATAATCGTGCTCTCAACGCAAAACCCCAAAATGTGGACTTAAGTCGTTTTGCAAATTTACTATTCATATGATTATGTTTGAGACCTCTATCATTATATTTTAAGCTTGCTTTCTTTCAAAACAACGCCTATTCTTGTCTAAAAGTTTGTGTTATTGTGCATGTCACTTGAAAACTCGCTCAGTCCGTAGACAAGTGGATAAAAAAAAAACTAGTCAAATTATTTTCATAAAACTGGACTAAACGCGTTTTGGGATCACTCTCTTCAATTGTAAAACATTCGACAAATTATTTTTATCAGTCTAAGTATGTAGAATGTTGATCAATAGGGCTAGGATTTTGATGAAATTGCATCTTTTTTCTAGTAAGCCAGAAACATAGCTGCTTTAGTATTTATATGTTATGTGATAAACTGAGCGTTTTAAGACATATCTGTTATGGCATTTTTTGCCTGTTTCAACTCATAAGAGCATTTTTTGTTTTATTCGGTCATTTTTTAGGCATTTTCATTAAATTTTGGCCATAAATCCCCATCCTATTAATGTAAAATAATGTTTATTTCCTTTGATATTTTCTTTACATATTTTGTCCATTAATACCCATTATTTTGTATAATATTTTAATCGTTTTTCTACACAAATATTGCCATTTTAACGTAGTACACCCCATGTAATGGATCAGTACAACCATCCCTTCAATATAGATTCCTCTACACCTGCTAATTCCGGATAAGAGTGGCCTTGTGGTAGACTACATGGAAACTAAAAGTAAAGTAAATCCATGGTGCTACAGCCCATGAAGGGCCAAAATCGACCAGCTGACTACTGACCTGACGTCCACATGCCGACGCAGAGGTGAACGATCTTACATGGAAATTATATCAGGTAAAATAATTAATTAAAGTGTACTACTTAGAAAAACTTATGTAACATTTAATTTAATTACTAGTCTAAATATTAAGTAGTACAAAACCTCTTTTCCTACTAAGCCAATTATGTAAGATCAATTTTTAGGGCATTTTAAGGACATTTTTGAAAGATTTTTAGGTCATAAATGCATTGTTTTAGGACATTTTTTCATGATTTATAGGTCATCAAAATCCTAGCCCTATTGATTAATTTTATTGAAAATGAAAACAAGGTTGGAATTTGTCATTTATGAATTACACATCAATCTATTGTGGATCTCGTATCTGTAAAATACAGTAAAAATGGGACGGATAGCATGAGGCGATATAGCCGCTAAAGAGATGATCTTGGACCTTGAAGTGCAGAATAACAAAATTATTTAGAACAATATTTGGGGAGTTGTTCATGTTGTTCATTAGAGCGGTCTGTAAGTGGTCTTAAAGCACTTACGCGTATTAATTGGTCATTTGTGCGCCCTAACTACAGGGATTATAAAGGCAGTCTAGACGCGACCATAAACTTGCATAGATTCGTTTGTCTGATCCAATTTAATCCTCGGGTTCCTGGGAACGGTCCCCACTGGGCACTGAAGCAGGATGAGTGAAGAAATGTCTGTTCTTCCTTGGCTCATAGTTGCCCACAATAGCGAAAATGTCTTTTTTGTTTCTTAAGCTTTAATGGGAAACATTTTTAATTTGCCCATGTTCAATGAAAAATCATGCCGTTTAGTAGAGCTTTATTGTACACTACACTATCTATTTGGTTCGTTAGTAGGGTTGCCAACTTTTTTAAAAGAAAATACCGGAGACTAAGGATTTCACAAAATTTCTGATAGAAAATTGACTAGTCATTCCGTTCAGTTACTAAAAAATAACTTTATACTTTGGTAGCTATGCTTAAATTAGGGTTTTTGAGACAGATTTTGTCTAACGTAATAGTTGAAATCGACTGCTGTTTGCAGCTCTGATTTGATTAGATGTATCATGCTCCTGTTTCGAACATGTGTCCAATTACTGTTCATCAGAAGAAACATCCTCTTTGTATGATCATTACTACCTGGTATGCTTAGAAGAAAACTCTCCAGCTTTTCCAAATTTATAACATTAACATAGTTTGATTTTAGACGTATGAGCACTAAAAACCAATTCCGGTAAGCATTATCTTCTACAAAGTCTGCAAATTTTATTGCATCTTTTGAACAACAAAATTAATTCATCATGTAAATCATCACAATGCGCAGCAAAATCAAATGATTATAGCAAAGATTTTTACATTATTCAAAAATAAGGTAGCAAAATTCTCGAAGATAAGAAAAATACTGGAGACGGGAGACTGTTAAAAATTAGGGGCAAATACGGGAGATACCGAAAAATACGGGAGGGTTGGCAACCCTAGTCGTTAGTGACTATTTCATGGTTTCAGTATCTACGAGTATTTTTCTATATTTTGAAAATTGTGGGCTAATTTTTACTACAACAAGAATAACACGACTCTTAAACTCAACAAAACACAATCTATCAAAGCTGTGTTATCTACGTGAATCAAGTTATGGCCGGGGAATGTGAATATCTCTCCCATGACATTGACCTGAGACATTTAAGCAAGTTTAAACATCTCTCCTAATCTCTGTTCACGTGGTCCTTTTGAAATATTTGTAATTTTTATACTACAATTAGTGTTAAAAATAAATAAGAAGCAAGTATAATTGTAATTGAATTCGTTGGTTGGTTGTATAATTTGTTAATGAACTGATAATTCCGTTTTGTTTGCTATAGATATTTTCGTGGATTATAATGTCTATATTGTTGATTATTATTTCTGTATTGATAAAGTAAAGCGTTCTTTTCCGCTTACAAAATGGCACTCAAGGACAAAAGAGAACTTTGACAGTACTTACTTACTTACGTACTTACGTACTTACTTACTTACGTACTTACTTACTTAATTACTTACTTACGTACTTACTTAGTTACTTACTTACTTACGTACTTACTTAATCACTACTTACTTACTTACGTACTTACTTACTTACGTACTTACTTACTTAATTACTTACTTACGTACTTACTTACGTACTTACTTAGTTACTTACTTACTTACGTACTTACTTAATCACTTACTTACTTACGTACTTACTTACTTACGTACTTACTTACTTAATTACTTACTTACGTACTTACTTAGTTACTTACTTACTTACGTACTTACTTAATCACTTACTTACTTACGTACTTACTTACTTACTTACTTAATTACTTACTTACGTACTTACTTACGTACTTACTTAATCACTTACTTACTTACGTACTTACTTACTTACTTACGTACTTACTTACTTAATTACTTACTTACATACTTACTTACGTACTTACTTAATCACTTACTTACTTACTTACGTACTTACTTACTTACGTACTTACTTACTTAATTACTTACTTACGTACTTACTTACTTACGTACTTACTTACTTACTTAGTTACGTACTTACTTAATCACTTACTTACTTACTTACGTACTTACTTACTTACGTACTTACTTACTTAATTACTTACTTACGTACTTACTTACTTACGTACTTACTTAATTACTTACTTACGTACTTACTTCTTACGTACTTACTTACTTACGTACTTACTTACGTACTTAGTTACTTACTTACTTACGTACTTAATCACTTACTTACTTACGTACTTACTTACTTACTTACTTACTTACTTACTGGCTTTTAAGGAATCCGAAGGTTCATTGCCGCCCTCAAATAAGCCCGCCATTGGCCCCTATCCTGAGCAAGATTAATCCATTCTCTATCTTCACATCCCACCTCCCTCAAATCCATTTCAATATTATCTTCCCATCTACGTCTCGGCCTCCCCAAAGGTCTTTTTTCCTCCGGCCTCCCAATTAACACTCTATATGCATTTCTGGATTCGCCCATACGTGCTACATGCCCTGCCCATCCCAAACGTCTGGATTTAATGTTCTTAATTATGTCAGGTGAAGAATACAATGCGTGCAGTTCTGTATTGTGTAACATTCTCCATTCTCCTGTAACTTCATCCCTCTTAGCCCCAAATATTTTCCTGAGCACCTTATTCTCAAACACCCTTAACCTATGTTCCTCTCTCAATGTGAGAGTCCAAGTTTCACAACCATAAAGAACAGCCAGTAATGTAACTGTTTTATAAATTCTAACTTTCAGATTTTTTGACAGCAGACTGGATGATAAAAGCTTCTCAACCGAATAATAACAGGCATTTCCCATATTTATTCTGTGTTTAATTTCCTCCCGAGTATCATTTATATTTGTTACTGTTGCTCCCAGATATTTGAACTTCTCCATCTCTTCAAAAGATAAATTTCCAATTTTTATATTGAACTTTGACAGAGGACAATTTTAAAGAACATTAGTCTTATGTACCCGCGATCTCCCAACAATCCTTCCCAGGCAAATAAAGAATCCCCTTTATAAGGCATGAAGGCGTAAGAGGGCGTGCAAGTAGAGTTGCTTGCTTTCTTAACTCGGCACTAGAACGAGATAGTGTGGTCGGCATCAAATCCGACTGGTATTCAATTTGATGAGGGGCTGAAACGACCCTGGGACTTTTCTTGAAATTCTGGCAATGATAAAATTACACCACCACTCGGGATCAAACCCAGGAACATTCCAGTTCGCAACCACTCAACCGAGCTACCTCACCGTCTCACGTAGTTGAGCATAAATGTCACTACAAAGACGAAAACTAAAAAGATGCATTCGCACTATTATTTTTAGGGTTTACGTGATCAAGATGGAGTTTTGAGACCACGTTCGTGTATTGAAATCTTGTTAGAACGTGCATGTTTGTTCGTTTGCAGCTACTCTATTTACGAACTTCATACAACATTCAAAAACAGAGTTATCAGTAGGAATGTATGGCCTCTCGATCCCCCAACCTAATCCTCAATGAATTTTTCTCTCGACAACTTTTAAAAGATAAAGTGTAAACAAATGCTACATACCCTATAAGAACTGATGAATAGCATCCAAGAAAACATGTCCATTTCTTAAAGGGAACTGCAGCGAATTCATTCATTCATTCATTCATTCATTCATTCATTCATTCATTCATTCATTCATTCATTCATTTATGCATTCATTCGTTTTGTGCCCAAGGGCAGGTCTTTCATTGCAAAGCCACTATCCTTCAATCTTTCCTATTTTTTGCCTTCCTCTTAATCTCCTCATATGATTCATATATCTTAACTAGCCGTACCCGTGCGCTCCGCTGCACCCGTTAGAAATAAATATGCAGTAATTGCATAATTAAAATAGGACATTTCATCCAGGAAACATTCGTGTTTGATAGAAGGATAAATCGTTTAATATGTTACTTAATTTAAATTGTATTAAACAAATTAAAATGCGATCATTTTGATCCAGAGACCACTCATTTGGTCATAAAAATTATTTTAGGAAACACAGGAAACGAATGTACAGAATAGCCTATCAAGTTTTCTGTGCATAAGAAGCTATTTTAATCTTACCTGTCCTCGATTCACTCAGAAGTTACTGTAATAACATTGTAGCATTATGTCCATCTAGAGAAACTACACTTTCCAATGGTGAAATAATAATTAATTATACAAATCGGTTAATTTAGCTTCCGATATTACTTCATACAAACACAGAAACATTTTCTGTAGGCTATGATTCATAGCTTTCGATTGTTGTTGACCAAGGCCCCTTATAGACGAAGTCATTTGTTCTTTATTTCATTACACCGCCTTAGATGGCAGTTATTTTAATTTTGAAACTCATTTATCTCATTAAATATCAGTCCTATCAAAATTTTTCAAAGAATAAAACTTATCGGAAATGATTTTTAAAGAAATTTTTGTTATGTAATATTTTTCATAAAAATCAATAATAAGCGAGATATTTCGATTTATTTAATTCAGACCCCCTTATAATCCCCCTTTTAAATAATGTATTTTGAATGCCATATAGCCTAAAATCTAAGTTATGACGAACTTAATTTATATTCCAATTTTCATCGAAATCGGTTCATCCATTATCGCGTGAAAAGGTAACAAACATACAGACAGACAGACGGACTTACAAACAAAAATTTCAAAAAAGTGATTTTCGGTTTCAGGGTGGTTAATTATATATGTTAGGACCAATTATTTTTGGAAAATCGAAAATTACCAGAAAAATTTCGGCTACAGATTTATTATTAGCATAGATGTCGTCTACCATCTGATATCTCCTTCTACCACGAACTGCTCTCCTATTCACCATTCCTTCCAGTGTATCTTTCAGTAAGCAGTATCTTCTCAGCCAGTGACCCAATCAATTTCTTTTTCTCTTCCCAATCATTTTGAGCAACAGTCTCCCTTCACTCATTCCTTCAAACAAAGCTTCATTTCTTATTATGTCTGTCCATTTCACACGCTCCATTCTTCTCCATATCCACATTTCAAATGCTTCTAGTCGCTTCTCTTCACTTTGTCGTAATGTCCATGTTTCTGCCCATACAATGCCACACAAAGCACATCACTAGTCTCTTTCTTAGTTCTTTTTCCACAGGTCCGCAGAAGATGTACGTTTTTCTATTAAAAGCTTCCTTTTGACTTCTTAGCAGCAGCTCATGTTACTGCTTATAATGCGCCCCAAGCATTTGAACGTGAATTTGCACGTTTACCTTCTTTATTTTTCTTCCAATAACAATAGTTTTCTTTGCATTTTTATATTTTTCCCATGCTGCTCACAGCTGACATTTAGCTCTAGTAGTATATCCCTTAGCATCGTCTTCTCTCCTGCTAATAAGGACATATCATCAGCAAATCTTATGCACTTCATTCTTCTTCCTCCTACTATCACTCCACCCACATTCTGAAAACAGTTCTTCACTCCAAGCAGATGCTGAACAGTGTAGGTGATAAAAAGCAGCGGGTTATACAAAATTTCCTAAGTAGGATCCAAAATTGCTTCGAACAAAAAGGCAGACCAGCGTATAGGTAATGAAGTATGGACACTTCGCGTCGGCACCTTTGATGTAGCCGGACTGATTTCAATGACCTTCAAGCCGGCTAGAGCGTCAGATTCTGCTTTCTCCCTAGAGTTGGCGCTGACATCACACTAGCTAGCAGTCGACACAGCGGAAATATAACACATACAATTAACACATACAATTAATTAGTACTCAAATAAAATAAATTGGATCCATAAAATAATAAATCCTTAATTAACTGTAATGTCTAGACTCTAGAGTTCCTTTATAATGAGAGTTGAGACGTTGACCCCAACAACAATTAAAATATGTAATGATTTAATAGCGCTGAAAATGGAAAAACAAAACTCATATGAGAAGTAAAACCATATTCCTAAATTATATTATATACAAATATTAAACGAATTTGATACTTAATTTTATAATGTATTATATTATTTTATAATATAATTTATTATATCTGAAATATAAAAAAAAAGTATCATTACAACTAGTTTGTCACTGAGAAATAAGGAAAAGCTATTAACTTGAATTTATTTGGAGCAAAGCGTTACTGGATTATGCAATAAGGTAGGCGATGTTTGGATCCTGTGTCTCAACTCTGTACTCAATTATTATCTTAGCGTATGCTCGATTACACTGACCTCTAGCGCTTGAAAGTGGAACTAAACGCCGGCGCACAGAAAAACAAAATACAGGAAAATTCGCTCAGTGTCCATTCTTTACAATCCTTATTCGCTGGACAGACAGTTTTAGAGTCTCCTCCTTCAATTTTAGCGAGTAAATTATGTTTAAAGTGCTTATATTTAACTTTATTTTACATTAATAGTTTACAGTTGTTCAAATCAGGGATACTGTTATAGAGACAGCTATAACCAGCGTGCAAGATCGGCTCGCTGACAGCCAAAGTTACAGATTTCCGGACAGGATATAGATTGTTCACCAGATACAGTAGGCCTATATTAGTTACTTGACAAGCAATCTTCAGCTCTGTGATAGAAAATCATTCAAGAGGAAAATATTTTATACAGTTCATTGCAAATACGAGAACTGAGTAATAGGCCTACATAAAGCCCGAAGGGAAATGGTAAAACAATACGAAAAACACATAAAGTCTAAAAACAAAAACGCTAAGTAACCTTAGCAACGAAAATGCATTTATATCGTAAAAATGTTGATTCAATAAGTAACCACCAAGAAATTAAGTTATAAAAGCCCATTTTGCTATTCAAAAGGACGAGGTAGAAATTTAATTACAATTTCTAACGCCACAATAAAATTAATTATTAAATGTTTAACATAATCTACATTGGTTCGATCCCGGGCCAGGTCGATGGCATTTAAGTGTTCTTAAATGCGACAGGCTCATGTCAGTAGATTTACTGGCATGTAAAAGAACTCCTGCGGGACAAAATTCCGGCACATCCGGCGACGCTGATATAACCTCTGCGAGCGTCGTTAAATAAAACATAACATTTAACATTTAATCTATATTTGGGTAAATCAAAGAAATCGCTGTTCCTAGTATAATGAAAATGAACATCATTCTTCAGCGTTAATATATTATCACTATCTTTAACAAAATTTAAAGCTTGACAAATATACTGAGATGTTACAGTCAGCAACTTTTCGCTGTGTACATTGGAGTTCAAAGCTATTTGACCTATGATTTTGTGATCGTGTAAGCGAACTGTTTAACCACGGGATAAATCAGAACCAAAGTTATAACAAATTGACAAACTTTGAAATAGTTCCGCTGATTCTTGATAGGTGACACTATTGTTGAGACGGATAAAAAAGTATCGGCGGAAGTGATTGTGTAGATTAAGAATAAATTATTCTGACACTTTACAGTACCAGCGGTTTCCCACTAAACCTACTGCTTTTTACAATCATTAGAGAGAGATGAAATTTTAAATTCTATAATGTGGATATATTTATTTATTATTGGTAACACTGACTGTTATCTTCGCCATCTATTCATAGAAGTGATAACTAAATAAGCTATACTTAAACGAACAAATTATCGATCACTATCGATTAGTAGGCGTCAGGTATCTTTGAACGCCATTGTACCACAGTCTACTATATACAGTCACGAAGCTTGAGTTTTGAGGGTGCTAGAAACAATAGACTGTGACGGTACTATTTTGCATTGCCTGTAATGAGGCGATATTAGCGATCCTAGTGGTGAGCAACTATCTAATGTTTGCATATTTACTACGTATTGAGCTTCGCGACTGTATATACTAGACTGTGATTGTACCTTCATTGATGAGTTAATTGCTCATTGTGAGTACTATTGTCCCATAATAATAAATTATAGAACAGAATATAGAACTTCTACAAAATACCTTTCCGGTTTCGAATATATGCAATTACGTTCTATGACTCTGAGGTGCATGAAAATAGCACCAATGGAAAGAAAAACTCAAGAAGTTTAGTTGTGGCAACACTGTCATCCTAGTTGGTAACACTGCCTCATAATAGTGCATATAAACAAATTTGTTCATTGTTGAGGAGAAATGGCTGCTACAGAGGACAGAAAAACTTTTCGTGTGCTTGATTTTTATGTGAACCAGTCGATTATTAATGTGCAACGGCATTTACAAGGACAGTTTGGTACAGATCCACCCAGTGGGTCTACAATCCATAAATGATACACTGAGTTTAAGGCAAGATTCTTCGCAAGCGACGGACGAACAGACATAACCTCAGAATCTGGGGGTCGGAAAATCAGCGTACCTAGATGGAAGTTGACTATAGGCTTGATGTGTGCCGTGTTACCAAGGGGGGAAACATTGAACATCTTTAATTTTGAGTTTCTCTTTTCATTGGTACTCTTTTCATGCATTTCAGTTTCATAGAACGTAAATTACATGTTTTCGAAACCGGAAAGGTCTTTTGTAGGAGCCATGTACTATGGAAGGATGAGAAATAAGCAACTCTAATATATAATTCAATAATAGTTTATATTTTCAGTCAAAACACTTATCAGTATGTGAAGTCAGAAAATAATTCTGTTACATCATATTATAATTTAAAGGTCACAAATATTTTCGACTTATATAAAAAGTCATCTTCAGATGAATCCTTAAGCAAACAATTTTGAAATTAGGTGAGGGACTAATCAGGTACATTTTGATCTAGTAGCTGAATGCACATGCAGGCATTTTACAAATATATAGTTGTCATGACTCTGAGGTTAAATGGTTCACATACAAAATAAAACACTTATTTACATAGATAACTGAAATCTCTCATTTGCGTGTATATGAAACTATTGGCATCTATGGCCTAAAGTTAAAAACTTGTGCAGTCAAGTAATGAACTTACACTATATGTCAAAAGGTTAAAATTAAAATATAAATGTTATAAAAAATGTAACAATGCAAAATTCCTTTATGGAATGCTTGCTTAACCATAAGTGGCTTGCGAGTGGAAAAGCTAATGGAGCTAACTTACTTACTTACAAATGACTTTTAGAGAACTCGGAGGTTCATTGCCGCCCTCACATAAACCCGAAATCGGTCCCTATCCTAAACAAGATGAATCCGGTCCCTACCATCACATCCCACTTTCCTCAAATCCATTTTAATATTGTCCTCCCATCGCCTTCTCCTAAGTCAGGCATGTCCATGTCAGAAATCAGACTCTAAGGCCCAATTGTATAAAACTCCCTGACTAAAGATCAACTTTGATCGAAGATCGAAAAGTAAACCGAGTTCAGACACTTCTTCTATTGTATAAAACTTTTCTGCGATCAAATTACCTTGGTTCAAATGCAATCTAAGTTCACGTGAAAAGGATTTGGCAACATCGCATAAACAGGTGAAATACGTGATGCGCGGACCATGTTATACAGGTTTGTTCAGTGTTGCCAATCTAGCGATTTTAACTCTTTTTCAACAACAATTTCTTTTAACTTTTATATTGCTTAAATAGGGATTTAGTGACCTTTTTAGCACCCCATAGTGACAAAATTTAATCTTTCTTTGTTGATAATGAGAAATCTAGCGGATTTACAACTACTTTTTCGCGACTTTCCGTATTACACTCTGTTGGAGACACTGGTTTTTTTGCAATGTAAATAATGGCGGACAATAAGAAGAAGGTTGACTGTTCACCAAATTGTTATCATGTTATGGTGTTTGATACTGCTAAACATAATAAAGCTTTATAAAACGACAATTTTCGTTTAGTAATACAGTTAATTGAACATTTATGAATGTAGCTATCATATCCATTAATAATTAATGGTTGTTATAAACATAATATAATTATAGGTTATGTTATTTGATACTGCTGAACACGATAGAGCCTTATAAAATATAAGAATGTTTGTGTATTAAGGCAAGAAATTGAAAGAAATATATATAAATGTACCTAACATATCTATTAATATTAATAATACTGGATATTTTATTTGCACAATCTGTCACTCGTATATTTCAAACAGAAAAGAAATAACTGAAAAAGAAATAACTGAACTTGGATCATCTAACTTAATCGGAGAAATTTCTTCTGTCAAAGTAGACTTTAGTTTGAGACAAATTAATCTCAGATTAGACTTTATACAACACAAAATTCCAAGTTCAGCTGAAACAAGGATCAATTTAACCTCTGATCTAAGATTAAATGGTTTATACAATCGGGCCTAAATGTGCAGTTATGTGCGCGGATCGCCGGTCTGTGCAGACTGCATCAATCAAGCGTTGCTCTTACCAGTTCTTAGCTGGAGGGGTGTACAATAATCTATTCTGCGCTTCTAGGGTTGGATTAAATAGGCATTTGGACATTATAAACATAGTTAGCAGAACGAAAAAAACACAATTATTATCAGTGTCTATATTTGACAATTGTAATACAAGAAGCTTTAAGCTTACTCAGTTATAATTACTTCACAAAGTAGTGGTTTGTAATGCATAATTTATTAATATGATTTTTATACAGTATTCGAAGAAAAAAAATTGCAGTAATTTCGAAACAACAAGAAACGAACAAGTATTTCATTTTACATAGTAGGTACGAATTATTTTAAAGTAATAGACCCTACTCTTTCATTGTTCGTCAAGCATTATTATTTACTGTGACCATTGGTACACAAATGTTGAAGAAAATATTATACTCCCAATTAATTACATGCAGTAGGACATTTTTAAGTTTTTACACTGAAATCATTTCTTTGCTGTATGTCAATATAAAGTAATATTAATATTAGTAAATATAAATTAAGCTTAGAATTTAAATTCACATATAGTTTATTTGGAAACGTTGAGAGCAAGTATCGACAAGTTGGGAGCGTTACTGAAAGAAATTAAAAGTGTAGTTCACAAGCTGTGAAGCGACGATATTCTCTTTATGTCAGATTTAAAGATTTATTAATATAAGTATATTGAATTAATATTGTGACGTGAGATGGAAAATTTGCCATTATATATTGTTCCAGAAAATTTTTCCGCCTTGCAAATACTTGTTTTCTTCTCTCCTTACAACCTCAAGAACCTCACATGTATTCCTCACTATATTCCCATCACTTACCAGTTTATCAAATGAAAGTCGTAAGTCGTCTAACCTTTGATGGCTGTGTTAGTACAAACTCCAAAACAACGCCATTGTCAAGTACGTTTTGCCGTGAGAGTAGAAATAAGCGCTGGCAGTATCATATTTTGAGAACTTTACTAATCTGATCTAAATTGGTCACCTCACAACACTATTACCTCGACATAGGCCGATGAAAGCCTTTCATTGTAAAATAATTATTATTGTTGGCTGAGGAAAACATTATAACAATTATGTTACACGATTCATAATTTCTCTTCTCCGTTATCTGTGAACTCCTCACTTTATTTATCATAACTCATTCACAGACACAGCCAAATCGGCACTCGTACTGAAACTGTGTTACTGAAACAAAAGCTGCTGCAGGTATTGTACAGCCCTGTCGCGTTCCCCTCCAAGGCATTCACTCCCTCCAGGTAGGGGAATAGAGAGTGCACATCGCACAGAGACAGTTGCACAATGTGCAAGGTTTTGACATGCCTGTCCTAAAGTCTCTTTCCCTCAGGTCTCCCAATTAACACTCTATACGCATCTCTGGATTCATCCATACGTGCTGCATGCCCTGCCCATCATTTACCGTCTTTAAAATGAAGCTAACTATCAAAATTAAAACAAAACTAGTGGCTTGTGCAGCAAATGCTGCTAACTAAGTTCATTAGAAGTTCAAATTAAATGTTTTCAAATTTATTTCCAATGAAGAATACCAGACATTTTGGAAGTTATTTGCTTCCATAATAATGAAACATAGGCCTACACCTGTGAATGGTTTTCTTCATGCTAAATACTTTTTATTTAACCTATACATCTTCAGTTCTTGAGTTCCAATGCGAAAACGCAAGTAACAATGTCAGAACGATCAGTCGGTTTTACATGTGGGAGTGAAGCAATAGCTATTTCAGGTCATTGCGGATTGTAGGTTAGAGTTATGAAAATATACTCTCCTCTCTTCTCTCCCCTCTCCCCTCTGCCCTCGTGCTCTCGTGCCCTCGTGCCCTCGTGCCCTCGTGCTCTCGTGCCCCCGTGCCCTCGTGCTCTCGTGCCCTCGTGCCCCCGTGCCCTCGTTCCCCGTGCCCTCATGCCCCCGTGCCCTCGTGCCCCCGTGCCCTCGTGCCCCCGTGCCCTCGTGCCCCGTGCCCTCGTGCTCTCGTGCCCCCGTGCCCTCGTGCTCTCGTGCCCTCGTGCCCCCGTGCCCTCGTGCCCCCGTGCCCTCATCCTCCCGTGCCCTCGTGCCCCCGTGCCCTCGTGCCCCCGTGCCCTCGTGCCCCCGTGCCCCGTGCCCTTGTGCCCCCGTGCCCTCGTGCCCCCGTGCCCTCGTGCCCCGTGCCCTCGCACCTTCTGGCCTTCGTACCCTCGTGCTCTCGTGCCCTCGTGCCCTCGTCCTCTCGTGCTCTCGTGCCCTCTGGCACTCTGGCCCTCATGCCCTCGTGCCCTCTGCCCTCTGCCCCCTGCCATCTCCCCTCTTCTCTTCTCTTCTCTTCTCTTCTCTTCTCTTCTCTTCTCTTCTCTTCTCTTCTCTTCTCTTCTCTTCCTTCCTGTTTTCTTGTTTTTTGCCTTCTTTCTCCATTCGCTTGCTTTCTACGTGATTCTCAATCTCTCCTACTGTATCTTAGATCCTTGTCATTGTTACAAGTTTCATATTCAATCTCTACATTGCCTTCAGCGTCATCATCAGCATCATCATCTGAACTTTCATCTGTGATCTGCAGAGTAGTGTCGATCACCACGTAAGTTTTCATCCAGTGTTACTTTGTTAGATAAAACACACTTAAGGGAATAAATAAACTGCACTAACAAAAATTTTCTATTAATACTATTGATACGTAAATCTGACGTACACTTCCAAATAATTATATCTCATAATAAGTTGGCCAAGCGTGTAAGTTGCAACCTGCTGTCACGAATACTATAGTCAGCAACTGAAAGACGGAGGCATAGCTAGAAGAAGGAGGTGCTCTCTTGGTGGGAAAAGTAGTGAGGATCAATTGTTTATCCATTATACGTCAAAATTACGTACGACAGAAGTTTTAAACAATGGCATTACTTCCTTGTGAGCAGGAAGAAAACCACTGTTTGGTCACAGTACAGAGATATGTTCTCTATACTGTGGTTTGATTTCCACATATCCTACAAGTTTAATACAAGTAGTGTTAAGTTCATAACAATAAACTTAGTATCTCGTTATCGTTATATTACTTCTCTTCAAATAATTATCTACAGTCAGATGGAAAGAAGTTTATGAGATTATACGTTCTCGTGAATAAAATCGAAACTTCATGTTGATGTCGATGTTATAGGCATTCCTAATTTATAGTCACAACAAATGTTGACGCAACATCCGTCGATCGACCACGCTGTTACGTAAGTTTTATAGTTTTCAGTAACTATAAAACTTGAAGTGAAATCTATATATATATATATATATATATATATATATATATATATATAGGTTTCACTTTCATATCATCAGTATACCATTATGTGTTGCATTAACTATAATAATATTTCATTTTTAATGGTAATAATGTCACCAAACATTCTTAAGTTTTGTAGTTCTTAATATCGAATACACAGCTGTACTCGGAAAACTACAGACCAGAGAATCAGACTTGTAAATTATTTTATACGTTATCAAAAAATTACACAAATGAAGATCGACATATTGGCATTATGATGGGAAACAATCTGACCCATCTGAACTCTAGGTATGTCAGCAATCCTGTAGGTCATGGCCTTCGTGTAATAGTCTATTGTTTATTGTAGTGTGTGTTTTGTTTTATTCTGAAATGCAATTAATTAGTTCTCAAAACTGAAGATGGATTTTGGAAAATAGGAAAATGATGTAGGAAAATTGACATTTCACTGAAAACTACAATTTTTCTGAAAAACTTCGGGTTGCAAGCTTCAAAATGAGGGGTTATTTATTAAAATCCGTTCAGCCGTTTTCCTGTAATTTTCATTACCAGTTCAAATTATATATATAGATGTAACTAAACTATAAATGCCAAGGCCAATTACCAGCTACTGAGTCTGTGTGCCTATGTATTCCCTCCCCAAAAATGTCGAGAGCCCGCGAAGTATAACTTATTTGTTTCCAAAACAAAAATCTTTTCATTTTTTTAAATGAAGACCTGTTTGTGAATTATCTGTATCATATCAATTTGATAGCCAACTCCACTGGCTTTTCCACTCTACTTGTTTCTCTGGCCAATTTCATCAAGATTTGTTAAAATAACGCTAACAGCATGTTAATTAACAGTTTGTTAAAAGTTAAACGTTTTATTAGTGTAATAGTGTTTGACCAAGCATTTTAAATACTTCGATTAGATAACATTATGTTAATAGCGATGTAACATGAATTAACGTGGCCGTGATTGTATGAAAGTTTATGAATGTGTCTATAGTAAGTTGTGATGTAGTCGTTTGTTTTTGCGGCAAATAATTGTATTTCTACAATATGGAATTATGACCAGTACAACTAAATGGAAATCGAGATTTCTTCTATGATTTTATTTTTCTGAGCTCCAGCAACGCTAAATATATCGATATACTAATGCATCTTGTAACTTATGTTCCCTGGCAGCCATGATTTATATCATAACAGACTGTTAAGCATTTAACTGCTGAAATGTGCGATGTTAATTTAATAATGTGTTCAACATGATGTTAGCAGTAATAATAGTTAATGAAACATCGCCTCTGTTAAGTTTACTGTTAAACTGCTTTAACGACATGTTAAATATTTAACAAAGCTTAGTGAAAATTAGGGTTTGCTACTAGGAACCTTCATAAGGAATTTATAATTATTTCAGAGTCACTGCTGAAATTAAATCTGAATATGAGAAGAATCGTTTCAAATGTGTTTTTACATTCTTAAAAAAATGAACAAATTATAGTTTCTTCAAATGTATTCCATAAACGGAGAATTGAAGTCTGCAACGATAACGTAAAAAAAAAAACGAGTTTTCTCACATCTTAAATTGAGGCGTTCAGAGCTAAAGTGGATCAAGTCCATGACACGTAGTTTTGAGATAATAGGTCTTAAAGTTAACTTGCTCTAGTGGATTATCTAATTTCACTAACAATAATTTTATTGCTCCATTCTCAAATTCTAGATTTATAAAATATAAGCAATTGTGATGTTAATTGATGAACGCTTTGGTGACTTGATCCAGTATGGCTCTGGACATCGTGAACAAATAATCTGAGCCAAAAGTGACTTGGAATTAAGACTTGATCCATTATTGCTCGGAAAAGATCGAACTTCAGATAATCAAAAAATGAATTAAACTCAATTTATGAAAATTTGTGACTTGATCCACTTCAGCTCTGAATGCCTATAATGATGTTAAAAAGGAATTGTTGGTCGGATTTTTTCCACTTCACAAAAACAGAAATGGGCAAAACTCAATTTGAATCGAATACAGACACCAAACCGAAATCGTCTTCGAAAGTAAGCCTATAGATATTGTCTCCTCACATCTATATCTTCATTCAATAATAATAATAATAATAATAATAATAATAATAATAATAATAATGGCTTTATTTAACCTGGCAGAGTTAAGGCCGTAAGGCCTTCTCTTACACTCAACCAGGATTAAACTTGCTTACATAGTTGAACATAAAACTGGATTAATTAATTAATTACATACCGATACAATTTAGGTACATAATTAGATCTAAAGAGGTAGTTACATAAAAATTTACCTCATAAAATAAAAATAAACATAGTGGAATACATATTAATGTTGTTAGAAGCAAATACGAATCACATAAAAACAGAAGCCGATAATTCAATAAAAAAAATGTACACAGTAAAAATAAAAATAAACACATTAGTATACATATTAGTATTAGATTACAATTGAGTAGGATTTACATAATTAAACCAGAAACCGACAATTGAATAAAATGTACACAAAAATAGATTAATAATAAAAAAACAACACAGTGGGATACATATTGGCGTTAAGTGATAAATAAACACGATTTACATGATTACACAATAAAAATAAGAAACAAAAAATAAATAAATACAGTGGAACACATTCCATTAATTATTTGTAACGCGTTAGGTCTGGCAACTCATCATAAGATATTTTTCTAATTTACATTTAAAGGAAATTAAAGTTCGGCAGCCCTTGACTTCAGGCGGCAGAGAATTCCAGTGACGAGAAGTAGCAACAGTGAAAGATGAAGAATAAAGAGATGATGTGTGCAGTGGTATTTCTAGCGTGTTATCATATTGTGACCGAGTATTTAAGTTATGATATTGATAAAGATTGTGGAATCGGACAGATAAGTAAGAGGGAGTAGAGGTGTGCAAAATTCGGTCTAAGAGAGAAAGGGAATGTAACTTCCTCCTCTCTTTTAACCTGAGCCACAATAATTTATCGAAAGAAGGCGAAATGTGATCGTAGTAGCGGACATTACAAATGAAACGAAAACAAGCATTATGAACACGTTGCAGTTTCTGGGATAAATCCACCCTGAGATCACTGAATAAAGCGTCACAATAATCGAAATAAGGAATCGAATAAGGAATTCAAAATTGACAAACTGTTCTGTAATAGTTTATTGAGGAATGTGTTGATTCTTAGCGTAGTCTATGTTTTCTTCCGAGACGCTTCGCGGACCAGGTATTGAACACGGAACCCCGAGCTCATTAAATGAGTGATCTAAAAAATTCAAAACGGAACTGCTCACGCGTTGTGAGAGGTGGGTAGGCGCCCCACAATAAAATGACCGTCCGTGTCTCCCCAAACAAATAACATAAGCTTCCTGCTATATATAATTTAAAGCGCTCTGACACAGTTCTGAAGAACAGCGCTGTGGTCCAGAGGCGGCGCGGCGTGGCGGCGTCAGTTCGCTCGACAGTTGGCAAAACGTAAGCTCGTTACGGAAAAGAAAGGAGCCCCTACCACGCCGTAGCGGAGAAGCGAGAAATGTGTTCCCAAATTGAAGCAGAGGAAAGCTGCCATTTGTTTGGAAGAAAACGCGCGGGATTTCGAAACCACTATTTGAATACGTGTTGTATTGCGTATCCGAAAGCTAAATGTTTTTGTTCACAGGAAGAATACTTTCTTTCTCATATAGGGGAAGGTTGCCTTTTCAGTTTTTCTTCGGTTATTTAGAAATGGGAAGGAATTTTAATTGCATATTTTATTTATTTTATTTATTTATTTATTTAATAATAACATATACATAAAAACGTTACATTAAAATACTCCGAAAGAGCAAAGCTCGTGTTCGGGGACAGTTCCGTTACATAGATACACATACTTTGTAGACAAAATACTTAAGAAAAAAGATCACATAAAGATGATAATAAAATTCGTAAATAATAATACTAGTAATAACTGAGTGAAAAAAGAGAGGATGTTTAGATTGATGGATTAATATTAAATTATTATTAGTAGTATAATTAGTGCAGGTCATGTTGATATAGTAACCAAGATAAAATAGAAAAATACACTTAGGATAGAAATAAACTTGTTTTACAATACATGGTACATAATATAATACAGAGAAGTCTGTCATATAAATTTTTTAATTCTGGATCTGAAAATTTCATTGCTTAAAGTAGTCAATTCTGGATGAAATTTTATTATCGAATTATATAGCCGTGGACCATAATTTGTACTGTGTAGTAAAGCAGCAGATGTGAAACATTTAGGTTCAACTAATTTAAGAATTTCATTTCGTCTTGTATTATGATCATGGGCTGAGCTACAAATTTCATTCTATTTTTATGATAGAATTTCATTAAAGAGTATTTATAAATTTGGTCAATTCTAAAAACATTCAATTCGGAATGGATCAAATTTGTTGGATAATCCAGTCGCCTTTTCAAACAAATTTTGATTATACGTTTTTGCAACATAATTAGAGGAAAAAGAGCAGTTTTTGTAATGCCTCCCCATCCAATTATACCATATTGGATAACAGATTCAACTATAGCCAAATAAACCAAACGTAATACATGAGTAGGCAAGTAATGGCGAAGGTTTACAAATTTGTAAATTGTTTTACGTATCTTGTTACATAAAAAGGTACTGATACTGTTAGACATTGAGACAGTACCTTGGGACACAAAATATATATATTTTTTTCAGAAGTTTTAAATAATTATAAATTGTTTTAAAAGACATTATTTAAAACTCTTGCAAGTGGTACGATTTATGCGCCTAGTTTCCTAAATCGTACCTATAGGTTGCTTAAATCGTACCCATTTATAAAAGACATAATTTTCACAATAAGAACTTCATAAAAATAACATATTTAATTACATTATTATCATCTAATATGGAATTTTATTAATAAAAATGAGAAACAGAGATGTTTTAAGATACAAAGGTTTTTGTAATATATAAATCTTAAATATTATCAAGATCTAGTAAAACGAAAACACGAAGGATCACTTAACATTCAATCTTATTTAACACACTAGCCGTACCGTGCGCTCCGCTGCACCTGTTAGAAATAAATATAAAGTAATTACATAATTAAAATAGGACATTTGATCCAGGGAACATTCGTGTTTGATAGAAGGATAAATCGTTTAATATGTTACTTAATTTAAATTGCATCCAAATAATTAAAATGCGATCATTTTGGTCCAGAGACACTCATTGGTGCAATGACAATTCCTTTAACATGTTTCTTAATTTTTATTACATGCAACCATAGTTTAATGAAGATTGACATCATTTAGATTTAATGTGTATATTTTATTTTACTTGTTATAGGTTTCCATTGAATTATGGTAATAAATTTTAACCCTTGTTTTCTACGTATTCAGTAAATGGCGCTTGGCCCACTATGGTTCTGAACCCTTGAAATAACTTAAATTATATTATATTATATTATATTATATTATATTATATTATATTATATTATATTATATTATATTATATTATATTATATTATATTATATTATATTATATTATATTATATTATATTATATTATATTATATATCAGAAGTTACTGTAATAACATTATAGCATTATGTCCATCTAGAGAAACTACACTTTCCAATGGTGAAATAATAATTAATTATACAAATCGGTTAATTTAGCTTCCGATATTACTTCATACAAACACAGAAACATTTTCTGTAGGCTTTCTCTCATAGCTTTCGATTGTTGCTGTCCAAGGCCCCTTATAGACGAAGTCATTTGTTTTTTAATTCATTACACGGCCTTAGATGGCAGTTATTTTAATTTTAAAACTCATTTATCTCATTAAATATCACTCCTATCAAAATTTTTCAAGGAATACAACTTATCGGAAATTATTTTTAAAGAAACGTTTGTCATGTAACATTTTTCACAAAAATCAATAATAAGCGAGATATTTCGATTTATTTAATTCAGGCCCCCTTATAACCCCCCTTTTAATAATGTATTTTGAATACCATATAGCCTAAAATCTAAGTTACAACGAACTTAATTTATATTCAAATTTTCATCGAAATCTGTTCAGCCATTATCGCGTGAAAAGGTAACAAACATACAGACAGACAGACAGACATACAAACAAAAATGTCAAAAAATCGATTTTCGGTTTCAGGGTGGTTAATTATATATGTTAGGACCAATTATTTTTGGAAAATCGAAAATTACCAGAAACATTTTGGCTACAGATTTATTATTAGTATAGATATGAAAGATACTTACTTGTCAGATTCTGTCGTTACACGTCACAGACAAAATGAGAAAGTCTTCTTGAGCCGTAGAAACTCCTGCACATGTCTCATGCACCCATTGATAGCACAGAGAGCAAGGAATCATAATGACAGCTTCTTCACAGATAAAATAAAACCAGTCCTGTTCTTTTACATTAACATCAATAATTTTAGATGCCTTTTTCGTTCTTTTTGATAGCTGATTTGTTGTTTCCCCTTCCCCTTGAAGTTCTTCCTTTAGATTACTTCTGCTGCAATTGATTCTTACAGGGACTTGAAGTTAGCACATCAGCTTACTGAACACTTTTTCTCGTTCTCGTTTGAACTGAACTCTTTGGTTTAGGGAGAAACCCGTTCCATCAACGTTAAATTTGTACAAAGTGTCCCGTTAACGGATCCATTTGCAGGACGATCCAGACCTTGCCCATCAAATCTTGCTTGAAAATCGATTTTGAGATTTCGTACTTACGGCATTCATTCAATCCCGCTGCTCCGGATCGAAATTCATCCAGTGCCTTAAGTACAGCACTTGGTTCCAATTTTCCGTATTCTTGTTTGATCATTATCTATTCTGGAATTTGAAAATATTATGCACCTAACGTTACTTGTTCACATTGCCAAAATCGTACTGGTACGATATGAGCAACCTTTCAAAGGTACGATTTAGGAAACCAGCACTCCAAGCAAACTATTCAGATTATGTATGTATGTATGTATGTATGTATGTATGTATGTATGTATGTATGTATGTATGTATGTATGAATGTATGCATGTATGCATGTATGCATGTATGTATGTATGTATGTATGTATGTATTTATTCACATTGCAATGGGTATATACCCGGTGGTAGTGGTAACTAATTACACTCAATAATGACAATAATAAACTTATTAATTAAAAGTACAGTTAATAATAATACCAATAATTAATACAAATAATTAATACTAACAGTAATAATAATAATAATAATAATAATAATAATAATAGTAATAATAATAATAATAATAGTAATAATAATAATAATAATAGTAATAATAATAATAATAATAATAATAATAATAATAATAAAGGGAATATTCTAAATTAAATGAAGCACGATCACTTAAAATAACATTTGAAATAAATCTAATTTGTATCTTAAATCTAAGTTCGAACTAAAACCCACGAGTATGATATGTTCATATCTGCACAAGTACCTTTCCGCATTGCACTCATTTCGCTGTCAACTCACTCACTGCACTGGAACTACGACACATTTCACTGATTCTATCCTGATTTCACTAACACTTCAAAAACATTTCACTGTCCAAATACTTTGCACTGCCATTATAAACTATAAAGCTTCCCTGACAGGAACACGTTTCACTGACACAACACACTTCACTGACACAACATAATTCTTCACTGATACAACACTTGAATAACAAAATATAATTTA
Source organism: Periplaneta americana (assembly GCA_025594305.2). Taxonomy (NCBI): domain Eukaryota; kingdom Metazoa; phylum Arthropoda; class Insecta; order Blattodea; family Blattidae; genus Periplaneta; species Periplaneta americana. The sequence goes on from JAJSOF020000025.1 coordinate 9,461,865, forward strand.
CTCCTTTACATACTGTGTATAATTACCGTCTATTAGTAAAGTCCTTAAGCCTATTTATAAATACGTTTTTGTTTGTTGGTAAAGCCTTTAGTAAGTCTGCAGGTAAAGCATTCCAGTCCCTGATAGTACGATTGAGAAAAGAAAACTTTCCAGTGTCCGTCCTCTGTCTTTTTTCCCTCAATTTATATGAGTGGTCGTTATAACCTAAACAAAACTGTTACAGTGACTATTTTTACCGTTTAAATAATGCAAACAATCTAATATACTAGGTGTAATAAAACACATTCATTAAAATAACTCACTGTTTCAATAAAAGCTCACGAAAGAGTAACAAAATCTTATATGAGAAATCAGAACTTACTATTAAACATGATTTAATACAGCTGTTGTCTTGGGTGAAGGACGGGAAACTGAATGAGTATCATTTTCTATTTATATTTCATAGAAAATTCCTCAGATGGTTCCTGCATGCAATACTTTCCTCAACATTAATAGTTGTACCATTTCGGCGCCGGTACGATATAGGCTACTTTCCCCTACCTTTAATAACGTGTTTCTGGTGTCAGCAGAATTGCTAGGTTTTCTGCGAGGGAAATCGGGATATCAGAAACTAACTTAAGACATTAAACTTATCATCACTTTATCATAAGATTATAAGTAGGCCTAGTTGTTTTCTGAAAAGTAGTGTTCGCATGCTTTAAATGTAGGCCTAATATTCGCCTCCTTGATAACACTAAAATACAAAGGACACACAGTACAGTGAATATTATAGGCTAATCGATTTTTAATTTCACCACGAATATGTTTTAACCATTCGCTATTAAATTAACTTTGCAACTTATCTTTTTCGAAACCGGTACTGCAACAGTACATCTGACGATGAATCCACGTTTAAAAGTAGTTCACTAAGCTATAAAACGCAGCAATTGTATGTGTCTGTTATTGGTGTAAAATGCGATATCAAACGCTATCTTTTTTGCCACTAAACGCACCTAAAATACACAATGTTTATTAATTACGAGAGCAGCAACTAGGTACTGAAACGAATTAATACAAAATGCGGTAAAAGTAGGGGAACTATTATCTTGTGAGTAGAGTTGCCTTACGGCAATCAGTTGGTTTACCGCACAGACTTGCTAAATTTCCGCGGGTTACCTCTGTGTTCACAATGTTACAATTTGAGTCAAAATATAAATTAAAATATCGGATAATAGCAAACACAGACTAATTTATTTAAGTTACGTTCTAGGCTAATTTACCTCAAATCAGGATTTTTATCAATCCCGACTCGCTTTATCGGGATTAAACCAGGTAATTGAGAAATCCCTCCTAAATTGGGATACCGTCAACTCTGGCTGTCAGGTTTGCATAATTTTCATTGGAACTCTGAATGTGAATGTTCATAACCACGTCAATAAAAGAATTAGGGTGCTATTCATAGACATTTCGCTAGCCCGCGCTACGAGCGTGCTAAACAGGATTCATATCATATCATATCGCTAACACTGCTTTATAAATACGAAAAACGTTAGTTCGCTGATCATCCACAGAAAGCCCGCGCTAAGAATGTCTATGAATACGGGCCTTAATGTCTACATTTAATTTAATCTGTAGGTTAAACTGCTGTATAAAATAAAAAAAAAACATTATTATTACTTACTGGCTTTTAAGGAACCCGGAGGTTCATTGCCGCCCTCACATAAGCCTGCCATCGGTCCCTACCTAGAGCAAAATTAATCCATTTTCTATCATCTTATTCCACCTCCGCCAAATCCAATTTAATATTATCTTCCCATCTACGTCTCGGCCTCCCCAAAGGTCTTTTTCCCTTCGGCCTCCCAACTAACACTCTATATGCATTTCTGTATTCGCCCATACGTGCTTCATGCCCTGCCCATTTCAAACGTCTGGATTTAATGTTCTTAATTATGTCAGGTGAAAAACACAATGCGTGTAGTTCTGTCTTGTGTAACTTTCTCCATTCTCCTGTAACTTCATCCCTTTTAGCCCCAAATATTTTCCTAAGAACCTCACTCTCAAACACCCTTAATCTCTGTTAGTCTCTCAAAGTGAGAGTCCAAGTTTCACAACCATACAGAACAACCGGTAATATAACTGTTTTATAAATTCTAACCTTCAGTTTTTCAACAGCTGGCTGGATGATAAAAGTTTCTCAACCGAATAATAACAGACATATCTCATATTTATTCTGTGTTTAATTTCCTCCCTAGTATCATTTATATTTGTTACTGTTGCTCCCAGATATTTGAACTTCTCCACCTCTTCAAAAGATAAACTTCTCATTTTTATATTTCCATTTCGTACAATATTCTCGTCACGAGACATAATCATATACTTTGTCTTTTCGGGATTGACTTCCAAACCTATCTCTTTACTTGCTTCCAGTCAAATTCCCGTGTTTTCCCTAATCGTTTGTGTATTTTCTCCTAACATATTCACGTCATCCGCATAGACAATCAGCTGATGTAACCCGTTCAATTCCAAACCCTCTCTGCTATCCTGGACTTTCCTAATGGCATACTCTAGAGCAAAGTTAAAAAGTAAAGGTGATAGTGCATCTCCTTGCTTTAGCCCACAGTGAATTCGAAACGCATCTGCCAGAAACTGACCTATACGAACTCTGCTGTACGTTTCACGGAGACACATTTGAATTAATCGAACTAGTTTCTTGGGAATACAAATTCAATAAGAATATAATATAAAACTTCTCTCTTAACATTATTATTATTATTATTATTATTATTATTATTATTATTATTATTATTATTACTAGTAGTAGTAGTAGCAGTAGGTAGCCTACTCGTAGTAGCAGTAGGTAGCCTACTCGTAGTAGCATTAGGCAACCTAAACGTAGTAGCAGTAGGTAGCCTACTCGTAGTAGCAGTAGTAATCAGCCTGCTCGTAGTAGCAGTAGTAGTCAGCCTGCTCGTAGTAGCAGTAGTAGTCAGCCTGCTCGTAGTAGCAGTAGTAGTCAGCTTGCTCGTAGTAGCAGTAGTAGTCAGCCTGCTCGTAGTAGCAGTAGTAGTCAGCCTGCTCGTAGTAGCAGTAGTGGTCAGCCTGCTCGTAGTAGCAGTAGTAGTCAGCCTGCTCGTAGTAGCAGTAGTAGTAGTCAGTCTGCTCGCAGTAGCAGTAGTAGTCAGCCTGCTCGTAGTAATAGTCAGCCAGCTCGTAGTAGCAGTAGTAGTCAGCCTGCTCGTAGTAGCAGTAGTAGTTGTCAGTCTGCTCGCAGTAGCAGTAGTAGTCAGCCTGCTCGTGGTAGCAGTAGTAGTCAGCCTGCTCGTAGTAGCAGTAGTAGTCAGCCTGCTCGTAGTAGCAGTAGTAGTCAGCCTACTCGTAGTAGCAGTAGCAGTCTTCCTACTCGTAGTAGCAGTAGCAGTCAGCCTAATCGTAGTAGCAGTAGTAGGCAGTCTGCTCGTAGTAGCAGTAGTAGTCAGCCTACTTGTAGTAGCAGTAGTAGTCAGCCTGCTCGTAGTAGCAGTAGGTAGCGTGCTCGTAGTAGCAGTAGGTAGCGTGCTCGTAGTAGCAGTAGTAGTCAGCCTGCTCGTAGTAGCAGTAGTAGTGAGCCTGCTCGTAGTAGCAGTAGTAGTCAGCCTGCTCGTAGTAGCAGTAGTAGTCAGCCTGCTCGTAGTAGCAGTAGTAGTCAGCCTGCTCGTAGTAGCAGTAGTAGTCAGCCTGCTCGTAGTAGCTGTAGTAGTCAGCCTGCTCGTAGTAGCTGTAGTAGTCAGCCTGCTGCTCGTAGTAGCCTGCTCGTAGTAGCTGTAGTAGTCAGCCTGCTCGTAGTAGCTGTAGTAGTCAGCCTGCTCGTAGTAGCTGTAGTAGTCAGCCTGCTCGTAGTAGCAGTAGTAGTCAGCCTGCTCGTAGTAGCTGTAGTAGTCAGCCTGCTCGTAGTAGCTGTAGTAGTCAGCCTGCTCGTAGTAGCAGTAGTAGTCAGCCTGCTCGTAGTAGCAGCAGTAGTCAGCCTGCTCGTAGTAGCAGTAGTAGTCAGCCTGCTCGTAGTAGCAGTAGTAGTCAGCCTGCTCGTAGTAGCAGTAGTAGTCAGCCTGCTCGTAGTAGCAGTAGTAGTCAGCCTGCTCGTAGTAGCAGTAGTAGCAGTAGCAGTAGTAGTCAGCCTGCTCGTAGTAGCAGTAGTAGTCAGCCTGCTCGTAGTAGCTGTAGTAGTCAGCCTGCTCGTAGTAGCAGTAGTAGTCAGCCTGCTCGTAGTAGCAGTAGTAGTGAGCCTGCTCGTAGTAGCAGTAGTAGTCAGCCTGCTCGTAGTAGCTGTAGTAGTCAGCCTGCTCGTAGTAGCAGTAGTAGTCAGCCTGCTCGTAGTAGCTGTAGTAGTCAGCCTGCAGCAGTAGTAGTCCCTGCTCGTAGTAGCAGTAGTAGTCAGCCTGCTCGTAGTAGCAGTAGTAGTCAGCCTGCTCGTAGTGGCAGTAGGTAGCCTGCTCGTAGTGGCAGTACGTAGCCTGCTCGTAGTAGTAGGTGTAGTAGTATAAGAAACTGTTGCAATAATCCGCAACTAGGACAAGAGTTACTTACAATATGTCGTATTTAAAAAATTAACTTTTTATAATATATAATTTATACAGTTTTTGTAGTTTTATATTCGGCGAATAATTATGCATGTACGCAATGAAACAACGACTGTTTGAAAAAAAAAAAAAAAAAAGGAAGGATATAGTGTGGATGAAGGACAATAACAATGTATATGGTAATAACGTATTTTGAAAGGTAACAACTGTCTTCGAAATGAGTGGAACACTCTGAATGATTCACTATAGGGTAGAAATTCTCTCTGCGAATTGCACAGGTCTATCCATTTTCGTTTAAGGGAATCGTTACTCAGAGGAAACCTGTAGCATAAACAGTCGTATAAGAACAATAGTTTGTCTTCTGTAATATAACACGGTGCAAATATCGTCATAGAAATTGAAGATTAACTAATCAGTGAAATGTGACATTTCTTCCTTCTTTTATCTTTACATCCGTGTGCATTGTTGCAATTAAAAGCAGCACATGAACGATCCATACATATTCAGCTCAACCAAACAAATGGCCGCCTGTCATCTGTTCAATTTGGGAGCATAACACTAGCGCCAGTGAGCGGTCTAGTGGTTATTTAGTAAGTCTATGAAAAGAAACATTCATTGTGGGGAAATATTTTTTCTGCAGGTGTATCCGGCCCTAGGAACGCTGTGCATTTTTTAATGCGAATATTATGAGAAGTTCACTCCCGATCACCTGAACACGTTACACATTTTGACGCTTTCACTATGATTGAATTGTAGTGAGTTTCAATCAATTTCGGGTTTAATGTTCAATATTACAAGTATTACAATATATTATCATTATTTTCAACTGCACAGAGTCGAAATTCAACACAAGAGAAATGGCCGTCGGAGTTTCCCTGAAGCCCTCTATCAGACAAAGGGCTCTTTTCGTGCTGTAAATCTATAACACGGTCGTATTTTCTTAACGGAAGAAGACGTATTGTTAAGGATTTGATCGCCCTTAATAAGAACCATTGGACTAGGCCGGGTTTAAACCCGCGAAACTCATATCTAACGGATGTTGAATAGTATACAGTGCATACATTTTATCTTTCCACGCTTGCCATTGTGAAACTGCTCTACGCACTGCTGGGTCCAGCATACTGTATGTCCCTAAGCGTGGAAAGATAACATGTATGCACCATAGAAGAGGCATGTTTGCTCTAACTTTTCACTGGATGTACTACATTGTAGTTTTTAAATATTTACATTATGGAGACAGTTACACAACACAGAACTGCACGCATTATATTCTTCACCTGACATAATTAGGAACATTAAATCCACACGTTTGAGATGGGCAGGGCATGTAGCACGTATGGGCGAATCCAGAAATGCTTATAGAGTGCTAGTTGGGAGGCCGGACGGAAAAAGACCTTTAGGGAGGCCGAGACGTAGATGGGAGGATAATATTAAAATGGATTTGAGGGAGGTGGGATATGATGATAGAGAATGGATTAATCTTGCTCAGCATAGGGACCGATGGCGGGCTTATGTGAGGGCGGAAATGAAGCTCCGGGTTCCTTAAAAGCCAGTAAGTAAGTAAATATTTACATTTTTTACGTACAACTACGTCTTTCTCTTCATTAGATATGGGGTTACATGGGAATTGACATTAACGGCAAAATACAACGTATATCATCGATAAATACGACAAGAATGCAACGAGAATAAGGAGAACAATGGGAAGACAAGGAGACCAAGGGGAAGTCAAAGAGAACAAGGGGAAGACAGGGAGAATAATAAAAAATACAAGGAGAATAAGGGGAATACAAGGAAACCACTCAGCCATCTTATGACTTCTAAGAATGTATTTTTATTGGTCCTTTTTCGACGATTTATCAACTGCTATGGTTATCTAGCGTCTGAATGAGATGAAGGTGATAATGCCAGCGAAATGAGTCCAGGATACATCGCCGCCGAAAGTTACAGAGCATTTGCTGTTATTGGGTTGAGGGAAAACCCCAGAAAAACCTCAACCAATTAACTTGTCCCAACCGGAATTTGAATGTGGGACCGCTAAGAATTTCTTCCCTACTGTTAAGAGTATGGATCGGTGAAAACAACGAAAAGAAACCATTGAAAGATGGAAATTTTGTTTTTAACTCTAAAAATAAAGCAATGTTCCAGTTTTCTAAATATGTGTTTCTTTTGGCTCTATGAGAATTTAAAGCTCCTCTGGACGAATTTAAAGGGACTAGCGCGTGCGTGGAGCTGACACTCAGCTGTCATTCTGACAGACTTTGTTCTTCATTCTAACTAATTTCACTTTTCATTCAGTTCATATTTCGCGCTGTTATGTAGGTAGAAAAATGTGGGTGGTAGATCTTTATAGTAAGGAAGGATAGCGATAATATATATCATACATGCTGTGCTTTGATAATTCTTTTCTCGATTTTCCCATTTTCAACATTTTGTAACATTCAAAATGCTCTAATGCAGCGTTTCTCAAACTTTCCTGAAGTGGGGACCACTTTTTTAAGTCAGAACAGTTCCGCGGACCACCTTACTCTTGTTCCTTTCGAAAGTAAATTTATAATTTTATAGAATATTTTAATACCAGTATACTTATATTTTAAATTAGAATTAATTAATTAAAATTAATTTAATTCAATTAATTGTATATTAGTATTAGCTAATTAAGTTAATTTTAATAGAAGAAAATTTATTTTCGTTTTTTTAATAATTCAAAGCTATTAGAGTTTGGATAATCTTTAACTTATTAACTCAATAAATAAATAAATAAATAAATAAATGTTGGTACTCACATTAGTGAGATGAATGAGCCTGTCGATTCTTACACAGTTGTTATAGGTCTATATTTGAATAATTAGATATTTCTTTAATGACACTAGAATCATTGATATTAACATTTTCACACACAGCTTCTGAACTATTAGCACTGCCTAAATGAAGCGTATCATCACGTTCCTTTCTTTTCAAAGATCCGGATCGAAGCCAGTTTTTCAGTATGTAGTATAATTGGCACTATTTAACAGAGACATAGACAACTACTAGCGTGTACCACATAAGAAAGATTTAAAGTCATAAATACATGAAAAGGTTCGGTCTTTGGTCCTTTGTAATGAATTCGGGTGGTCCCTGGCTGAGTACAGGTGCAGCACCAGAAGTGCAGGGAAAAGATGGCGAGAAACACCACGTTCATAGTGCTTTAAATCCCTCTTTTGTTGCTGAGAGTAGAGTGGGAAGTCGATAGACGGGTAGGATAATAAATTTCATAAAATGTCAGTACTGGGAGAAAAGTAAAAGCGATTGCCATGTATAATTTTCAATCTCTGAGATTTTCAGCTATAATATAATACGCAATTCGTTTCAATTTTATTTTTTCTCCTGTCTTTTTTGAAGGACCACAAGGGCAGACCTCGAGGACCATAGGTGGCCCGCGGACCATAGTTTGAGCAACGGTACTCTAATGAATGCAGTTTTTCTTCAATCTCAGTGAAATTTTGCACAGAAGTCCACAAAACTATGCAAAGTGAACTGACACGTGTGTTTTCTTCTGCTATTGAAAGTATTCAAATCACCAAGTGCTGAGCATGTTATAAGTTTAAAAAAAAATGAAAAATTAACAACTGAAAGGGCAAATATTTTTATTCTCAAAAGGTAATTGAAAAAATATGAAAAGCATGTGTCATAGTTTACATACATCTGTCAGGAATAAATTAGATACAAGTTTAGAGTAAACTTTGAAAATTGGGACAACTATAAATTCAGTAATTAAAAAGAAAACAACAAAAATTACTTATAAATAAACTAGTTTTAATATCAAAGTGAATATTTGTGTATTGCAAGTCCTCATTGTAAGAAATATATGGTAAAAGTTTAAGATTAATTGGTGTAAAAATGTAGAAGTTAGAAATTTCACAGTTCCATAGACTTATAAAGTATGTAACGAAATCTACTAAAAGGGGGTATGAACATTCAATAATTTAGTACGGGCCCTACTTTTGTAAAATTTGCTACGATGTGAGAGTTGGAGAGAAGCGGTGAGCCTGGCCGAGTGTGTTGAGCTTCGACGGCCGGCAGTGCGAGGCGAGCTATTGGGGCCAGCACAAACGAGGACGGACGTAGCAAGTGTTGCGATCAATCCACCGAACAACGGGCAAGCCACTGGAACGTGCTTGCGACAGAAGGAAGTGAAGGCCATTTTATTTAGACCAAAGAGAACTTCGGGGCCAACGTTTTCCAATCTGCTTCGTAACTTGCTCGATATAAAACGTTCCTGGGGACTTCGGCGGGGCCAACGAGACAAATGCGACGCCGTAAATTTTATGAGCATCTAACATGGCGGAATAATTAAAAGTTTTAAGGTAGAACGTCTCTTGGTTATTTCATAGGAGAGATGAGTTAGTGGAAACGAGGAATTAAGTTTGGAAGTAGGAAGTATTAACACAACATATAAATTTAATAATGAAAAAAGAATGTAATAATCGTAAGAACACTTCTTTACCTACGTAGGAATAACCAACTTACAAAATTATAATAATAACAAGGAAGTATCCCGTTGAATATGAAAAGAATCTTGGATATATGAAGCTATTAGATACAAAACACGATTTGTCCATATTAAAATATGTTTTTCCACAATTCCTAAAAAAAATCTTGAAACCTAACTAATGAAATTACTCTGTGGATTTTCAGAAGGAATAGCCCATATATGTAACAAAAAAGTGTAATGTCATATTGATGGAAATTCATAATTTTCTCAGAAAAAGTAGGCTATTTATTTCACAAATGTTTAACACTCTCTTATTCGGTAACTATTGCAAGTAGGATCGTGATTTTTGTCCATATCGATACGAAATCTAATAAAGAATCATTTCGGAATATGTATTATATGTCTTTCTCGTGTTAAATTTTACCGTACCTGGTTTACATGTTTCGGCCTGTTATTATTTACCTTCTTCAGAACTGGTTGTTCTGGTCTTGGCGCCTTTTGTTTTGTTTCCTGTGGAGGTGTGTTTGTGTAGTGTAATGTGGAGTCAAAGAGTGTGTGTATTCTGAAATTGAGTTGTGTGTTGATAATTTCATTTGTATGTGTTTTTGTGTCTGTATTGTTCTAGTGTGTTTAGTTTCTGGCTTTTTGGTTGGATGTGTAGAATTTCCATGTCTCTGTTGATGTCTCCAACACATCCAAATGAAATTCTCAACACACAACTCAATTTCAGAACACGCACACTCTTTGACTCCACATTACACTACACAAACACACCCCCAAAGGAAACAAAACAAAAGACGCCAAGACCAGCAACAACCAGTTATGAAGAAGGCCAATAACAGGCCGAAACATGTTAACCAGGTACGGTAAAATTTAACACGAGAAAGACATATAATACATATTCCGAAGTGATATCGTGTTAAAAGTTGTGTAATCAAGATGTATAAAGAATCATTTATTCATCTACCGTTTTTCAATAGCGTGGATGGCTTTCGTGCAAATCTAATTTTAAAACCATTAATTTGAAGCCGCTGAATTATACGACCAGCTTGCAACATTATAGCCAGAAAGGGAGATGGGAGGTAGTTCACTAAGGCAGACAGACCTGAGTTCGTTGACTTCTTACATCTGTATTACGATAAGAAAAAGGAATATGTTAGCAGCGATGTTACCAGACTGCTGAAACTTCCAACTCAATTTTCTAATTAACCGTGCATTTAATCACAAAACGTAATATAGGTTTTCTATTCATTTAAGTGTACTCTATCGTGCCTTTCAATCTGCAGGATTATTTCATTTCCACCCTTTATATAGCACATATTTCATTTTTTACATAAGAAGTTATGTGCTAAGGCTAACTGTAACATGTCTTGAAAGATAAACTCTACCCTGATCAGAAGACCGAGTTCTAATTGATTTAGGTAACCTACCCTGCACTTAGAACAACTGTAGCATCTTCACACAAAACAACGGAAATTTCAACTTCACCAAGCCATGTAAAGCGGACGTGGAATTCGCCCCGCTAAACGTGTATAATGAGATTAACGATGCGGCATTTAATATCAGATAATGATAAAAAGGAACAAAACTGTATCCAGAAAGAACTCCGTGGAAGACACCTCTGTGACCCCAATCAAGTGCTCGTCGATAACGGAGCTAGAGAAAGGAGATTTCTGGGATAAATGGAAGAGTAGTTGATATACAGGGACATCATTTTATTTTTACTGACATTTTTAATATTAACCTGGCTATACCTTTAGAGAACCGGAAACACAGTTTGCTACCCCCTTCCACGACAGTAGTTCGATGATACTGGCGTAAAACACAAACAAATCACTCTACTAGGTATAGGAGGCAAGAAAAGTAGTTCATCCATTTACGTAAAATAGGAAATATCGCTTTTTTGAGTTCGATAATTTTCATTAGGTTTTTGTTTAATCAAAATACAGTACTGTATTTTACAGTACTCAATAAGTGTTTTTACTCACGAAGTGAGTTATCCATGCCAACGTATTCATTATGCAGTATATATTATACTGTCTACAGCACATTAGCGTACAATATAGAGAAAGAAGTTAAATTAAAAAGTAATCATAATATGGATATTTAAACACATTTTTGAAAATGGTGGCCGTTCATTTCGATACAGGCTTCAGTTCTTTTGTGCATATTATTGCACTATAGACTATTGCATCTAATTCCAATTACCAGTTTCGTCCTTCGTACTAATAACTCATGTTGAAATAATTCTGTACCTACTCTATAAAAGAGTACCTTACGTACTGTAAATTCAATCTTCAGTTCTGCCCGACCCGCACAGATAAAATTACTCAGACATGCCATCTACTGTCCGTCCAAGTGGTTATGCCGCAAGATCGTAGAAAGAGGGGAAATCACGTGACAGTTAATTACTTAACGAGGCCCTTTTATTTATGTTATTTTAAACAGTTGTATAACATTACGTAAACGTCCAATTCCTAAGAGAAATTAATGTTTTCAGAAAAGAGCTAAGACAGCCCAGCTGTTACAGAGGGGCGAACAGAAGCAGGTGGGGGAAATCGGGATGCGACGTAGGCAAACGGACCTGTGCGAAAATATGATACAATATTGAAAGCTCTTTCGTAACTGGGAAACGCGAAGATATTTCTGGAACGTACTATACTCACTAACTCAGTACTGTTTACTATATGCGGCCTTGATTCTGTGTGGAGGACAGTTGGAACTTCATTAGTAGAAGGGGTGGAAGTGAAGTACATTCAAAAACTCAGGTACAATAAAAATTGAAGTAAAAATAAAAGTCCACACCTGTGGAGTAACGGTAGCGCCTCTGGCCGCGAAACCAGGTGGCCCGGGTTCGAATCCTGGTCGGGGCAGGTTACCTGGTTGAGGTTTTTTCCGGGGTTTTCCCTCAACCCAATACGAGCAAATGCTGGGTAACTTTCGGTGCTGGACCCCGGACTCATTTCACCGGCATTATCACCTTCATATCATTCAGACGCTAAATAACCTAGATGTTGATACAGCGTCGTAAAATAACCCAATAAAATAAAAAAATAAAATGATGTCCCTGTACAAACATCATGAAATAAATAATTGAAGACGTAATATAAAATGTTGCATAGCTCAAGAAACAATATAAAACGTCACAGCAGAATGCAGATTACTCACAAACTGATTACCTTCATTCACATAATACCGGGTGTTTCTAAATTAGACCGACAAACGTTTGGATCGGATAGATAACCTTCTTTCAAACACTTTTCGTTAAGGAACCCATCGGACGCTTCGTTTCAGTGCAAGAGAGGTTTAACGCTATCACCTAGTTTGTTTACTCCATCAGCGCAATATAATTCTTCGATCCAGTTTGTTTATACCCTGAGCTCGGTATCATACATTAACCCAGTTTGATTACCTGTAGTTTATGAAACCCCTGTTGACTCTGAAGAAGGTCTTGCAACTGGCATTGTCTGCGCAGCAGCTGAAAACTGGGAAATGCCTGGCGTCTTTGAAAAGGTACGACAAAGTATGGCACGTCGATGCAATGCTTGTCTGGAAATCAATGAACGTGTGTTCCAGCACTTGTAGTGATGATAGAGTAAAGCAATGGGTCCATCCTGCTGATTTAACACTCAAGTGAGCGTTTTTCCTTTTCATTTGGTTTGTTTTGTTTGTTTTTTATATGTTTGGGTCAATAAATTGTACCTGTAACATTGATGATTTGCTGATTCACTTTTCACGTTATTTAATTACTTCAATCTCTTCCTGTACGATCGAACCATGTAACGACATAAACCCCTCTTGCTCTGAAAGAAAGTGTCGCAGCCTATGGGATCCTTAACAAAAACTGTTTGATCCCAAATGATCCCGAAGTTTGCCGGTATAATTTAGAAACATCCTGTATATGAGAGCCCAACATAATTAAAGGCAAGACCTCAGCAAGATATGTAATAAATAATTTACTTCTCAACATATATTGGAAAATGAGACATAGAATTCTGTGGTTCCAAGGCAAAAGGTGATATGTCAACATTTTTGGCGAAAATGATATTTTACTCTATACTGTTCACCCTGGGGCCTGTTTCACGATGTTTACAATCCTTGTAAATTGTGCATTTTCACTTTTACACAAACGTTTAACTGCCTTATACAGTGAATAGTTCATTTATAAGCTGCGTGTAAATTTATTACTAATAATCACTACATACATCGTGTATAACAATAAGTACAACTGTTATAAAATTACGTCATAGTTTTGTCAAAAGGAGAAAAAGTGGTACATAATATGAACAAGAGGAATATAAGGTGAACAAGGCGAATACAAGCAGTACAAACAGAACACAAAGAGAGAAGGGGATGTCAAGGAGAAAAAAAGGATGAAAAGGAGTAAAAGGGGATGATAATAAGAACAAAGGAATACATGGAGGAAAGAGAGAATACAAGGAGATCAAGGGGCAGAAATGGGGAACAAAGGAAATAAAGTATAACCAAGGGAAAATAAGGAGAACAAAATGAATATCGGAAGAACAAGGAGAAGACAAGAAGAATGAGGGGAAGAAGAAGAAGACACAAGAAAAACAATGGAAATACAATGGGGTTTACAAGTAGAACAAGGGGAATACAATACACTCAGTTCTAACAAAAATATGCAGCTTAATAAAGCTATATATCTGACGATTTTCTTTAAGTCTGTGGATATATGATTCTTCAAAATGGATACATTATATTCATTCTGTTGAATAACACAGTAATATTGCAGTTACATAAGTTCGGTTGACCGATATTTAACAAAATACAGTACATAATCATCATCGTCACCGTTTCCATCATTGCCTTCATCGCCTGTATCTATATATATAATTTGAACTGGTAATGGAAATTACGGGAAAACGGCTGAACGGGTTTTAATAAATGACCCCTCATTTTGAAGCTTGGAACTCAAAGTTTTTCAGAAAAATAGTAGTTTCCAGTGAAATGTCAATTTTTAAACATAATTGTCCTATTTTCCAAAATCCATCTGTCATCACTAACTAATTGCATTTAAGAATAAAACAAAACACACACTACAGTAAACAATATTACACGAAGGCCATGATCTGCAAGAATGCTGACATATTTAGAGGTCAAATTAAATTGTTTATTAAAAACTTAACTTACTAAAAATAATTTACAGGTTCGATTCTGTGGTGTGTAATTTTCTGGGTACAGCTGTGTATTGGATATTAAAAACTACAAAACTTGAGGTGGTTTTATGACATTATTACCATTAGAAATGAAATATTATTGTAGTTAATGTCATGATGTGACTATTTTTCATTAGTTGTACATATTAATGCTATATTGATGATATGAAAGTGAAACGTTTTGGGGTTATATAAGTAGATGTAGAGAATAACTTAAATTAGATTTTGATTTCTATATTTTACTGAGTGGCGGCTATATAGTATATATAGTATATGTTACTCAAAGCTATAAAACTTACGTAAGATAATAATATTATTAAAAATCAAATATTTTTATAGTTATTAATCAAGTGGGGTTGGGTCTTTTTCATGCGGTGTGGTGTAGATATTTATATGCGTGGTTCTCTTCAGTACTGGCTCGAGAGAGAGTATCTTTCATTATTATGGAAGCAAATAACTTTCAGAATGTCTGGTATTCTTCATTGAAAATAAATCTGAAAAATGTTTATTTGAACGTCTAATGAACTTAGTTTGCAGCATTTGCTGCACAAGCCACTAGTTAATATATAGTTCAAGGAATTAATTCTTCAGCCAATTTCGTTCTCATCATGACGTTTTTTAAACAATACAAAACACTTTCATGTATCTATAAACCATAGATTATGTGGTGAGCACTGTGAAAAGTCACTATTTAAGTAAAATCACAATCACAAGAAGTAATAGTACATAATCTTGTTGCTATGGAAGGTGAAATAGTTCTATTCTTCTGTCGGAATAAATCACGGGTCCTCTGCATTTGTAGCACGAATCTCTGCCACTTCAGCAAAGCAAAGCTTTTAATTCAACGCTAATAATATCACAATATTTTTATAATTTCTTGTCCATTTTGAATGTCCCCTGTAGTTGATATAATATTGTCGTCAAAACACTACATTAATCTATCTCATTAAATATTTTTTCAGTGCTATGTGAAACAACCAAAAATAATGATGCCGGACAATAATTGAATCCCCAGATCTCAGTAGCATAAATAATAAATGTTTTGGAAAATAAAAGCCAGCAAAACTGCACATTACCCATTCAGGATTCAGAGTTCGACAGCAAATCGCATTAAAACACACCGCGGCAACGACCAAGCAAACTATTAACAACACGTTTGTTTTTAGGTTTATTTCATGACATTTGCAAACGAAAAGATAATAGTCTGTGAGAAGAACACCATGGCGTTGAACAAAGTGATGATATAAGGTATTGCACTGGTATTTTCTTCAAGACACTGCAGCTGGTGAAATACGTGAAAAAAAAATCCATATATAGGCCTATATAATTTGAACTGGTAATGGGAAAACGGCTGAACAGATATTAATAAATGACCTCTCATTTTGAAGCTTAGCATTCATGGACACGGGGGGAAACAGTAGCTTTTAGTGAAACGTCAATTTTAATACATAATTTTCCTATTTTCTAAAAACCATCTGTCGTCAGTTTTGAGAACTAATAGCTTTTCAGAAAAATAATGAATGCCACGACCTACAACATTGCCAACATACTTACAGCTCACAAGCAAACATTCTCATGGAGGTAAATAAAATAAAATAAATATTTTTCTTCCACCATGTTAATAATGTCAAAACAAGTGCGTATACAAATTTGGGCCACTTGAGCGCAAGGGCAGTTTACAAAAAGAAAACACAATTTTATGGAAATATTTATTGCAATAAATACAGCAATTGTTGAGCTATTTTTCAACATATTCCCCACACGAATTCAGACATTTGTCATACTGTGGGATCAACACAGGAGTGCAGACGGCTGTCACACACTGGTCCCGATCCCAGGCGGCAGACTTCTACGACACAGGGAAACAACATTAAATCCAGACGTTTGAGATGGGTAGGGCATGTAGCATGTATGGGCGAATCCAGAAATGCATATAGAGTGTTAGTTGGGAGGTCGGAGGGAAAAAGACCTTTGAGAGGCCGAGACTTAGATGGGAGGATAATATTAAAATGGATTTGAGGGAGGCGGAATATGATGGTAGAGACTGGGTTAATCTTTTTCAGGATAAGGACCAATGCCGGGCTTGTGTGAGGGCGGCAATAAACCGCTGGGTTCCTTAAAAGTCATTTATAAGTAAGATTATGATGATTATGATAATGATATTGATTATTATTACTGCTATTATTATTATTATTATTATTATTATTATTACTACTATTATTATTATTATGATTATGATTATTATTATTGTTATTATTATTAGTATTATTATGATTATTATGATTATTATTATTATGATTATTATTATTACTATTATTATTAATACTATTATTATTACTATTATTATGATTATTATTATTACTATTATTACTATTATTATTATCATTATTACTTTTACTATTATTATTATTACTATTATTATTATTACTATTATTATTACTATTATTATTATTATTATGTTTATGATTATTATTATTAATATTATTATTACTATTATTATTATTACTACTATTATTATTATTATTATTATTATTATGATTATTATTATTACTATAATTATTATTACTATTATTATTATGTTTATGATTATTATTATTACTATTAATATTATGATGATGATAATTATTATTATTATTAATATTATTATTACTATTATTATTATTATTATTATTATTATTATTACTACTACTATTATTATGATGATGATGATTATTATTATTATTATTATTATTATTATTATTATTGTTTAACAGTTTCGCGCCTAACGCAACGGATCCGACAGATCGATGCCATGGCGGTGCCGAGCGCCGAAAGGTGTGAACGCCCCTCGTCTGGCGCAGCAGCCTGGCCTCTTGTGTACGCGCCTCGCCTCGTCGGGTCACAGAAGCCGCCCGCCCTCACACAATTCGTTGCTGAGCTCCAGATCCGCACAGCTCCGCTGTTTTGGTTCCGTTCTTTGAGTCGCACATGAATCACTTAATTGCCGACAACAGGGATGCATCGGCAGCCAGAGGTGTGGCGGCGTGGGTGTAGTGAGTTCTTCGACGCCGTCGGAGTAGCGTAAGGTCACAGGGTCATCGGCGGTAGTCAGCTCTGATAATGCCAGCTTAATCTGCCCTGCCTCACCTTCACGGGTTGGTGCAACTCCTTTATAACTCAAACCCGATAACAGGAACAACTTCATATCATATTAGCTGTTGTCACAAGATTCGTCACTGCTACTGCATCACTGTTTTCGACACCTACTCTTCTGTTAGATCCAGTTTTCATCCACTTTAAGTTACCAGACGTCCGGAATTTCCGGCGTCCGGGAGGAATTTCTGAAAAATGTTGTATGTCCTGCGTTTTGGGAAACAAACATATATATATATATATATATATATATATATATATATATATATAATTTGAACTGGTAATGGAAGTTACGGGAAAACGGTTGAACGGATTTTAATGAGTGACCCCTCATTTTCATGCCTGGCATCCAAGGTTTTTCGGAAAAGTAGTAGTTTTCAGTGAAATGTCAATTTTCCTACATAAATTTCCTATTTTCCAAAATCCATCTGTTGTCAGTTTTGAGAACTAATTTTATTCAATCACGGCCGACTTGATTGAATTTCAGAACAAAACACTCACTACAATAAACAATAGGCTATTACACGAAGGCCATGACCTGCAGGATTGCCGACATATTTAGAGCTCAATTCAATTTGTTATTAAAAACTGATTCTGCAGTATATAATTTTCTGAGTACAGCTGTGTATTGGATATTCAAATCTACGAAACTTGAGGTGGTTTGATGACATTATTACCATTAGAAATTAAATATTATTATAGTTAATATCATGATGCATCTATTTTTCATTAATTGTACATAATATTGATGCTATATTGATGACATGAAAGTGAAACGTTTTGTGGTTATGTAACTAAATGTAGAGAATATCTTAATTTAGATCTTCATTTCTATAATTTACTGAGTGGCTGCTATATATAACTACAAAACTTAAGTAAGATAATAATATTGTTATTAAAAATCAAATATATTTATACTTATTAACCCAGTGGGGTTGGGTCTTTTTCATATACTTAATGGCGGTGTAGTGTAGATATTGATATGTGTCATTGTCTTCAGTATTGGCTCGAGAGAGCGCAAAAATTACAGTTCCTAAGATATTACAGTACTTACTGATAAAATAAGAGACCTAGAAAATTTTTTAGTCTCCAGATCATTTCAACAAGATCTCTGAGTAGGATAAAATGATTTTACGCTCTACATTTAAAGTTCTACATGCAGCAGCTATACGAAAATGCTATTGTTCGAAAGCTTAGCAAAGCTGACATTTTTTAACTTTTGCCTACAATCCACAATGACCTGAAATAGCTACTGCTATCGTCCTGACATTGATACTTGCGTTTTCGCGTTGCAACTCAAAAACTGAAGTTGGATAGGTTCAAGAAAAAGTATTTGGCCTAAAAAAATCCATTCAGAGGGAGTATGTTTCATTATTATGGAAGCAAATAACTATGAAAAAGAGAAGTATTCTTCATTGAAAATAAATCTGAAAAATTTTTATTTGAATGTCTAACGAACTTAGTTTGCAGCAGTATTTGCTGCACAAGCCACTAGTCTATATATATATATATATATATATATATATATATATATATATATATATATATAATTTGAACTGGTAATGGAAATTACGGGACAACGACTGAACGGATTTTAATAAATGACCCCTCATTTTGAAGCTTGGAACCCAACGTTTTTCAGAAAAATAATATTTTTCAGTGAAATGTCAGTTTTACTACATAATTTTTTTATTTTACAAAATCCATCTTTCGTCAGTTTTGAGAAGTAATTGCATTTGAAAATAAAACAAAACACAAGCTACAATAAAGGATAGGCTATTACACGAAGGCCATACATGACCTACAGGATTGCTGACATATTTAGAGTTAAAATTCAATTGGTTATGAAAAGCTTCAAGACTTACTAAAAATTATTTACAGGTCTGATTCTGCGGGCTGTAATTTTCTCAGTACAGTTGTGTATTGGATATTAAAATCTACAAAACTAGAGGTGGTCTGATGAAATTATTACCATTAAAAATGCATTATTATTATTATTATAATTATTATTATTATTATTATTATTATTATTATTATTATTATTATTATTATTATTACTATTATTATTATTATTATAGTTAATGCCATGATATTAATATATAAACTACAAAACTTGCGTAAGATAATAATATTATTATTAAAAATAAAATATTTTATAGTTACTAATCAAGTGGGTTGGGTGGTGTGGTGTATATTCAATATTGGCTCGAGAGAGCGCAAAAATTACAGTTCCTAAGGAAAGACGGTATTACTTACTGATAAAATAAGAGGCCTACAAAATTTTGCAGTATCCCGATCATTTTAGCAAGATCTCTTAGTAGGATAAAATGATTTTACCCTCTACATTTCAAGCTGTACATGCAGCAGCTACACCAAGATGCTATGTCTACTGTTCCAAAGCATAGCAAACCTGACTTTCTTTAACTTTCACCTACAATCCACAATGATCTGAAATAGCTATTGCTTTGCTCCCACATGAAAACCTCACTGATCGTCCTGACATTTTTACTTACGTTTTCGCGTTGAAACTCAAAAACTAAAGGTGGATAGGTTCAAGAAAAAGTATTGGGCATAAAAATAACATTCAGCGGTAGTATGTTTCATTATTATGGAAGCAAATAATCTTCAAAATGTCTGGTATATTTCGTTGAAAATAAATCTGAAAAATTTTTATTTGAACGTCTAACGAACTTAGATTGCAGCGTTTGCTGTACAAGCCACTAGTATTAATTATAAAATGGATTAATAATTCGGGTAAGGAAGAAACTAGCCGTAACATGGCTACCGTCAAAGATCCTATAGTCCCGTCGCTCTAATTCCGGCAGCCAATCGCGTTGCAGGTCGGCTACATTTAAACGTGTGCGTCTTGTGATTCGCTGAGGAAGACGTTATTCATTTCTTAAGGCTCGATAAATACTTAATAAAATCGCCCGCCATTTTGGCTCTTTCGTTGGCGTTCGCAGAAAGCACACAAAGACGTTATTTGCCGCTCAATTATTTGCTGAATTACAGTGCGTTTGATTTATTATCATAGGAGCTACGACATGATCATGTTTAATGGTGTGGCAAATAGATTCCTCGTATGGTAGCTCGGCAACGAAAGAACAAAAATGGCGAACGATACTAACTACCTAGACTTTATA
The DNA here is from genome assembly GCA_025594305.2 of Periplaneta americana. NCBI lineage: Eukaryota > Metazoa > Arthropoda > Insecta > Blattodea > Blattidae > Periplaneta > Periplaneta americana. Next base: position 9,482,329 of record JAJSOF020000025.1, read on the forward strand.
GAGCCTTCACTTGCTAAAGCGTAAGCAAAGAGGAGGAGTCACGCCGGGAATAACAGCGTTCGCGACTATAGTTATTCATTAGTTCGTATTTTTGCCACAGAAGACGAAAGATGTCGCAACAATGCAATATTTTTGTACAAGTTTTTTTAGTTGAGTGAAACTGAATGCATGAAGAATGTAGAATATTCATTTTTCTCAGTGAAAACTCATTGTATTGTATTGTATTGTATTGTATTGTATTGTATTGTATTGTATCGTTGTCAAAAAAATTGTAATAGTACGCCTACTACAAGGATAGTCACAGCCATGTTGAAATATAAGGTTATTCAAAAGTAAGTTCCCATTTTGAAACAGCTGTATCTTCTGTACATATCAGCAGTTTGGTTTCATATAGGTACCATTTACTGTTTAGAAGGTTTGAGTTTTTTTTTATCGATGCGTGTTTCGTTGCTATGGTAACTGTGTCACGCTTGACAATTGTTTTTCAGAATACAGACAGCAGTTGTAGGAGAGTAGGCCTACTTACTTACAAATGGCTTTTAAGGAACCCGAAGGTTCATTGCCGCCCTCACATAAGTCCGCCATCGGTTCCTATCCTGTGCAAGATTAATCCAGTCTCTATCAATATATCCCAATCCATCTCCCTCAAATCCATTTTAATATTATCTTCCCATCTACATCTCGGTCTCCCCAAAGGTATTTTTCCCTCCGGCCTCCCAACTAACACTCTATATGCATTTCTGGGTTCGCCCATATGTGCTACATGCCCTGCCCATCTCAAACGTCTGGATCTAATGTTCCTAATTATGTCAGGTGAAGAATACAATGCGTGAAGTTCTGCGTTGTGTAACTTTCTCCATCCCCTGTAACTTCATCACTTTTAGCCCCAAATATTTTCCTAAGAACCTTATTCTCAAAAACCCTTAATCTCTGTTCCTCTCTCAAAGTGAGAGTCCAAGTTTCACAACCATACAGAACAACAAGTAATATAACTGTTTTGTAAATTCTAACTTTCAGATTTTTTGACAGCAGACTGGATGACAAAAGCTTCTCAACTGAATAATAACACGCATTTCCCATATTTATTCTGCGTTTAATTTCCTCCCGAGTATCATTTATATTTGTTACTGTTGCTCCCAGATATTTAAATTTTTCCACCTCTTCGAAGGATAAATCTCCAATTTTTATATTTCCATTTCGTATAATATTCTGGTCACGCGACATAATCATATACCTTGTCTTTTCGGGATTTACTTCCAAACCTATCGCTTTACTTGCTTCAAGTAAAATTTCCGTGTTTCCTCTAATCGTTTGTGGATTTTCTCCTCACATATTCACGTCATCCGCATAGACAAGAAGCTGACGTAACCCATTCAATTCCAAACCCTCTGTGTTATCCTGAACTTTCCTTATGGCATATTCTAGAGCGAAGTTAAAAAGTAAAGTTGATAGTGCATCTAGTTGTAGGGGAGTAATTTTAATAATTTTTACAATGGTTTTACCTTTACGAGTTCGAAATGGCCTCCTTCAGTGCTATTACGAATGCAATAGACAATTTGCATATGAATTGAGAAGATATCGAACGTTACATGGATTGAGAAATGGATAGATGAGGTACATTTCGAATTGAACGGAGGTGTTAACACTCATAATTGCAGGATATGGGCAGAAGAAAATCCGAACACAATTATTAGCCTATATAGCAAGGATTACATGATATCAAGGTTACGTCACATTTCATAATAGGACCGTATTTCTGTGAAGAAAATTGAAAATGGACAAAAAAAACAGTGAAGGTAGCCGGGTAGCGATATTTTCAAATGTTGAAGACTTTGAAATACCAGCGTTACAGAATCATGAAATCGAAAACATTGTTTTCCTGCAAGACGGCGCTCCACCTTACAAGGACAATAATGTAAAAACAATATTGCGCAACACACTTGGTGATCGTGTAATTAGTAGGCATTTTCGAACAGTTGGCCTTCTAGGTCACCAGACATAAATGCAGCTGTCTACTGGTTATGGGGTTATCTAAAAGAAAAGGTATTTCTTGGTAGACCTAATACACGTGAGGAACTGAAAAAGTGAATATCGGATGTCATTCAAAACATCCCTAGGAATGTCCTTTCTAATGCCGTTTATAGCGTAGAAGAGAAACTATTAATTTCTTATTGAACAACACGGTGGTGGTCGTATTTAAGTTTTTCGGGTTTTAATAAAATCCCATTTCTTTACGAAAAAATTGGTGTTTTTATTTATTTGGAATCTAAAAATTTGACAAATTTATTACCATTTCAAGATGAGAATTTACTTTTGAATAACCTTATATATATATATATACTGAAGAGTTTTACAATATACTAGTACAACACAAGGGGTTAGTATCGATACTTAATACAAGACAGAAATATTCATGCTGCGTTCTTCAATGCCATAAATACACCTACAGAACAGAAGGCGTGAGAAATTAGGTACTTCTTTAATTTAGTTCTAAATAACCTTATGTTTTGAGTTTGATTGTTTATATCCATAGGAAGGCTATTAAAAATTTTTGCTGTCATATAACGCACTCCTTTTTGATAGCACGATAGACTTTGCGATGGAATATGAAAGTCATTTTTTGACAAGTATTTATGCTATGAACTGTTGAATTAGTTACAAAGTTTTCACGATTACATACGAGGAAGTTTATTAATGAAAAAATATACTGGGGCATTATTTGTAGCTTTATGAAAATGGTCCTTCACGATTCCTTAGATTTGGCACCTACTATTATTCTGATTTCTCTTTTTTATAGTAGGAATATACTGTTACTATCTGTAGAATTTCCCCAGAATATTATTCCAAAACCATTACCGAGTGGAAGTATGCAAATTATATTGTTTTTAACGTATTTGTATTTACTATTTTTTGCATTAAGTTGATATGTAATTATTAAGTTGGTATGTAAAATAATTAAGTTGATATGTAATTAATTAAGATGATATGTAATTTAGTTGATATGTAAATAAATTAAGGTGATATGTAATTAATTAAGTTCGTATGTAATTAATTAAGGTGGTATGCAATTATTTAAATTGGTAATAGTTGGGTGAAATAGAAGTACTTATAAGTTAGATTTACTTATGCTTATCGTAGGCGTTATTATAGAATAGTTTTTAATTATAGTCCTAGGTTTACTACTTCTACTATTTATAGATTTACGTTTATTATATTTTATTTCATTTAGGTTTATTTTATTTTATTTCATGTAATTGTAATTATTGTATATTATATCACTGCCACCGGGTGTATACCCGTAGTGTTAATAAATAAATACATACATACATATATCTAATAGCAAAACATGCTGAATTTAGTTTGAGGGTAATTTCTTTAATATGACTTTTCCTATTTTTAATATAGTATCGATTTGTAAGTCAAGAAATTTGGTGGTTGTTTCTATTAAGGACGATTTGTTCATTATTGCGCTTGAAATTTCCGAGGTTCAAATTGGGCAGAATCTAAATTGGATTATGTTAGTTTTGTTACAATTTGATACATTTTTTTATTGAGAACCAATCATACATTTTGAGGAGAACTGCCTCTCTTGAAGATTGGAAAATATTACTAATATCGCTAACAAGTTTCACCTCGGCTGCCACATTCATTTTTATTTTTATTTGCATAGTATATGCGTCTCAATAGAGACAATGTAGCCTATAAGTAGATTATGGAAGAAGCATTCTGGCATCGAAGTTAAAGTTATGAAGTCGACTTAGATTTATATTGTGTAATGGGACTCCAGCACAGGCTTTCAGAAGTGTGACGGTACAAGTAATGTCAAGGGAGTGTGAAATAAAATTGTTTGAAATGATGGAAGTGAACGTCATTAAATCGGTACAAACTTACTCGCCATCAACTTCAAGGTTGGACACCTGGGCAGACTGAGATAGCCAGACACTACGACTTTTCCTTTGTCTATATTACAATTTGTTGAGTTCATACGTGAAATACATGCTTGCAAATCCTTTTTTGAAATTCAGATTTAAAATCTGTCACTGTTGTATAGTGTATAATGATTCCATATCATTCTGATCTTTTGAGGATAAAGTATATCCTGATACAGATCTCATACATCTCCTTTCAGCTGTTTCCCTCCTCTGGCGTTCCTTTGTTTCATTCTCGAACCAATCTGGAGATCCATACATCAACGTAAGCACAGCCATAACTTAGTACAGTTTCAACGTTGTATTTTCCTAATTTTGATTTGAAGTCAAACAAAATTGTAACGTTTTGACATGAAAGGTTTTCTGTAAACTCTGACATCACTCGTAATACTGTGGAAACAAATTACTATTGTCATTTCTTATATAACCCATACAGTGCAGTAAAATTAACACTTATTGACATGATGAAAACCAAGAATTCTAAAATAAAAGCGCGATTCTCTGCCACGAAAGCCTGGACACGGTACAGAGTAGTGGTGGGTGTGATTTTCTAGCTGTGGCAGGTTTGTCACTGGTTCCGACTGTGACAACAGTTCCAAAATCACAGCTCCGAGAAATGCCCATCTCTGTCCGATATGTGATCCACAGCAATGGCGAAGGACAACTAACATATCTGGGATCCAGGGTTGCCAGATAAAGAAAACACAACCGTCGTACCAACTTATGAAAAATGTCGTACCAACTTATAAAAAATGTCGTACTTCAGCATAAAATTGTCGTACATTTCTTACCTTACTATTTTTATAGAGTGTACAAACATATTTCACAATACACTAAAAAAAAAAGTGATTGATAGCCCTCTTTATAATTATAGCAGCAAATTTTTGTTCAAATGAAGAATATTACTAATTATTGTTCACATCCACAATGCCATTTAACATTCAAACAAATCACCATTTCTTCATCAACACTGCCAACTCCGTAAAGCATGCACGATGACGCTTGATAAGTAACAACATCATTATACTGAAAGTCAGCAGAAACTTGTGTTTGGCCAGCGCGACGGAGATATTCAGGCTAATATTAAGGGAAATTGGACGTTATCGCATGCAAAGTAATGATAAAAATAGCCTATCTTCAAGCAGTCATAAATGTAATACTATTTATCACAGCTATTTCATTTTTTTAGTGATATATGTATACATATTAAGCTTTAAAATGAAAGAAGAATGGTTAATCTAGTGTAAATCCTACCCTTAAATTAATTGTTAAATTTAAACGCATTTTTTATATAAATTCACTACATATCTGTGATTAGGTACACTCTATTCACTTATCATAGCACACATTGAATTAAAATTTTGGCCACTTACTGCTAATAGATACTAAAACATACCCTACTAAAATTATTAAAATATCTGTAATACTATGGGCATAAGGCTTATACTAATCTTCAATTTTTTTTAATTTATTCACGGTGATGATTTCTATAAGTCCTATGCCCATAATATTACAGATACATGAATAATTTTAGTAGGGTATGTTTTAGTATCTATTAGCAGTAAGTGGTCAAATTTTCAATTCAATATGTGCTATAATAAGTGAATAGAGTGTACCTAATCACAGACATATAGTGAATTTATAAAAAAAATTGTGCTTAATTAAAGAAATGAATTTAAGGATAAAGATTTACTCTAGAGTATCCATTCCTTTTCATTTCAAAGCTTAATATGCATAGACACATAGCTAACAAAAATGAAAGATCTCTGATAAATAGTATTATATTTATGTCTGCTTGAAGATAGGATATTTTTACCATTATTTTTCATGCGATATTGACCAACTCCCCTTAATCAATGCTTCAGCTGATGATTACATCAAATTAATCCACCTGCAGCCCACTCAAATCCGACACCGCTATAATATCGGCGCGTTTAGACTTCTTAATCCTAATGCGGTACTATTTCATTGATAAAATTCTTCCATTGCCGAATATATAAGGAAGATAGCAGATCTCTGAACTCGTATTACTTTCACATAACCGTGCAGTACAATGACACCTAGGGCTGAAGATGACCAATTATGATTTGCATGGCAAGCGTAGCCACCTTATCGATTTTCAAAACTTCTTTTATCCTTTTAAAGCACGTTTATTTTTTCATATAAGTAGAAGATATACTGAATAGATATGGCCGATATTTCACAAACCGATATTTTGTCACAGATATTTTTTGTCACAGATAAACCTGTGACTGATGACGCGAAATATCTGTGACAAAATATCGCCATCGAAATCTGCTCCGTATTCAGTACTCTGTGACTGATATTTTCTCCTCTACGTCGTAGGTTTGCGCATGCGCATGATACAATAACAGCAATCTGGCGGTAGTTTCTCCATCTTATTATAAATGATGTAGTTATTACACGATTTAAATAATAACACCATTGGTTACCAGTACTTAATCTTGTGTAAAACCTGTCTGAACAACTGTTTTGTTTTGTAATTATTTTCCAATGTTTTTCCGAATACTTATGTTTCATAAATTTTTATTCTATGACTCAATACTATAATGTTAATGCACGACTTAAAATAATTTATCCATTATATTATATACAATAAAAAGGATCAATTTTTAAAACGACTAGGATAATCATATAACCTCAATTTCTCCATACCCAACTACATTTAAAAATGATCAACTGGTTCAATATCTATAATATAACCTCTTGGTACGTGAGGTTAACTTTTGACATGTTACTGTTCAGTTAGGTAAGTATTTGTTAATGGTACATGTACATAATTTCTCTGTTGGATTTCCCCATATAAATCACTGATGAGTGGTGTGTATAGAGAAATCGTATTCATATTTCACTGCTCTTCAATATTTCCTGCTAATTTTTATCGGTGTGACAAAATATCGGTGTAATTCATGCTACGTATCGATATAAAATATCGGTGTGACAAAATCACCGATAAAAGTCACAGATATTTAATTGTCACAGTCACAGTTGTCACAGATACTTGAAAATATCGTTTAAGCTCATCTCTAATACTGAATGAAGAAAACTTGTCTAAAAAGGGACGAATTAACCTTTGATTTTATTTAATTATAGATTAACATTATCAGTTCAAAAATAATTTTGTTCCTTCATTAAAATAGTCGTACAAAATAGCGTACGACATAGAGTTCGGTCGTACCTCGTACAATTAGTCAAAATAGTCGTATGCGTACCACTATAGTCGTATGGCAACCCTACTGGGATCTAATTCATTTTCGTCGCACTAAAAAGGTTAACGTCGCCAACCTTTGATACTGAAGCTTGGACTCTATATATTCTCCCACGAATTATTCACTTAATCATTCGTAAACATTCTTGGACGAATATACGCGCCAACACATTATGATAACAGAGTTCAGAGTGTGTTTTGTTTTCAATATATTTGCCGCGCTAATCACTATTGTTGATATAAGACATGGCACCGGTATAACAATTCAATTCGCAGAAGTGTGATGAACATAAACATCTGTCGGCTCGGATGAGAACATGGGTATTCCTCGTGGTTTGTTCAGAGATAAGTAAATGGCAGTGATGTTAACTTCGAGGCTGGTATAGAGATAAGTAATTAGTATGAGTATGAAGGAGTTAAAAAATGTCAAAATTTACATACATAATGATTTTTGCCCATAGAAATAAGCCAATTTTGTAAGGGAATTATTTTCTGAATTCAACTTTTACAAAATTATAAGACGTAATTAGGGTTTGGTGTAGGGCTCGTGTCTAACTATGGAGTTAAGAATTTGTATTACTGACTACAAAAAATCCTTTACGAGAATGAAAGAAGATATGAATTTGTTAATTCAAATGTGTTAGTACTGCAATATATCTTTTACGAAAATGGAAGAAGGTAAGAATATTGTAATTCAAACGTAGTCTATTACAGCAAAGGAAAATTGAAAGAAGTTACCGGGATTTAACTGTTGCCAGTTAAGCATTGTCCTCCAAGTGCAGCACTCCATAGTTATGGATAAAAGTTGCAGTAGATAATTATTAGGCCCTCTTTGTACATCTAGGTAGTTAGGCCTACAATTAGTAGCCTACATCGGATATATAGTGAACACATTTTTAATTATAACTGGTTACCTCGAATTCTTGTTTATTTATTAAATGTGTCCCCTGATGTATGTATTTTACGATATATTGTGATCCAAGATGAAATGCAATGGATATGAAGAAACAGAATAAAACGGTAAGCACTTCGCTAATAGTATGTTTTACTTCAATCATAAGCACTGCAATTTTATATGTATTTTGAAAAGAAAAAGTGAATTTTCATTAGACCTACAGTACATAATAAGACACAAATATCACTACAGAGCAAAGGAGTAATTACAACAGTTAATACAAAGTTTCATCTGAAAGTTTAGCATCTCTGAAAAGCTGATCGCTAAAATCAGCTGTTAACTCTGCCGATACTAGCGACATGGTTGGATTCATTGAGAACTAGACCTCCCTGGGCTTGATTTTAGTACCAACAATATCAAAGGTGTCTCTACTGTATCTTTTTTATAGCCTACTGTGCATAGACTCCAAAAGAAGATGATGACCACACATTTTTATTGCCAAACAAAATACAGGTGAAACAATATAATTTGTCTCAGGGAACTCTGTTGCCAAGGATATTTCTTATACTGAACCTACCATGAAAACAGAAAATTTATATTTTGTCTTCCACCGCTCGCTATTTTAATATTTAAAATGGAGTGTCGATCTCCTATTTTTGTAAACTTATTTGGTTTCATACGCCCAACTTGAAAGCGTTTTCTCCTTTAATTTTACAAATAATGACCTCGATGTTTTCTCAGTATGAACCATTTTACACATTAATATGTAACACACACATGCATGCACTTTTGATTAAATTAGACTCAACAACGCAGCGCATTCAGAGAACACCAATATAGCGCTACGTAATATTGTAACGGAAGACTAGCCTCGTCCTGTACGGAGTTGTAGCGAACCGAGTCAAGGTCGCAGCCATGTCTTTAGAGGCTTTTCGCCTTAACCCTCACTGTTCGCACTGCTCTTTCCATACTGGAATGACTGCCCAGTGAACTTAATATATGGAAGCATCAGAGTGCAACCAAGTGTTAAGATAATACATCATTATTACAAACTTATAGGCCTACTGTTACTAGGAATAATAACTCAAATTTTTTGGGTAGGCTAAGCTTCATATACCTCTTAAGAGCTTCGCCACTGGTAGTAGTAGTAATAGTAGTAGTAGTAGTAGTAGTAGTAGTAGTAGTAGTAGTAGTAGTAGTAATAGCAGTGGCGTAGCGTCAATGTAAGCTAAAAAGCTTAGCTTCCCCAGTTAATAATAATTTCATAATAAACCGACAGTTTATGGAGAAAATTATTTATTAATTTTAATAGAATTTATATTTACGCTTTAAATATTGTGATGCGGCAGCTCAGGATGATTTGTGATGCAGCAGTAAACAAGAAGCCTGCACACACCAGCTTCCAAACAAACTGGTTTCTTCTGTGTAATTCACCCCGCAGATTTTCCATCCCTTTCTAATTAAACTAGCCTAGTCGCAAGGCTCGCAAAAGCTAGCTTTAACATTTAAAATAAGTAGTTTCCGAGTTATCCCTTTTCGTCAGTTGTGTTCAGTTGAAGTGTTAGTGTGCATTGTGGCTGATATAATAAATAATGAGCGAAATAACAGTTCCTGACACCAATTTACTTGAATTTTTTTAGGACAATTATATTATCAAGACTGACTTACGAACAAAAGTGTGATTTAAAAAACGAATGACCGACTCCCTTGCTGTCAATGAAGGACACAACCAAAACACAGACGCATACTTACGTAATGATACTAATATTGTGATTTCTCTAAGGCCCAATTGTATAAAACTCCCTGACTAAAGATCAACTTTGATCGAAGATCGAAAAGCAAACCGAGTTCAGACACTTCTTCTATTGTATAAAACTTTTCTGCTATCAAATTACCTTGGTTCAAATGCAATCTAAGTTCACGTGAAAAGGATTTGGCAACATCGCATAAACAGGTGAAATACGTGATGCGCGGACCATGTTATACAGGTTTGTTCAGTGTTGCCAATCTAGCGATTTTAACTCTTTTTCAACAACAATTTCTTTTAACTTTTATGTTGCTTAAATAGGGATTTAGTGACCTTTTTAGCACCCCATGGTGACAAAATTTAATCTTTCTTTGATGATAATGAGAAATCTAGCGACTTTACAACTATTTTTCGCGACTTTCCGTATTACACTCTCTTGGAGACACTGTTTTTTTTTTTTTTTGCAATGTAAATAATGGAAGACAATAAGAAGAAGGTTGACTGTTCTCCAAGTTGTTATCATGTTATGGTGTTTGATACTGCTAAACATAATAAAGCTTTATAAAACGACAATTTTCGTTTAGTAATACAGTTAATTGAACATTTATGAATGTACCTATCATATCCATTAATAATTAATGGTTGTTATAAACATAATATAATTATAGGTTATGTTATTTGATACTGCTGAACACGATAGAGCCTTATAAAATATAAGAATGTTTGTGTATTAAGGCAAGAAATTGAAAGAAATATATATAAATGTACCTAACATATCTATTAATATTAATAATAATAGATATTTTATTTGCACAATCTGTCACTCGTATATTTCAAACAGAAAAGAAATAACTGAACTCGGATCATCTAACTTAATCGGAGAAATTTCTTCAGTCAAAGTTGACTTTAGTTTGAGACAAATTAATCTCAGATTAGACTTTATACAACACAAAATTCTAAGTTCAGCTGAAACAAGGATCAATTTAACCTCTGATCTAAGATTAAATGGTTTATACAATCGGGCCTTAGTATGACAGGGAGTGAGCTAATGTTATACGTATACGTGTCTATTTATTTATTTATTATTTTGCTAATGACTGTAACATAAAATGTAAAATATACAGAGAAACTTTAGCTTTGTTAAGAGATATGTGTAAACCGTGAAATCATATTTTACTACGTATCATTTGAGGTCATGCCTTATTGGTGTTACTTACGATGTTCCAACCAATCTTCGACTGCTGACTTGAAGTCGACTACTATTAATTTCAAGACTGTATCTTTGTAATACGTTTTCTCATATTGCATGAAAGACAACTTGAGTTAGCTTCCCCTGCTCAAAATTTCATGCTACGTCACTGAGTAATAGTAGGTTTCAGTAGTTGTAGCAGTAGTAGTAGTAGTAGGTTGCAGTAGTTGTAGCAATTTGAACAAATATTACAATTCCTTTGTGAACTGCTTTTTGTGCCAGAAATAGCTCAAATGATGTTTACATTGCGATCGTACTCGTATTGCAAGGCGTCGGTAATCAAAGCGTAATGTGCGATTCACCTGTTGTTCCAGTCGCCGATCATTTCATCCTCCCAAATTACTCTTTCGCTCCTCTAAGCACCTTTTTGATAGGAATAGTGATTGAATTTACTAGACCTACAAGTAGTAAGCCTAATTGTCCCGCGCCGTGGCGTTGTGGTCTAAAGGCCCATTCACAATGAAAATTAAACATAAACAGAACGTAAGCATAAAACCTTGTGTCCATGTTATTTAACGAAAGCATTCACAATGAATTACATAAGCATAAACTTATGAAAGGGTGAAGAAGGGATAGTGACGCGAAACATACAGCCTCTCCTATCCAAATGCCATCCTCACCTTCCCGTGGTCCACCCTGTTTCTACCAACGAGGAAATGGCGACCGAGTCACAGCGGTATAACTGTTTCATCAAATGCAGAGGAAATGCTGCATTACAAGCCTGTCCAGAGGCTAAAAGTGGCAGCCCCACTACTGGACTACCTAACGATAAGGCTAGTAACCTATCTTAGGGAAAATTACATTACTTTCAAGCCTCAAACAAGCAGTATAAGGACAGATAATTTGATGACAACCCAGAGCAAGTCATTTTAAAGTAATGGCATTTTTAGGACAAGACCCAGTCAGAAGTAAGATAATACACAATAACCAATGCCTCGAACAAGTGCAAAATTTCAATTATCTGGGTTGTGAAATATCTTATCAAAATGAAAAAGATGTGAACAAGAAAATTACCAAATTTACACAAATTCTAGGAATAATAAACAATGCATTAAAAGCTAAATTAGTACAAAAATCTACAAGAATAAAAATATATAATACACTAGCATTACCCACCCTTTTATACGGAAGCGAGATTTGGTCATTAAAGAAAAAAGACGTGAACAGAATCAAAGCAACGGAAATGAAATTTTTCAGGAGGACAGCAGGATATACTCTTTTAGACCGAAAAAGGAATGAAGAAATTTTAGAACAATTAGAAGTAGAGTCAGTAGAAGAAAAAATGAGCAGATACAAATTCAATTGGCGAGATCATGTAAGAAGAATGGAAAATTCAAGAATCCCAAAAATTATGATGCAGTGTAAACCTAGAGGACATCGTCGACCAGGAAGACCTTTAAGAAGACTGCTAGATGGGGCCGAAACAGGTCTACAGAGGCCTAATTCGTGAAGGATGATGGTGATGATGATGATAAACTTAATCTTAATCATAAGACGTTAACATGAAAGTTTGCAAACTCCAAACTTTCATGCTTATGTTATGCGATTTGGAAACAGTACACAAGCGGAAAGCGTGTTTTCACTTTTTGTTTAACATCTCATGGGCTTTGCCTACAGGCAATATTTTGATCTATTGGCCGTGATGATAGCTAGGCGCGCAACATGGAATCATATGACGAAAAGTTGATTATTTTACATCTCCGTTTCTTTGATTTCAAGTATTGAAAGCCATATACTGATGCCATTGTAGTTATTAGAAACATAAATTGAATAGCTACATCGTCAGTCATTGTGCAATTCTCCATTTTTATGTAATAGATTCTGTAGTTTTGTTGATTCGGTATGTTTGTTTCCATACACGTGTTATGTTTACGTTATGTTTAATTTTCATTGTGAATGGGCCTTGGCTACTTAAGTTTGTGGCATATGTTTATGTGCTTATGTTAATGTTTACGTTATGTTTAATTTTCATTGTGAATGAGCCTTAAGGCATCCTGCCTAGGATTCGCGTTACTGAATGCGCGCTGGTTCGAGTCCTCGTGAGGGAAGAAATTTTCTCATGAAATTTCGGTCAGTAGCTTGGGGATTGGGCGAAGGGCTAACAACCCATCACCGTAAAAAACAACTTGTTACAAATCCCTACAATAAGCCTCGGAATGGGACTGATTCTCTGGCACGACCACAGCAAAGGAATAAGGAACTGCATGCATTGTATTCTTCATCTGACATAATTAGGAACATTAAATCCAGGCGTTTGAGATGGGCAGGGCATGTAGCATGTATGGGAGAATCCAGAAATGCACATGGAGTGTTAATTGAGAGGCCGAAGGGAAAAAGACCTTCGGGGAGGCCGAGACGTAGATGAGAGGATAATATTAAAATGGATTTAAGGGAGATGGGATATGACGGTAGAGACTGGATTTATCTTGCTCAGGATAGGGACCGATGGCGGGCTTATGTGAGGGCGGCAATGAACCTCCGGATTCTTTAAAAGTCATTTGTAAATAAGTAATGTAGTAACACATAATTATGTTATTTGTCGTTTATAGATGAGACCGTGTTATACAGTAAAATGTCTGTTATTTGAAGAGCATAAATATAATCACGTATCAGGTATACAATAACCCTCTAGTGTCACCAGGCCTATATTATCTTTTTTCTTTCCACTATTGTTTTTCGTTTCATTAATTCGTGTTTTAGTTAATCCCGGGACTTCACCCAATCCGTCACGTAACAAAACACACATAAAACCCCTTAGCTTTTTGGAGTTCGAATTTAGGATAGCTGCTTCGACGACATTATAAACTTACTTACTTACTTACTTACTTACTTACTTACTTACTTACTTACTTACTTACTTTTAAGGAACCCGGAGGTTTATTGCCGCCCTCACATAAGCCCGACATTGGTCCCTATCCTGAGCAAGATTAATCCAGTCTCTACCATATATCCCACCTCCCTCAAATCCATTTTAATATTATCTTCCCATCTACGTCTCGGCCTCCCTAAAGGTCTTTTTCCCTCTGGCCTCCCAACTAACACTCCATATGCATTTCTGGATTCGCCCATACGTCCTACATGCCCTGCCCATCTCATACGGCTGGATTTAATGTTCCTAATTATGTCAGGTGAAGAATACAATGCGTGAAGTTCTGTGTTGTGTAACTTTCTCCATTCTCCTGTAACTTCATCCCTCTCAGCCCCAAATGTTTTCCTAAGCACCTTATTCTCAAACACCCTTAACCTACGTTCCTCTCTCAAAGTGAGAGTCCAAGTTTCACAACCATACAGAACGACCGGTAATATAACTGTTTTATATTTTCTAACTTTTAGATTTTTTGACAGCAGACTGGATGATAAAAGCTTCTCAACCGAATAATAACAGGCATTTCCCATATTTATTCTGTGTTTAATTTCCTCCCGAGTATCATTTATATTTGTTACTGTTGCTCCAAGATATTTGAACTTCTCCACCTCTTCAAAAGATAAATTTCCAATTTTTATATTTCCATTTCTTACAATATTTTCGTAACGAGACATAATCATATACTTTGTCTTTTCGGGATTTACTTCCAAACCTATCTCTTTACTTGCTTCCAGTAAAATTCCCGTGTATTCCCTAATCGTTTGTGGATTTTCTCCTAACATATTTACGTCATCCGCATAGACAAGCAGCCGATGTAACCCGTTCAATTCCAAACCCTCTCTGTTATCCTGGACTTTCCTAATGGCATACTCTAGAGCAAAGTTAATAAGTAAAGGTGATAGTGCATCTCCTTGCTTTAGCCCGCAGTGAATTGGAAACCCATCTGACAGAAACTGACCTATACGACATTATAAACTAGCTCCTTAAACGTTGTCGATTGACATAAAATATAGTCTCGTCTTGTAAAGAGATCCCAATAATCAGGTAGACAAATAGACCCCAAAAAGCAGTATTTGCTGCAATATTTTCAATTGAAGTGACATTTTTTTTCTCTCTTTTGAGACGTAACGCTCTCATTTCAGTGCTGGGAGATACGTACATCAATTATTGACTCATCACTGCTGAAGCTTATGATAGACTCTATTTTTCATTCTGCACTGTATCGATAAATGGCTGGAGAATGTCATCAATTATGCAGCCCGGATCTTGTCTAAATTACGGCATTGCAGGTTAGTCTGTGGGGTTCAAAACAGACACGATTGTTGCAACTGTTTGCGGGGACACTCCAACGATCAAGTCGCTGCGTCGCGACTGAACAGAATGCTGTTTCTGAAGTACCTAAGTGAATTATGAATCGGTGTTTTGTGGTGAATGCTGCAGTTTTTGTTCTCTGTTTAACTCATGCGTTGATTCGTTTACATATTGCTGGTTACTCCATATAGGGAGTTTCATCATATATTATCCGCCGCAAAGCGAGACACTTCTTATTGAAACTACCCTAAAATTCTGGTATTTCATTATTCTCTTCTATTTCCCACTCATTCGTGTACCCTAAAACTGATATTAGCTTATATTATCCTTCATATACACTCAGGGACAAAAAAAACCGGACACATCTATATTTGCTTGTATTTTGTTGTCAATTATTTCAAAATGAAACAAACCCCATTTAAACAAAATAATGTCCCATTTAGCACCTTATACCACAACATTTGAAAAAAATAAAAATCTCTGATGAGAAAATTTACAAAAAATTACAAAGGGCGTATAACTATGGCATCGTTTGCTCTAACTGTTTTTTCATTTTATGGTGCCTTAAACATTAAAAACTCTTTTTAGTAACGGGTATTACCCCTATGGCTTGAATAACTGCATCCATACGTCTTGGCATGCTCTCAATTTGGTTAGCAATGTCTTCTTGAGGAATAAGTTCCCATTCTTCGCCAAGTGCTCGCCTCAACTCTTGTAACGATTCTGGTCTCGGTGTCTATTCTTAACACGCCGTCCCAGCATGTCCCACACGTGTTCAATTGGGTTCATGTCTGGACTCCTTGCTGGCCATGGAAGAACATGGATTCCCACTTCTTGGAGATAATCTCCGACCGCATGGGCATTATGCGGCCGTGCATTATCATACATTAAAACAAAATTATCGCCTACAAATTGGCCAAATGGCACAACATGATCAGCCAAACATTCATTTATATACCTATCAGCTGTTAGTCTTCCATTTTCAACAAAAACCAACTCTGTACGAGCATCCGTACACACTCCTGCCCAAACCATCACTCCACCACCTCCATACGGCACATTTTCGGAAATGCAACACTGTGAAAATCGTTCTCCCCTCCTTCTCCATACTCTTTCACGTCCATCAGGTGAGCACAGATTGAAACGGGACTCATCGGTGAACAGAACACAGCTCCACTGTCCATTTCTCCAATCCCTGCGATCATTTGCAAAACGCAGTCGTTCAACTCGATGCATCCTGAGAATTCTGGGACCAGTTGCAGGTCTACTTGATATCAGTCCACTTGCTTTCAACCTCCTTCTAACTGTATTGGCCGAAATTGGGCGTCCATGCATGTTAACAAATTGCTGGGCTACACTAGTAGCTGGCAGGTTGCGCTCCCTAAGAACTCTCAACACCATATACCTGTCTTCATTTGGATTTGTAGCTCTTGGACGACCCGAACCTGGTCTTCTGGTATATTCTAGGGTCTCTCTATACCGTTTTATGGCATCATGGGTTGTGCTTCTAGCCATATTCATAACATTTGCAATGTAACGTACACTGCGTCCATCATCGTAAAGGGCTACAGCTCGAGCCACATCTTCAGGTCGCATCTTGTTTTAAGACAAATGTTACAACCCCACTTAAACTCAGAAAATGTAATAATAAAGAAATAACGAATGATAACGATACTGAAGCACAAAATGGTTGAGACAAAATTGTTATAGCTGAGACTCCGAAAGCAAAATTGGAATATTTGGTTGTAATGGCTTGTTATAAAACAAAAAACAATCAACAATTTATACACGTCTCCATAACAACAGATGGCTACCATTATATTGTATGAGAAGATAATATTTTGCAAAATACCAGCAAATATTAAAGTGTCCGGTTTTTTTTGTCCCTGAGTGTATTTTTTCAGTCTTTATTAAATGTAAAAACCATGAAAGTAGCCACCTGGAAAAAAATTATACATAAAACACCAGAAGCCAATCATTGAAATACCCTATTATAGGTTAAGTAAATGTCATTGGATTAAAACTGTTTCATACGCTTGACAATATTGTAAAAAGACTGAATATTATTGTTTTAAGCGTGTTACCATGATCATAGGAAGAAAAATAATAATAGTAAACTTGCGAATTCTAAATGAGGCAGTAGAACAGCGCATTTTTCTGACCTTGACGTCGTGCGCGGGCAGCAAGCGCTAAGTATGGAAAGAGGAAGGGTTGTGTATATGAATAAGCAACCTGTTGGATTAAGAAAACAGTGGTGCACGAACTTCAAACGGAAAGTGAAATTTTATGTCGTTATTTTTATGTGGCTTCTTTCTGTTTGATATTATCTATATTGTCTGTAAAACAAAAGTACTAACACTGATTTCTCAATATTGCACTTGTGTTTTAAATCTTAATAACATAATAGAGAGTTAAGAAGGAATATTCACTTAAATTCCATAGTAGTATAATATTATACTGTATTAAGTGGATGAAACACATCATTCATAAAGAAAGTGATATTCCAAAGAAAGAGATTGAGTATGACATGGTAAGTTGGAATTTATATTGATGATATCTTTAGCCTTACAAAAGTAATCAATAAACTAATCAAAACAATATTACAGTACAAAGCAAAGTTACCTAGGTACTGTATCTGTTTTAAGTGTAACTAATATTACATAACAAAACTCTTATCGCATTATGCTTTTAAGGTGATATTTGTGAGCAACTTCCTATCATCACAATATTAAATTACAGTATTTTCTCGAAATCTGCTGAAGCTATAGAGCTGACATTTTTACAACGCATGGGCACGTATCTTTTGCTTATGATGTAACAGTAGTTGCTTTGTTAATTCATTTCCTTACAAACAATTTCCATGCGAATATCTTCAAAATTTTCAATACACTATCTTCAGTAATACGTATATACGGTATATTAGATTTACGAAAACATTCTGTAAGGCTTCTAAATAAATAGGTCTATACCTGAAAATTTTACTTTTCCATATTAAAAGTTGAGAAAATATTTCTTTTGAATAAAAAAATCAAACTTGTGAAAAATGAGCATTAAAATTAAAACTTACATTCTTATAATGCACTTATACTTCTCAGGCAAATCTAAAAATTACCATGGATACAGTTTTAATAAGTTCTCTTCCCTTTATCTATTGAATCACTGCTGGCCATCCCTGAATATAGCTCGACCAAGCGGCATATACCACCTCTTTCGTCTGTCTCTTTCCTTTCCGCTGTAAAGCGCTCAGGCTCTCCTGGGCTCTAAAGCGCGCGCTTGCTGCTGTGGGCATCATTTGACATGCCTGCTGTAGAACAAGTGGACAGCTTCTTGGGATGTACTATAAACAGTAACATGAGCTGCTGTCAGGAAATCGAAAGCAGGATAGCAGTGGCAAAGGAGCTTTTAATAGAAAAAAAGAAGCATCTTCTGCGGACGTCTCGGAAAAGAACTAAGGAAGAGATTAGTGAAGTACTTTGTGTGGAGTGTGGCATTGTATGAGGCAGAAAAATGGACATTACGACGAAGTGAGGAAAAGCGACTAGAAGCATTTGAAATGTGGATATGGAGAAGGATGGAACGGTGTGAAGAGGACAGACAGAATAAGAAATAAAGCTGTGTTGGAGAGAGTAGGTGAAGAAAGAATGATGCTGAAACTGATCAGGAACGGAAAAGGGAATTGGTTGGGTCACTGGCTGAGAAGAAACTGCCTACTGAAGGATGCACTGGAAGTCCACGTTGTTCCAGTCTTTTTCGTCGGTTTTTCCTCTTTGTCAACTTGTCATTTTTATGAACTTTGATTCCAAAGATCTCTTTGTTTAAGATGTGTTCTTGTGTAATTTCTGCTATTTTAAGTCTTTTTTTATTTCGACAATCCATTTTATAGTAGCTATTTGTGTTTTACTCTTATTTTCATAAAACTCAACTATTTGTTTTGTGAGTCTGTCGGGGTTCATTCTTTTGATGTGTCCGTAAAATTTTAACCTTTTTTTTCTAATGTCACTATGAATGTCTGTGTTTCTTTTTCTTGTTTACTTTTCGGTCTGTATTGTTCACCTATGACTTTTGGGCCTAAAACTTTCCTTAAGATTTTGCATTCTTTTTTCTCGATATTTTCGACATCTGCTTTTCTATTCAAAATTAACGTTTCAAGAGACATTCTGGTTTAATGACGTGTTTATAATGTCTTAATTTTGTATGTTTGGATATGTAATTTTCATTGCAAATATTCTCAGTGAACCGAAATGCTGTCTCCATTCTTTAGCATCTAATTTCGTTCGCTTTTGTTTCAACTCAATTTTCATAATCATTTCGCCAGGACACGTTTCATTTTACCATATTTGGTTTCCATATACTTTGGTGCTTCTAGGTAACGTATTCTGTTTTTTCGAAGGATATCTGGAGACCGTTTTCTCCGCGATTTCTTTTTCTGAGTTTTATTCTCTTCTTCTTCTTTTTCTTTTAACAATTCAATCTGTTTTTCAGCTGTTATGACGTCATGAGGTAAAATTGCTAAGTCGTCCGCAAATGATAGGCAATCAATTTTTAATTTTCCTCTGCCTAATGTGATTGGTTGATTATTTTAAGGATTGTTTTTTGTTTACATCACTCTTGTATTACTTTTTCAAGTACACTGTTGAAAAGTAATGGAGAGAGTCCATCTTCTTGTCTTACTCATGTTTTTACTTCGAAAGATACTGAAATTTCCCCCATAAACTTAACTTTAGACTTTGTATTTGTCAGGGCCTCTTTTATGATTGCAAGAGTTTTGCGGTCTAATTAAA
The DNA here is from genome assembly GCA_025594305.2 of Periplaneta americana. NCBI lineage: Eukaryota > Metazoa > Arthropoda > Insecta > Blattodea > Blattidae > Periplaneta > Periplaneta americana. Next base: position 9,502,336 of record JAJSOF020000025.1, read on the forward strand.
CCATTATTATTATTATTATTATTATTATTATTATTATTATTACTCGTATTATTATTATTATTATTACTCGTATTATTATTATTATTATTATTATTATTATTATTATTATTATTATTATTATTATTATTATTATTATTATTATTATTATTATTATTATTACTATTCTATGCGGATGACGTGGATATGTTAGGAGAAAATCCACAAACGATTAGGGAAAACACGGAAATTCTAGTTGAAGCAAGTAAAAAGATAGGGTTGGAAGTAAATCCCGAAAAGACTAAGTATATGATTATGTCTCGTGGCCAGAATATTGTACGAAATGGAACTATAAAAATTGGAGATTTATCCTTCGAAGAGGTGGAAAAATTCAAATATCTTGGAGCAACAGTAACAAATATAAATGACACTCGGGAGAAAATTAAACGCAGAATAAATATGGGAAATGCCTGTTATTCGGTTGAGAAGCTTTTATCATCTAGTCTTCTGTCAAAAAATCTGTAAGTTAGATATGATGATATGTTTTATTTAACGACGCTCGCAATTGCAGACGTTATATCAGCGTCGCCGGATGTGCCGGAATTTTGTCCCGCAGGAGTTCCTTTACATGCCAGTAAATCTACTGACATGAGCCTGTCGCATTTAAGCACACTTAAATGCCATCGACCTGGCCCGGAATCGAACCCGCAACCTTGGGCATAGAAGGCCAGCGCTATACCAACTCGCCAACCAGGTCGACTGTAAGTTAGAATTTATAAAACAGTTATATTACCAGTTGTTCTGTATGCTTGTGAAACTTGGACTCTCACTTTGAGAGAGGAGCAGAGATTAAGGGTGTTTGAGAATAAGGTTCTTAGAAAAATATTTGGGGCTAAGAGGGATGAAGTTACAGGAGAATGGAGAAAGTTACACAACGCAGAGCTGCACGCATTGTATACTTCACCTGACATAATTAGGAACATTAAAATCCAGACGTTTGAGATGGGCAGGACATGTAGCACGTATGGGCGAATCCAGAAATGCATATAGAGTGCTAGTTGGGAGGCCGGAGGGAAAAAGACCTTTGGGGAGGCCGAGACGTAGATGGGAAGCTAATATTAAAATGGATTTGAGGGAGGTGGGATATGATGATAGAGAATGGATTAATCTTGCTCAGGATAGGGAGCAATGGTGGGCTTATGTGAGGGCGGCAATGAACCTCCGGGTTCCTTAAAAGCCAGTAAGTAAACTTAACTTTAGACTTTGTATTTGTCAGCGCCTCTTTTATGATTGCAAGAGTTTTGCGGTCTTATTAAAACCATTATTATTATTATTATTATTATTATTATTATTATTATTATTATTATTATTATTATTATTATTATTATTATTATTATTACTAATGAGATTTATTTATTTTAACTTATAACTCGTGTTTGAGCCCACCCAATGTTTTCCAAAAGTTGGCGCTACTGACTTCGAGCAATTGTCACTAATTCACCGCAAGATCCAACCCATAGAAAACTAAAAAGAAAACGCCATAGTGATATGAGACTATAGAGTTCTTTCAGATTGCCAGTGGGCAACACCCATAAACAAGTGTCAAGTTATTTTCTTCTTTTGTGTGTGTTTCTGTTATTCACAACTATAATGTACTTATTTATGTACAATAGAGTTTACTTATTTATAAAACATCAATATGGCGCCAATGATTTGTTTGAACTTGCAACGAATAATATATCATTAGGCAGAATGAGATTCATTTGGATATTAATACCACTTCAGAATTATTATTAGCTACTATGTTAAATTAATCATGTCTTTATACTCTCGAATTTGTTAATAATCCCAATCTGTGTACGAGTACTAGTAGTAACAATAAAATAATAATAATAATAATAATAATAATAATAATGATAACTGGTTTCACAAATATTAAGCTTAATATTTCGTTCCACGTTGAAACGTTCCACGTTTCCTATATTTCACACATACATACACATACATACATACATACATACATACATACATACATACATACATACATACATACATACATACATACATACATACATACATGCATACTTTAAGGCAAAATGACATTACTAGTTTTTATTATAACTAGAGGAATTGTAATGATAATTTTAATCGAAATAGTTCATTCGTAATCCTAATTGTAATTCAAATAGTTTAAAGTAGTTCAAGAATTGTATGTAGTGTTACGATGTAACGGGGCATATAGTATTTAAAAAAAATACATACATACATACATACATACATACATACATACATACATACATACATACATACATACATACATACATACATACATACATACATACATACATACATACATACATACATACATACATACATACATACATGCATACTTTAAGGCAAAATGACATTACTAGTTTTTATTATAACTAGAGGAATTGTAATGATAATTGTAATCGAAATAGTTCATTCGTAATCCTAATTGTAATTCAAATAGTTTAAAGTAGTTCAAGAATTGTATGTAGTGTTACGATGTAACGGAGCATACAGTATTTAAAAAAAATACATACATACATACATACATACATACATACATACATACATACATACATACATACATACATACATACATACATACATACATACATACATACATACATACATACATACATACATGCATACTTTAAGGCAAAATGACATTACTAGTTTTTATTATAACTAGAGGAATTGTAATGATAATTGTAATCGAAATAGTTCATTCGTAATCCTAATTGTAATTCAAATAGTTTAAAGTAGTTCAAGAATTGTATGTAGTGTTACGATGTAACGGAGCATACAGTATTTAAAAAAAATACATACATACATACATACATACATACATACATACATACATACATACATACATACATACATGCATACTTTAAGGCAAAATTACATTACTAGTTTTTATTATAACTAGAGGAATTGTAATGATAATTGTAATCGAAATAGTTCATTCGTAATCCTAATTGTAATTCAAATAGTTTAAAGTAGTTCAAGAATTGTATGTAGTGTTACGATGTAACGGAGCATACAGTATTTAAAAAAATACATACATACATACATACATACATACATACATACATACATACATACATACATACATACATACATACATACATACATACTGGTCATGGAAGAATTAACGCATACTATCACAGATTCCACATCACACAAGATCCAACATGCAGTTGCAATAATGGTGAAGAAACAGTAGATCATATTTTACTTGAGTGCACGAAGTACAACTCTATCCGAAACAAATTGAAAAGGATCATAAATTTCAAAGGAGGAAAGTGACCACCAAATAAGACTCATCTCATTATCAGAATATGCGTAAAGGAATATAGTAAATTCATAGGAGAGGTAGATTTTGATTGTAGGCAAAATGTATAGTAACAGGAAAATACAAAATATGGAGAATAGTAAATACTACTTAATATCAAAGAAATGAACAGGTTAATGTAATAAAAATATAAAATAGGAATTTCAACTTATAATATAACTTATATAGAAAAAGAGTACACAAAATAGATTAAGAATGAGTAATAAATAGAAATGAATATATTAGGTAAGGGATTATACTGGAACATTAAATTTGTCATAATAGCACAAAAATAAAACTTAGAATGAAGTTAATGCAAATCTCAAATACAATATCAATACACCTAATAATAACGTAACATGTAAATATTATTCAAAAATGATGTGTAGGTTTATAATATGATAATAGGCCTATATTAAATCTAGCCATAATAGCATAAAACTATATTGCACTATGACATTGACTCATAAGTAACAAAATTTTGTCTCATATCGCATGATTGTAAGAAAATTGTAATCCTATAAGTACAAACCAGACATGTAGTATTACTTATATTAATGGAACATGTTATTCAATAAAGATTAATAAAAGGAATACGTACATTACAACCGGATTTTGTAAACTGTTTTGATTTTAATCTTAAACGCAATAACCTATTCATCTCAGAATTCTTTCCCTTCATTGCAGCAAATGTTAAAACACGCTCGCATAAAATCAATTGTTACCCGAGCAGCATTGTTGCGCAGTTCCCACGTGAAATGTTAACTATGGCAGTGTCTTCTAATATGGAAAATAAACAACACAAAGGTTGCGCGAGAAGGTACAAGAGAAAATCAACTGAGGACGCATGACGTCACAAATGGATGGTATGTGGCGCCACCACTCAAAGTCGCCGCCCGAGCGCACATTGAAGATAAGAAAATAGACACAGGAGCAGCGAGTCAAGACAACTTGCTGGATTTGTTTATTGGAGCTTCGGTTCCAAGTTTTGTATGTTTCTTAGTACTATTTCACTGAAAACATGCAACAATATTAAATTATAAGATGGACTGAAAGAAAATAATAAGCTAGAAGCCATTGCAATAATGCACGCAACAATGCGAAAATGTTCTACGTCAGTGATTGGCTAATTCTCCGTCGGAAGTTAGTCATTTGTTTTCCTCCGCCGCTGGATTATTTCGCCAGCGCAGAGGAATTCGTACAACTGATCATTCGACGCGTGTCACATTGTACTGCACAGCACGAATGATTATGCTTCTCAGGACATAAATGCAAATGTACCCGACAAAATGGGTTCGTTCTCATTTCTGCTTACGAGAATCATTGTGTTCAAAATGCGTGCTCTATCTATCACCGGTTCATGAAAAGTAAGAAAGTTCAAATCTAAAGTTCGAATTCGTTTTTCTCTTCCCTCTTTCTCTCATAGCCGGCTTTTGGCGTACGCGCTTTGCCAGCAGACGACCGCTTCAAAATCTCTCTCTTCCCGCCGTTACCTATAGCCCATTTGGCATTTTCCCCAGCGCCCGAGTCCTATAGCCCATCGTTGTTATCGTCTCACAGCTGCATAAAGTGAAACGGCGGTTCGAACTGGGCCGGCCGCACTAGTCGGGATAAAGCAGAGCACTGCGCGTCTAAACCCCCACCCTCCCTATCGATTCTGTACTGTTGTAGCGAGCGCTACACTCGCTGGCTAACCTTGGCGTAAGTCCAGCGCTGAAATTCAAAGAATTATGACACCTTCCTTCTCCTGATGAACGCACTGAAGCTAGTCCAACATTCAACAAGTGACCATTCCGTCCGTCCAGATGTCACGTTGGCCGAGATGGCTCGCGCGAGAAAAATTGCCGACTCTAGCGACAATGAAAATTTAAATAGAATTATTACGCATTGAAATCGAATTTGACGTATAGGAATGATCCTTGAAGTGTCGCGTGTTTGACAGTCAGCGAGTACAAGATAGGGGGCCCGGTGCACCTAAATGCGGGGCCTTCTGTGCATGCAGTACCCCACAGTACCCCGCCCTGCTGCCAAATATTACAAAGCTACACATGCAGTGCGGTATTAATACTACAGGACTGCGTAACTTCGTTTCTACCGAGGACACAAAGGCTTATAAAATATAATATTTATTTGTCTAATAAAATTGAGGTTAGGGCTAGGACATAACAGCAGCCGGCAGCTCTGCTCTCCGTGCTGGGGCCCCGTTAGTTGCGCGTCGTGGACTGACAACTCTCCCCGTGCCAGGCAGCCCAACCCCTCGCGCTGGGGCTGAGCCGGGGACAAGACTACCGACGATCAATGGCGACGAGCTAGCGCGGTGGAACCAACAGTACCAGCAGAGTCGCGCCAGAAAAACAGCAGAAGGGCGAATAGCGTAGAGAGAACAGCCCCGGCCTAACTCTGACAAAACATAGCAAAAAGAGACGGGGAATAAACGGAGATAAAATAGAAAGAAAGTAAAATTACCCCTCGCAGACTCACACGCATGGGAACAGACAGAAACCTCTGAAATGACAAAATAACCCTACTCTGTTATCATATTATGATGAGTAGACGCAAATAAAATACAAGTAAAGCTGCTGATATTAGGTATGCAGTGAGGTTGACGCTTTTATGGAATTTTCCACTTGCATTTCCTCAGATAATTACTTCCTCCCGTGTTTTTTGAGTAGCTGAAAATATATCTTATGTTTGAAAACGGCAATCCTCTTACGAACTCTACCGCGCAATTTCGAATATGACATTCCAACTCTGAATTAGATCTGTTGTGTTGCTTTTTTATCATTACGGTTTATAAAGAACACAACATCCAGCGGTGAGCTTTGTGTAGTTCCTTTGTTCAGCCACTAGGTGGCATGGCAAACACCAATCGAACACTGCCTGACATGCTTCTGTTTAACCAACCTCTTTGCTGACATGTGGACGTCCAAGCGAGGATAATTTCTGCCAACATTCCAGTATTTTGCTGATAATAATAGTTCTAAATTCTCGCCTTATTTATATTCAGGTTATACAGTGCTGTAAAAACGAGGGGGAATCTGTTCTATATTGATACTTACTTCGAAGTTCACTTTTTTTTTTAAGGAATCAGCTTTATTTTTTGGCTCGGCGTTGAATTACGGCAAATTTACGGTTACTAAAACGTTTATATACGCTTTACTTCTGTCCCATGCCAACCGTAGCTAGGGCTAAAGGAATATGTGCATGACTTGTACTTTTTTTTATCCAATAACCTATAAAACCAGCGAAAGATGATAAATGATAATGTCGCAACAATAAAAAGCTACAGCAAACGGGCAGGAAAATACCACCGCGTCATTGTCTTTCCTCGTCATACAAAATTCGCACGTTATGACCAACATTCGAAATCTATTCAGGCCGGGTACAGTTTCTGGTGCTCATACTGTTTTGCCAGCAAGTTGCCTGTTTTGTAACAGTGGCGGCGCCCCGCTCGGTAAAATCTCCCCCGCCCGTCTGTCCGTCCGTCCGTCCAACGCCCGCGCAACTCTCGCTCGCTCGAATGTTCGTTCGTTCGAATGACGTCAGCGTAATCTAGGGGGAGATGGAGCAAGGCAGGAAAAAGAGAAGAGAAAATACAAGCGAGAGAGACACACATACATAGTGTAAAAGAGAAAGAGAGAAAAAGACAGCACTGAGAGAAGAGAAAGGCCTGTTCCGAGGCCGTACGTAACAGAAAACTTCGACTGATGGGGAATGAGAGAAGGGAACGACGTAGTTAGGATAGAGGTCGATGGCGGCGCCAGAGTAAGAAAAGTACGACAGAGGAAATAAAATGTTGGCTGGCGTGCTCTTTTTTTTAACTCTAGGCACAGATCAGAAGTGGAGTATATTTTAAGACAAACCCCGCGGGTTAAAACTGATCACAAATGTACAGAATCTTAATGACTGTCCAAAGTTTTAGATATATATAATAATATTTCTACATTATATTTTATTTTATGAGACTGATAACATACATAATTTGTTTCCGCCTTACATTTTAACAATTAAAATGACGACTACTACACATAAATAATAATAAACTTAAACTAAACATTTACAATAGTTATATACACGTAGTTTTCTATTGTTTAAAAGCTCAATGAGAAAACTATCGAATTAAATAGACATTTCATTTTGTTATCGGCTTTCCGCTAAAACATCAGCCGCCTATACATTCCGTAGCGTGCTGCCATCTGGGCGGTTGCGCACAAACTTCAAAAAGTGCCTTCGCCACATGATGTTTTGAGGAGAGCAAGCAAAGCAATACATGACAATACGAACGAAATAAATGTACGGTGCTCTGCCGCTGGCTAGTTTACAACTTGAGTGCGTGCTTTGCGGACGAAAGATAACAACACCTGTGGGAAACGACCTTGAAGGTCATTAAACCGTCTATCTCAGTCGATCTGTCCATGATTTGTCTGTAAGCTCTCTGTGCAGTCATTTGCAGTTTCTGCACTCTAGTGCTACGTAAAGCACGTGGTTATGCAAACTGCGTGCGCTCCTTTGAATTCGAAATACAATTCCATTAACTGCTGAACAACATAAATTCTCTAATGAGGAGCTTGTGGAGAACCGTTATGTAATCATTCCCACTACATCGGGAAGGAATAATTAGCTTTCCTTCGCATTGAATAATAATAATAATAATAATAATAATAATAATAATAATAATAATAATAATAATAATTTATATAAATTATGACCGTCCATTTTTAACCAGTTCTACTCGATTCAAATATCTCGCAATGTTAATTCACCATCACCTTAGATAAGACAACATATTGCATCATTATGTAATAAATTACACAAAACTATATATAGATTTGTTACATTGCGTTCGTACCTCTCAATTAAAATTTTACGACCAATTTATTTATATTTAGTGCAATTAATATTACGTTTTGGTACTGTAGGTTGGAGCAGTATTGTAATTCCTACAAAAGAGAACGATTAGGGAAAACACGGGAATTTTACTGGAAGCAAGTAAAGAGATAGGTTGGAAGTAAATCCCGAAAAGACAAAGTATATGATTATGTCTCGTGACGAGAATATTGTACGAAATGGAAATATAAAAATTGGAAATTTATCTTTTGAAGAGGTGGAGAAGTTCAAATATCTTGGAGCAACAGTAACAAAAATGATACTCGGGAGGAAATTAAACACAGAATAAATATGGGAAATGCCTGTTATTATTCGGTTGAGAAGCTTTTATCGTCCAGTCTGCTGTCAAAAAATCTGAAAGTTAGAATTTATAAAACAGTTATATTACAGGTTGTTCTTTATGGTTGTGAAACTTGGACTCTCCCTTTGAGAGAGGAACATAGGTTAAGGATGTTTGAGAATAAGGTGCTTAGGAAAATATTTGGGGCTAAGAGAGATGAAGTTACAGGAGAATGGAGAAAGTTACACAACCCAGAACTGCACACATTGTATTCTTCACCTGACATAATTAGGAACATTAAATCCAGACGTTTGAGATGGGCAAGGCATATAGCACGTATGGGCGAATCCAGAAATGCATATAGAGTGTTAGTTGGGAGGCCGGAAGGAAAAAGACCTTTAGGGAGGCCGAGACGTATATGGGAAGATAATATTAAAATGGATTTGAGGGAGGTGGAATATGATGATAGAGAATGGATTAATCTTGCTCAGGATAGGGACCAATGGCGGGCTTATGTGAGGGCGGCAATGAACCTCCGGGTTCCTTAAAACCCAGTAAGTAAGTAAGTAGTACAAAAGGAAACAATCAAAATTTGTCTAAAAATCTATTGGTAATCCTATTAAATTTCTTTATTAGGAATTTAACGTTTTGAAATTAGGAAGTTATACAAATATACCTGCTGTATAATTTCGTTTCGTCCTGCGCCGTGGCTTCGTAGGCTAAGGCAGTAGTTCTCAATCTATTGTACGCGTACCCCTAGGGGTACGCATCCCACTTACTACGTATGTAAAACTGCTGACATATTTATGTTATTATACTTATTGATAATTATTTCAGTTTACATATTTTCCTTTAGAATATCAACTCTAGTTTTTTCTCGATCAATAACATTTTATATAATTCATTACTATTATTACTATTGTAATAAAAACTATTGTATGTATAATAGTAATAATTTATTTTGCATACAACATCAATACTATTTTTCTTTATTTCTTATATAATTGCCAAGCAGTTTGAGGGTAGACCTACAAAGGTAAAACAAAAATGTATTTTGAGAGTACGCTAGCAACAAAATTGAATACCACTGCATTCTGCCTAGAACTCCAGTTACAGAATTTGAGCTGAATCGAGTCCTCATGGGGGAGGAATTTTCTCATGAAATTTGGGCTAGTGTATGGAACCGGTTGCCACACAGCATCGTGATAACTTGGATAGCTAGTGAAATCCGGTTAAGAAAACATAACGGCTGGGGAAATTATCGTGCTAACCACACGATACCTCCGTTCTGATTGGATGATCGTTCACCTCTGCTGAGGCATGTGGATATGAGGCCAGCAGCCGGCTGGTCTGTCCTGGATCTTAATGCACTGTCGCGCCGCGGAAAAAGAAAGAACTTTCTTTCATTAAAACAAGAAACATTTGAACACATTTGCATATTATAATAAGAGAAGAAACATGTTATTTCATTTCACAGAGTCGAAAAGCTAGTATGCAACATGGCTTCAACTATTTCTCAATAGCCTGATTTAGAAAATTAAGTACGGTGAATTTTAAACTTAAAATTAAAATGATTAGATTTCAGTGATTAGTAATTTAACCTGATTAATATCAAAGAAATTATTAAGAAAAATTACATGAGAGTGCTAATTAACTATTTTATTTACTTATGGACGTTAGTTAGAGATCTTCAATAATTGTAATGTTTATTTTATCATAATATATAATTATTTCTGTGATCTTTACTATCTTGTTTTCATTATTTAATTTTTTTTTTTTTTTTCTTCTCATTTCTCGTACCTTTGTTTCAATACTGAACCCCAAAACACGATTGTTGCTCAGACAGAGGTGATTTTATTTAATTTAATTTTATATTTTAATATTTCGTATGTTCAATATGTTTAATTTATTTAATAGTTTCATCATATTATTATTTTGTTTTTATTTATAATAATTTCAGAGCAAGGAAAGATTCTAATGTGAAACTTTACAATCTATGGCAAACCGAGCCTTACATATGGATCTGAAACTTCGACAATGGCAGCAAGACATTCCTCCAGAATACAAACTGCAGAAATGAGATTCATTAGATCTTCAGTGTCGCCAACTTACATGGGCCCGTGAGGCCCGAGCCCACCCAATAATTTGTCGTGTTATTATTATTATTATTATTATTATTATTATTATTATTATTATTATTATTATTATTTAAGAGATTTATTTATTTTCACATATAACTCAAGAGTTTGACCCAACCAATATTTTTCAAAAGTTGGCGCCACTGAGATGTATAGTTGGTTATACAATATTTTACAAATAAAGGAATACCGCAATCCGACAAGAATTAGAAATAGAAGAATTTTATTGAATGAAATAATAGATAAGTACAGGAAAAACTGACAACACATAGACAGAATGAAAAATAATGGAATCCGTAAAATTGTACTTAAATATCAACCTAAAGACAGAAGAAATCCTGGTATACCATGTCTTCAATTATTGATTAATGCCTCTGTATCAACTGCTAAACTTCTAGGTTATCTAGTGACATGGTATTTGAAGACATGAATCCAAGGATTCGTCATGGACTCACCTGACATTCGTCTTATAGTAGGGATTAATAAAAAAAAGAGGAAAGGCCTAAGTAAGAGGAAGAGATGGATCGAGCTTTCGTCTGTAATTTTGTTGTTCGTTTCCTTACAGCGTTGAATCGAGCTACATCTGGATTTTTCGTAACAATTCGTTCTACTTTTAGTTGATCTAAAATTTCCTTATTTCCCTTGAGTCAAAAATTGACTAATTCTAGCTTTAATTCATGCAACATTTTTGTTACTTCTTTTATTGTCCAAAATTGAGTTATGCTATTTTAATTTAAAATCTGTCAGCCACTTTCATTCCGATTTTCTGTTTCTTTTTGTGGTAGTTTAACTGTGCTGTCGTACAGGTTTGTAGTTTGGCTGGTGTATTGTATGTTCTTAATTCAGAATTAGATTTTTTTAAACTCAAAATTAGGTCTTAAATAAATTGCTGTTCAATATTGCTCCTATGTGAGTAACATTACTAAAATCCACTTGTTTCTTATTTTCTGATGATGCAACACGTCCAATGGTCTAGTTCAGATGGTGCTCGTTTCCCAGCTGTTCCGAGGCTTCGTTGAATCACACGGGTTCGGATCCCGAACGACCTAGATTTTCTCCAAGGTTTTACCCTACTACAAGTCGAATGTCTGGTGAGTCCATGACGATTCCTTGGATTCATCTCGCCAAATACCATCACACTAGATAACCTAGCAACTTAGCAATTGATACAGAGGCATTAAATGACAATTGAAGACATGATACACCAGAGGCCAATTAAAAGTTGGAACTAATTCAAAATACCTTTTGCCTACCGTAAGTTTGTTTTATATTAATCCATTTCTAAAAATGATATACATTCATATTGTAATATTTTGGATTTTTCCAGTCATACCTTACTTACTTACTTAATTACTTACTTACTTACTTACTTACTTACTTACTGGCTTTTAAGGAACCCGGAGGTTCATTGCCGCCCTCACATAAGCCCGCCATTGGTCCCTATCCTGAGCAAGATTAATCCAGTCTCTATTATCATATCCCATCTCCCTCAAATCCATTTTAATATTGCCTTCCCATCTATGTCTCGGCCTCCCTAAAGGTCTTTTTCCCTCCGGCCTCCCAACTAACACTCTATATGCATTTCTGGATTCGCCCATGCGTCCTACATGCCCTGCCCATCTCAAACGTCTGGATTTAATGTTCCTAATTATGTCTGGTGAATACAATGCGTGCTGTTCTGTGTTGTGTAACTTTCTCCATTCTCCTGTAACTTCATCCCTCTTAGCCCCAAATATTTTCCTAAGAACCTTATTCTCAAACATCCTTAACCTATGTTCCTCTCTCAAAGTGAGAGTCTAAGTTTCATAACCATATAGAACAACCGGTAATATAACTGTTTTATAAATTCTAACTTTCAGATTTTTTGACAGCAGACTGGATGATAAAAGCTTCTCAACCGAATAATAACAGGCATTTCCCATATTTATTCTGTGTTTAATTTCCTCCCGAGTATAATTTATATTCGTTACTGTTGCTTCAAGATATTTGAACTTCTCCACCTCTTCAAAAGATAAATTTCCAATTTTTATATTTCCATTTCGAACAATACTTTCGTCACGAGACATAATCATATAGGGTACTTTGTCTTTTCGGGATTTACTTCCAAATCTATCTGTTTACTTGCTTCCAGTAAAATTCCCGTGATTTCTCTAATCGTTTGTGGATTTTCTCCTAATATATTCACGTCATCTGCATAGACAAGCAGCTGATGTAACCCTTTCAATTCCTAACCCTCTCTGTTATCCTGGACTTTCCTAATGGCATACTCTAGAGCAAAGTTAAAAAGTAAAGGTGATAGTGCATCTCCTTGCTTTAGCCCACAGTGAATTGGAAACGCATCTGACAGAAACTGACCTATACGAACTCTGCTGTACGTTTCACTGAGACACATTTTAATTAATCGAACTAGTTTCTTGGGAATACCAAATTCAATAAGAATATCATATAAAACTTCTCTCTTAACCGAGTCATATGCCTTTTTGGAATCTATGAATAACTGATGCACTGTACCCTTATACTCCCATTTTTTCTCCATTATCTGTCGAATACAAAATATCTGGTCAATAGTTGATCTATTACGCCTAAAACCACACTGATGATCCCTCATACTTTCATCTACATATGGAGTTTATCTTCTCAAAAGAATATTGGACAAAATTTTGTAGGACGTCAACAAAAGTGATATTCCTCGAAAATTATTTCCAGTCATATCTGAATCCAAAAATCTCTTTCTCTCTTTTTGGCATCGAACTGCGTTTTTCTCTTCACTAACACTTGGAAATTAACCGTTACATAAAATGCAATCCTCTCTACTTCTCATTGTTTTCATCCCGTTCTCCTTGTATTTCCTTTGTCCTTCCATTATTCTCGTTGTATTCTCCCTGTTCTCACTGTCTTCCGCTTCTTCTTACTGTTTTCTCCTTGCTCTCTTTCCAATCCCTTTGTTCTCCTTATCTTCCTCTAGTTCTTCTTGCATTCCTCAAGTTGTTTTACTCTTATTCTCCTTGGGTACATTTTTTTGTTAATACAATATGGAACGTAACTGGCCGTATATATCGATTGTAACAATGACAACATCCGTGAATAATATTTTCGTGTAGTATTCTTATTGTTGTAAAATAAAAGTATATGAATCATTTGAAATAAGTTTATATTAAATAATGACGTGAACATGTTATAAAAGTCGCATGATTTTGTTTGTAAAAACCAATCTCAGGAAAGTAGCTTTCCATCTCGCCATTTTTGCTGAAGTCCTCGGAAAACGATATGATTTCGTATCAGCATTTCTTTTGCAGCCAAGTGTACAAACAAGCGGAAGATTTTCATTTAACACTTATTTTTTAATTTACTGAGCATGTCGAAACGAGTAAAACTAATATTCAGGGGTTATACAAGGAGAGATATATAATACAACATAATATCTATAACAAATCATGAAGCTGGAGTCTGTGAAAAAACAATATACTGGTATAACATGAATATAATTAAGGGGACACAATACTGAAATTATTGAGTTCCATATTTTTAAAGCTAAATCCACAAAATGTTTACCACTAGTACATCTGGTTAATAATAACACATGTACAAAATTTCATGCCTCTATGATAAGTGGTCTGTATTTTATTAATATCTTAATAAAATATTGTATCGTTTTATATAAGAAGTCTCTTACGCTACTATTTACATTATTTTTAACTTACATAATTCTTTATATAAATTGGAACAAATCATACTGTTGGGTTTTTCTGTACCGTGAATAGGTAAATCAGTAGACATTTTTGATGATTATTAATATTTTTATTTTATAGTAAAAAATTCTAGTAATTTACTGACTAATTTTACAGCAAAACCGTATAATAAGTTTTGATCCCATGTATATAAGGATCCATGCTAGTGAATATCAGTTAAGAATAATGTTAATTGTGGTGCAAGGGACTTTTTATATAAAGCGATTCAATATTTTAATAAAATGCAAACCGCTTAGCATTGGCGTATGAAATTTTGCACATTTGTCACTATTAACAAGATATACCAGTGATAAAAATTTGGTGAATCTAGTTTCATAAGCATGGTAGTTATTGATTTCACTATTGTGAACTCTGAAAACTATGAAATTTGGAGAAATTTCAGTATAGTGTCCCCTTAAAGAAGGAAAATAAATAGGAACAGTAAGGTGTCACTGAAGTTTTAGGGAAGAAATAGCTTGAAACGATCAAATAAATAAACCAACCGAGAATTAAAGTAAATCCCTAATCTTGACAAAAATGTTTTTTTCTTAAACACTTCTTAAAACACCGAAAATTTGGTAAAACTTCATATTCTAATGGAAGTTGATTATAAGTTGTTATTAAAAAATGTTTAATCGCTTTCTTACCTTATGTCAGGCATATCAATTGATGCCACAGGAGCAAGCGCGCGCTTTAGAGCCCAGGAGAGCCTGAGCGCTTTACAGCGGAAAGGAAAGAGACAGACGAAAGAAGTGGTATATGACGCTTGGTCGAGCTATATTCAGGGATGGCCAGCACTGATTCAGTAGATAAAGGGGAGAGAACTTATTAAAACTGTATCCATGTTATTTTTTAGATTTGCCTGAGAAGTATAAGTGCATTATAAGAATGTAAGGTTTAATTTTAATGATCATTTTTCACAAGTTTGATTTTTTTATTCAAAAGAAATATTTTCTCAACTTTTCGTATAGAAAAGTGAAATTTTCAGGTATTGGCCTATTTATTTAGTAGCCTTACAGAATGTTTTCGTAAATCTAATATACCGTATATACGTATTACTGAAGATAGTGTATTGGAAATTTTGAAGATATTCGCATGGAAATTGTTTGTATGGAAATGAATTAACAAATCAACTACTGTTACATCATAAGCAAAAGATACGTGCCCATGTGTTGTAAAAATGTCAGCTCTATAGCTTCAGCAGATTTCGAGAAAATAATTTAATATTCTGATGATAGGAAGTCGTTCACCAGTATCACCTTAAAAGCATAATGCGATAAGAGTTTTGTTAGGTAATATTAGTTACACTTAAAACAGATACAGTACCTAGGTAACTTTGCTTTGTACTGTAATATTGTTTTGATTAGTTTATTGATTACTTTTGTAAGGCTAAAGCTACCATCAATATAAATACCAACTTACCATGTCATACTCAATCTCTTTCTTTGGAATATCACTTCCTTTATGAATGATGTGTTTCATCCACTTAATACAGTATAATATTATACTACTATGGAATTTAAGTGAATATTCCTTCTTAACTCTCTATTATGTTATTAAGAATTAAAACACAATTGCAATATTAAGAAATCAATGTTAGTACTTTTGTTTTACAGACAATATAGATAATATTAAACAGGAAGAAGCCATATAAAAATGACGACATAAAATTTCACGTTCCGTTTGAAGTTTGTGCACCACTGTTTTCTTAATCCAACAGGTTGCTTATTCATATACACAACCCTTCCTCTTTCCATACTTAGCGCTTGCTGCCCGCGCACGACGTCAAGGTCAGAAAAATGCGCTTGCTTTGACATCACTGCCTTATGTTACTGAGCCATGCTGAGAAAAAAATATATTTGTATGTAACAAATGCATGGTTACGGCTAGTCACAAAATAATCTGAAATAACGCCACAGCAGATCTGCTTGTCACAGCGGACGGAACTTACACTGGGCCTATACTAACATTGCATTGCGACATGGTTATTAATAGAACGTAATTAGTTTGAATGCTAACTTTTTCATTGCCATGGAAATTATAGTAGTCATGCCCCGAGCCGATCATCCTAGAAAATTGACATCACAACCAATCATAATTACCCCATCACTTCCAGGTGAAACGATGTATCACCCACGGCGTACATTATATCGCTAAATAAATTAATTAATGTAGTTTTATTTTATATTATTAAAAGGCATGTTTAGTCTGTAATCACGAAGGAAATTTTCACCCTAAACATCAAGATGTCAATAACAACAGCACGAAATTATGTAAATTCCTGTCTTCACTATCAAGCGAAGAAACCGATAACTAGGCTTGCCAACTTTCGTAAGTAAAAATTAGGGACACAAACATTACTGATACTTTTATTGCACTAATTATTTCCATCTATCAATCCACATATTCAACAGTATACAGGTTTAGTTAAAAGTCCCGCACCACCTAAATAACTTTTGAAGCATACGGTTCAGTGACATGAAACTTGGTATGTATGTATGTATGTATGTATGTATGTATGTATGTATGTATGTATGTATGTATGTATGTATGTATGTATGTATGTATGTATGTATGTATGTATGTATGTATGTATGTATGTATGTATGTATGTATGTATGTATGTATGTATGTATGTATTTATTTATTTATTTACACTGCAAGTGGGCAAGCACCCGGTGGCAGTGGTATATACAATATTAACAATACACAATAAAATGATAAGCAATAAAATTTACAATACACAATACAATTTTACAACACATATACAATTTTATACACAATACAATAAGAATACACAATACAATTTAACACAATAATAATAAAACATAAAATAAAACACCTAATTTTACAACACAACCTACATAATTATGTATAGGTCCTACATAAGTTTCAATAGTCTTTCACTTTACTCTCATCTCATTCCCTGTAGTGGCACTATGACGCATTTCACTGACACTTTAGCACACATTTCACTGACACTCTGTAACACATTTCACTGACACTATAGAACACATTTCATTGACGCTATAAATTATCACTGATCGGAACTGTTCACTGCACTGTAAAACCATAACTACACTGACTCACCTCGCTTCACTGATACAACAGTTCAAATAAGTCAAATAATTACATCCTTATGCATACTTATAAACAGAACTACATTTAAACTAAACATTTCTAGTCTAAGGCCCTCTTACACGCTATTTTTAAATAATTTACAATTCAAACCAACGAAGTAAACTCGTCAGGCTAGATAAATACATATCACCTTAAAAAATTAAATGTTGAATGTCACCTTAATTTTAATTTTCACTTTATACACAACTTTTTAAATTATTCTTGAATCTCCTTAAGGAAGGACAGCCCTCAAAGACCGCTGCAGGTAGGTCATTCCAATCATTTCTAGTTCTATTTAAAAATGAGAATTTACCTACATCCGTTTTCTGTTTCCTACATTTGATTTTAAAATCATGATCGTTCCTACCATAGTACGTTGGCTTTTCTAACCGAGTCGTTATGTCTACCCATGCTTTCTGACCTAGATGTGCTCTATACAATGATGTTATTCTAGTTTTCCTACGTCTGTTTTCCAAAGTTTCCCATTTAAGCTCTTTTATCGTATCGTTTCCATCTTCTCTTTTACCTTTAACAAATCTAGCTTCCCTATACTGGATTCTTTGTGCGGATAACCATATACTAAGAACTCAATAATGGTATTACAGAGTTTTTTCTACTTCCGGTTTAGCCGGAAGTAACTCCAACTCTCTTATTTTAAATGGAACACCCAATATATTATTTTATTTTTGAAAATTACCCACACTTGATACTCCTGTACAAATTCAGTGTTACTAAGTCAAGGAAACAGAAAAGTGTATCGAATATTAAAATAATAAACGCACCACCTAAATAACTTTTGAAGCATACGGTTCAGTGACATGAAACTTGGTATGTGAGGATAACCATATGCTAAGAACTCAAAAATGGTATTACCGAGTTTGTTCTACTTCCAGTTTAACCGGAAGTAACTCCACCTCTCTTATTTTAAATGGAACACCCAATATATTTTTTTTATTTTGGAATAGTGCTCATTAAGAGCTTTTCAAGAAATACCCACACTCGATACTTCTGCACAAATTCAGTGTTGCTAAGTCAAGAGAACAGAAAAGTGTATCGAATATTAAAATAATAAAATACTCCTTCCTTAACAAAAACAAAACAAAGCTAGCTCACCTTCTAAATTATGTGTTCAAATTGGTAGCCCTCAGCTGCTTTACAATGTGTCACTCGATCATAGAATCCATTTAAGGAATGATTTAACCAGGGTTTAGGAATATCTTGCCCCACTTCCATTTTTATTTAGCAACACTGAATTTGTACAGAAGTATCAAGTGTGGGTACTTTTTGAAAAACTCTTAATGAGTTTATTAAAAATAATATATATATATATATATATATATATATATATATTGGGTGTTCCATTTAAAATAAGAGAGTTGGAGTTACTTCCAGCTAAACCGGAAGTAGAAAAAACTCGGTAATACCATTATTGAGTTCTTAGCATATGGTTATCCCCACATACCAAGTTCCATGTCACTGAACCACATGCTTCAAAAGTTATTTAGGTGGTGCGGGACTTTTAACTAACCCTGTATATACACCTCATTTCATATGTAAAAAAAATTACAAAACTTACCAAAATGACCACAAAACAAGTTGAAAAATAGTATAAATAGATCATTTCTCCATTTCTTCACATGTTGGAAGCATGCCTGTATGAAGCTGTGCAATACGGACTAAACCCAACAATATGATAGGAACGAAAATCAGCTGTAAAGGTCTAATATGCCATGAAATCGGGACATTTTTGATGCGTGTGCAAATTATTTCGGGACGCGAGACGCAATAGTCGAAATCGAAACTGTCACGGGAAATACGAGGCGGTTGGCAAGCCTACCGATAATCATCGTTCAAAGCTGTTCTTACAGTGAAGAAGAGTCAACCAATAGTCATTCACGAAGGCTGATATGCTTTTCTAATATTTCTACTATTATTGCTACTGTTAGTAGTACTACCACTTGTTATGGAGTAACGGTTAGCATGTCTGATCGTGCAACGAAAGAGCCTGGGTTCAATTCCTAGTTTACCTGGTTACAATTTACCTGGTTAAGATTTTTCCGCGGTTTTGAACGGGTTACATCAGCTGCTTGTCTATGCGGATGAGGTGAATATGTTAGGAGAAAATCCACAAAAGATTAGGGAAAACACGGAAATTTTACTTGAAGCAAGTAAAGAGATAGGTTTGGAAGTAAATCCCGAAAAGACAAAGTATATGATTATGTCTCGTGAGCAGAATATTGTACGAAATGGAGATATAACAATTGGAAATTTATCCTTTGAAGAGGTGGAAAAATTCAAATACCTGGGAGCAACAGTAGCAAATGTAAATGACATTCGGGAGGAAATTAAAGACAGAATAAATATGGGAGATGCCTGTTATTATTCGGTTGAGAAGCTTTTATCATCCAGTCTGCTGTCAAAAAATCTGAAAGTTAAAATTTATAAAACAGTTATATTACCGGTTGTTCTTTATGGTTGTGAAACTTGGACTCTCACTTTGAGAGAGGAACATAGGTTAAGGGTGTTTGAGAATAAGGTGCTTAGGAAAATATTTGGGGCTGAGAGGGATGAAGTTATAGGGGAATGGAGAAAGTTACACGACACAGAACTGCACGCATTGTATTCTTCGCCTGACATATTTAGGAACATTAAATCCAGACGTTTGAGATGGGCAGGGCTTGTAGCACGTATGGGCGAATCCAGAAATGCATATAGAGTGTTAGTTGGGAGGCCGGAGGGAAAAAGACATTTGGTGAGGCCGAGACGTAGATGGGAAGATAATATTAAAATGGATCTCGACATCCCCAAAGGTCTTTTTCGCTCAGATCTCCCAACTAACGATCTATAGCAGTGGTCGTCAGCACTCGCTGAAATGGGTAGAGTGCATGGAGGGTAAGGAAATATGCTCCGTCCTGCACAAGAGATAGAGAGACAGCATACCCGCCAGCAGCCACGAATGCACGCTAGGCTAGTATTTTGTCAGTGGGTAAGAGACGCTGGCCCGAGAGTGCAGTGTTCTGATGACCGCTGCTCTATAGAATACGAATTTCTGGATTAACCCTTACGTGCTACATGCCCTGCTCATCTCAAATGTCTGGATTTAATGTTCCTAATTATGTCAGGTGAAGAATACAATGCGTGCAGTTCTGTGTTGTGTAACTTTCTCCATTCTCCTGTAACTTCATCTCTCTTAGCCCCAAATATTTTCCTAAGCACCTTATTCTCAAGCACCCTTAATCTCTGTTTCTCTCTCAAAGTGAGAGTCTAAGTTCCACAACCATACAGAACAACCGGTAATGTAACTGTTTTATAAATTCTAACTTTCAGATTTTTGTTAAAAGATGACAGGATGACGAAAGCTTCTCAGCCGAATAATATCAGGCATATATAATTAAATTTTTTACGTAAATAAATTACCTTAAGAAGTAAATATTGTAGAATCGGGGGCTCAGGCTCACTCTTGCCCTCCCCCAATCGGTGCCCATCGCTGACAGAATTGCAGTTGGGTCCTGTTTCGAATTATGAGGAAGGTATTCCGTGTTGGATCCGATCTCGGTACTCATGTCTTAACACCTGGTCAATACAGCGGAGTGTGTTCGGAGAGCGACGGATCGAATTCTAAGTGGAACAAGGCCGAAGAGGAGAATGAGGCCAAACAAAGCCTCCGCTATTCAGAGGATAGCGCTGAGGTCTAACGAAGAAACGGTACCTACTACAAGATGAGGTAGCTTTTCAAATGACATGAGTGTGGAAGAGAATCTCATATGAGAACTATGATAGATAATGAAAAGTACTGTGACCACATTTGTGGCCCAGCGCTGGCGCTCTGGTCTTCTATCCAGGCGACCCGGGTTCGATCTCCGGCATTGGCGTGATGGAATTTGTGATGGGTAGAAACAAAAACATCATGGCCCACTACATTTACTATTCATTCATTCATTCATTCATTCATTCATTCATTCATTCATTCATTCATTCATTCATTCATTCATTTATTATATTCCATAGATCTTACATGAGCAATGAAACTTTAAGGCCCAATTGTATAAACCATTTAATCTTAGATCAGAGGTTAAATTGATCCTTGTTTCAGCTGAACTTGGAATTTTGTGTTGTATAATGTCTAATCTGAGATTAATTTGTCTCAAACTAAAGTCAACTTTGACTGAAGAAATTTCTCCGATTAAGTTACATGACCCAAGTTCAGTTATTTCTTTTCTGTTTGAAATATACGAGTGACAGATTGTGCAAATAAAATATCCATTATTATTAATATTAATAGATATGATAGGTACATTTATATATATTTCTTTCAATTTCTTGCCTTAATACACAAACATTCTTATATTTTATAAGGCTCTATCGTGTTCAGCAGTATCAAATAACATAACCTATAATTATATTATGTTTATAACAACCATTAATTATTCATGGATATGATAGGTACATTAATAAATTTTCAATTAACTGTATTACTAAACGAAAATTGTCGTTTTATAAAGCTTTATTATGTTTAGCAGTACCAAACACCATAACATGATAACAACTCGGAGAACAGTCAACCTTCTTCTTATTGTCCGCCATTATTTACATTGCACAAAAAACCAGTGTCTCCAACAGAGTGTACGGAAAGTCGCCAAAAAGTAGTTGTAAAGTCGCTAGATTTCTCATTATCAACAAAGAAAGATTAAATTTTGTCACTATGGGGTGCTAAAAAGGTCACTAAATCCCTATTTAAGCAATATAAAAGTTAAAAGAAATGTTGTTGAAAAAGAGTTAAAGTCGCTAGATTGGCAACACTGAACAAACCTGTCCGCGCATCAAGTATTTCACCTGTTTATGCGATGTTGCCAAATTCTTTTCACGTGAACTTAGATTGCATTTGAACCAAGGTAATTCGATCGCAGAAAAGTTTTATACAATAGAAGAGGTGTCTGAACTCGGTTCACTTTTCGATCTTCGATCAAAGTTGATCTTTAGTCAGGGAGTTTTATACAATTGGGTCTAAGACGTGGAAAAAGTCAAAATTTTACATTATTACAATTACAATTTTTACAAATTCTTACTATACTTTGCAATTTTTACAGTTTTACAATTTAGTGATTTTCTACAATTTTTACAATTTTCTGCCATTTTGTACAATATTTTGGCGAGATGTCTATTAAACATTACTGATAATAAGCACTTTTTCACAGAATCAATAACTCAACGCTACTAAATCTGTTACTGAAGTAAATCCCACACAGTCATTATTATTCCTACAACTGCCATCTGCAGAAATGTGGAACTTATAAATTAATGCAAAAGAAGTGCAGGTCTTAGTATAATTCGACACGTCTCATGACACCTTAACGTGCCATTTTAGTAGAATAAAGACTCAGATATGATGTCTACTAGGATTTTAGATAGGTTAATGATAAATAATATATGATATTGGCATTACGTTAATATGTGGTAGGGCTGAAATGGCTAAGTAATCAGAACTGAAATGAGGAATTTTTTTTTAATCCGAGAGTGCTAGAATATAACAAATTTCACCATCGATTTGAGCAGGAAAAAGTACAGAAGCTTATAATGACATACCTTCTCGTTAAAAGAAATCACTGATTTTCGGTGATATTAGTCATGATTTGAATAGAAATTCAAATATTTTATGTAAATTTATGAGAAATGTATTAAAATAAATAATTTGCCTACATCCTATGTCTCCTTAAAGTGCATGATTTCCAAATGAAGACAAATATCTTAATTTTGTGAATAGGATTCATGTTATTTGGGTACTGGTAATATTAAATTATTTAATTTTTTTATGTTCTTTTTAATAACAGTAAAAGTATCCTTATTGTAGATCATGGACGTGCACATGTTATCGGGATGTTCAAGCTAGCATATTTTATAAGTAATCTGCATTAATAGCAGTAGGGGCGTCAATCCTAAGTGCTTGTCCCCTTAACCCTAAGAATATGTATGTATGTATGTATGTATGTATGTATGTATGTATGTATCAGCGCGTCTGGCCGCGAAACCAGGTGGCCCGGGTTCGAATCCGGTCGGGGCAAGCTACCTGGTTGAGGTTTTTTCCGGGGCTTTCCCTCAACCCAATATGAGCAAATCCTGGGTAACTTTCGGTGCTGGACCCCGGACTCATTTCACCGGCATTATCACCTTCATTTCATTCAGACGCTAAATAACCTAGATGTTGATACAGCGTCGTAAAATAACCAAATAAAAAATAAATGTATGTATGTATCAGCGCGTCTGGCCGCGAAACCAGGTGGCCCGGGTTCGAATCCCGGTCGGGGCAAGTTACCTGGTTGAGGTTTTTTCCGGGGTTTTCCCTCAACCGAATAGGAGCAAATCCTGGGTAACTTTCGGTGCTGGACCCCGGACTCATTTCACCGGCATTATCACCTTCATTTCATTCAGACGCTAAATAACCTAGATGTTGATACAGCGTCGTAAAATAACCAAATAAAAAATAAATGTATGTATGCATCAGCGCGTCTGGCCGCGAAACCAGGTGGCCCGGGTTCGAATCCCGGTCGGGGCAAGTTACCTGGTTGAGGTTTTTTCCGGGGTTTTCCCTCAACCGAATAGGAGCAAATCCTGGGTAACTTTCGGTGCTGGACCCCGGACTCATTTCACCGGCATTATCACCTTCATTTCATTCAGACGCTAAATAACCTAGATGTTGATACAGCGTCGTAAAATAACCAAATAAAAAATAAATGTATGTATGTATGTATGTATGTATGTATGTATGTATGTATGTATGTATGTATGTATGTATGTATGTATGTACACTGCAAATGGGGTAAACACCTGGTGATAATCGTAACTAATTACTAGGGACCGTATTCTGGCCCAGGGCGTCATATTTGGCGCGTGGCACAGGAAAGTCTTGTTTGTGCCACAGTTAACGTTCTATTCATGATTCAAAACTAGACCTCACAGACTGTTTACAGTGCATTCTAGGGATAAAGACTCATAGTACGATGATCTTTCCTACAATTTAAATTATTTGTACATTTATTTAATTGATTTATTTTTACTGGCAGAGTTAAGGTCATAAGGCCTTCTCTTCCACTCAATCATTATAAAAATACATAGCAAATATAAATATAATTGAGACAAGCAGAAAATAAAGGACAGGGCATTAATACAATCTCCATAATTGCGTGAAACGCTTCTGATTTTGTTATTGTGAGCATATTTCGATGTAGAAGGATGTTTGGGATTTTAAGTAAAAATCTGATATTTTTTCATTCTTGTAATTTCGGTCTTGATATTCTCCGAAACTAAATTTAACAAGGCGGAGCCTTCTCGTTAACGACTTCATAATCGTTTCCTCATTCCAGGAGGCCTAGTCTCGAAACTACAATGCAACTGGTAATCGAAATGATTCACACATCAACATGACGCCAATGAGGTGTTTGACATCTATATATACAATTTGAACTGGTAATGAAAATTACGGGAAAACGGCTGAACGGATTTTAATAAATGACCCCTCATTTTGAAGCTTGGAACCCAAAGTTTCTCAGAAAAATAGTAGTTTTCAGTGAAATGTCAATTTTCCTACATCATTTTCCTATTTTCCAAAATCCTTCTTTCGTCAGTTTTGAGAACTAATTAATTGCATTTCAGAATAAAACAAAACACACACTACAATAAACAATAGACTATTACACGAAGGCCATGACCTACAGGATTGCTGACAGTCATACTTAGAGTTCAGATGGGTCAGATTCTTTCACATCATAATGCCAATATGTCGGTCTTCATTTGTGTAATTTTTTGATAACGTATAAAAATAATTTACAAGTCTGATTCTCTGATCTGTAGTTTTCCGAGTACAGCTGTGTATTCGATATTAAGAACTACAAAACTTAAGAATGTTTGGTGACATTATCACCATTAAAAATGAAATATTATTATAGTTAATGCTACACATAATGGTATACTGATGATATGAAAGTGAAATCTTTTGGGGCCTTAAGTAAGTAGACACATAGAAAGAAGATTTTATATTAGATCTTCATTTCTATAATATACTGAGTAACGGCTATATATATATATATATATATATATATATATATATATATATATATATATATATACTGAAAACTATAAAACGTAACAGCGTGGTCGATCGACGGATGTTGCGTCAACATTTGTTGAGACTATAAATTAGGAATGCCTATAACATCGACATCAACGTGAAGTTTCGATTTTATGCAGGAGAACGTATAATCTCATAAACTTATTTCCATCTGACTGTAGATAATTATTTGAAGAGAAGTAATATAATGATAACGAGATACTAAGGTTATTGTTATGAACTTAACACTACTTGTATTAAACTTGTAGGATATGTGGAAATCAAACCACAGTGTAGAGAACATATCTCTATACTGTGATCAAACAGTAGTTTTCTTCCTGCTCACAAGGAAGTAAAGCCATTGTTTAAAACTTCTGTCGTACGTAATTTTGACGTATAATGGATAAACAATTAATCCTCACTACTTTTCCCGCCAAGAAAGCACCTCCTTCTTCTAGCTATGCCCCCGTCTTTCAGTTGCTGACTATAGTAGTCGTGACAGCAGGTTGCAATTTACACGCTTGGCCAACTTATTATGAGATATAATTATTTGGAAGTGTACGTCAGATTTACGTA
Source organism: Periplaneta americana (assembly GCA_025594305.2). Taxonomy (NCBI): domain Eukaryota; kingdom Metazoa; phylum Arthropoda; class Insecta; order Blattodea; family Blattidae; genus Periplaneta; species Periplaneta americana. Next base: position 9,528,503 of record JAJSOF020000025.1, read on the forward strand.
TCAATAATATTCATAGAAAATGTTTTGTTAGTGCAGTTTATTTATTCCCTTAAGTGTGTTTTACCTAACAAAGTAACAATGAATTAAAACTTACGTGGTGATCGACACTACTCTGCACATCATAGATGAAAGTTCAGATGATGATGACGCTGAAGGCAATGTAGAGATTGAATATGAAACTTGTAACAATGACAAGGATCTAAGATACAGTAGGAGAGATTGAGAATCACGTACAAAACAAGGGAATGGAGAAAGAAGGCAAAAAACAAGAAAACAGAAAGAAAAGGAAAGGAAAGGAAAAAGAAAGGAGAAGGGGAAGGAAAGTAAAGGAGAAGAGAAGAGAAGAGAAGAGAAGAGAAGAGAAGAGAAGAGAAGAGAAGAGAAGAGGGCACGAAAGCACGACAGCACGAGGGCACGAGGGCACGAAAGCACGGGAGCACGAGGGCACGAGAGCAGGAGAGCACGAGAGCAGGAGTGTACGAGGGCACGAGAGCAGGAGTGCACGAGGGCACGAGAGCACGGGAGCACGAAGGCACGAGGGCACGAGAGCAGGAGTGCACGCGAGCACGAGGGCACGAGAGTACGAGGGCACGAAGGCACGAGAGTACGAGCGCACGAGGGCACGAGTGCACGAGAGCAGGAGTGCACGAGGGCACGAGAGCAGGAGTGCACGAGGGCACGAGAGCAGGAGTGCACGAGGGCACGAGATCAGGAGTGCACGAGAGCAGAAGTGCACGAGGGCACGAGAGCACGGCGGCACGAGGGCACGAGGGCACGAGGGCACGAGAGCAGGAGTGCACGAGGGCACGAGAGCAGGAGTGCACGAGGGCACGAGAGCACGGCGGCACGAGGGCACGAGCGCACGAGGGCACGAGAGTACGAGCGCACGAGGGCACGAGAGCACGGGAGCACGAAGGCACGAGGGCACGAGAGCAGGAGTGCACGCGAGCACGAGGGCACGAGAGTACGAGGGCACGAGGGCACGAGAGTACGAGCGCACGAGGGCACGAGTGCACGAGAGCAGGAGTGCACGAGGGCACGAGAGCAGGAGTGCACGAGGGCACGAGATCAGGAGTGCACGAGGGCACGAGAGCACGGGAGCACGAGGGCACGAGAGCAGGAGTGCACGAGAGCAGAAGTGCACGAGGGCACGAGAGCATGAGGGCACGAGGGCACGAGAGCAGGAGTGAACGAGGGCACGAGAGCAGGAGTGCACGAGAGCAGGAGTGCACGAGGGCACGAGAGTACGAGGGCACGAGAGCAAGAGAGCACGAGAGCACGAGGGCACGAAGGCACGAGGGCACGAGAGCAGGAGGGCACGAGAGCAGGAGTGCACGAGGCACGACAGCAGGAGTGCACGAGAGCAGGAGGGCACGAGGGCACGATAGCACGGGAGCACGAGGGCACGAGAGCAGGAGTGCACGAGGGCACGAGAGCGGGAGTGCACGAGAGCAGAAGTGCACGAGGGCACTAGGTCACGAGAGTACGAGGGCACGAGAGCACGAGTGCACGAGGGCAAGAGAGCAGGAGTGCACGAGAGCACGAGGGCACGAGGGCACGAGGGCTTGAGAGCAGGATTGCACGAGGGCACGAGAGCAGGAGTGCACGGGGGCACGAGAGCAGGAGTACACGAGAGCAGAAGTGCACGAGGGCACGAGAGTACGAGGGCACGAGAGCAAGAGGGCACGAGAGCAGGAGTGCACGAGGGCACGAGAGTACGAGGGCACGAGAGCACGAGGGCACGAGGGTACGAGAGCAGGATTGCACGAGAGCAGAAGTGCACGAGGGCACGAGAGTACGAGGGCACGAGAGCACGGGAGCACGAGGGCACGAGAGCAGGAGTGCACGACGGCACGAGAGCAGGAGTGCACGAGAGCAGAAGTGCACGAGGGCACGAGAGTACGAGGGCAAGAGAGCTGGAGTGCACGAGGGCACGAGAGTACAAGGTCACGAGAGCACGGGAGCACGAGGGCACGAGAGCAGGAGTGCACGAGAGCAGAAGTGCACGAGGGCACCAGAGTACGAGGGCAAGAGAGCAGGAGTGCACGAGGGCACCAGAGTACGAGGGCAAGAGAGCAGGAGTGCACGAGGGCACGAGGGCACCAGAGTATGAGGGCAAGAGAGCAGGAGTGCACGAGGGCACGAGGGCACCAGAGTATGAGGGCAAGAGAGCAGGAGGGCACGAGGGCACGAGAGCCAGAGGGCACGATAGCACGAGGGCAAGAGGGCACGAGAGCACGGGAGCACGAGGGCACGAGGTCACGAGAGCACGAGGGCACGAGGGCCAGTGGGCACGAGAGCACGAATTCATAGGGGAGAGGGGAGAGGGGAGAGAGGAGAGGAGAGGATATTTTCATAACTCTAACCTACAATCCACAATAACCTGAAATAGCTATTGCTTCACTCCCACATGTAAAACCGACTGATCGTTCTGACATTGTTAAATAAAGTAGGCCTATGTTTCATTATTATGGAAGCAAATAACTTCCAAAATGTCTCGTATTCCTCATTGGAAATAAATTTGAAAAAAAAAAAAAAAAATTAATTTGAACTTCTAATGTACTTAGTTAGCAGCATATGCTGCACAAGCCACTGGTTGCAATATAATATGTCATTACAGAGAATTGGATTCATTTGGAAATTAATACTAGGGTCTACAGTTAATTATTTAGATGGTGTTCAGGTAAAGAGGATTAAGTAATATTTTGTGCAAATGGAGTTTTGCTCCCCAGGTGAATATACAAGTTAAACTCTACATGTGGCTGTGCAAAAAAACAAAAGAATACTATTATTTGATACGTTTTATTTGTATAGAAAGCTATTTGCAATAATCACATGTCTTAATCTTTTCTATTTTCCGCCTCCCTCATACGATCCACGTATCTTAACGTTGTCCATCGTCTGATATTTCTTCTGCCTTGAACGTTTCTTCCGTTCATCATTTCTTCCAGTACCTACGTCCTTCAGTACCCAGTTTCTTTTTAACCAGTGACCTAGCCAATTTGTTTTCCTCTTTCTGATCACTAATTAACATAAAGATACAATGTCTTAATTTAGGAATTGTACAGTAGAAGTGTGGCGCGCGGGAACATCACGGTTAAGGCGTTGCGCTGTAAGCCGAAAGATCGCGGGCTTGATTTCTGATGTGGTCAAGAATTTTTGTGCGAGATCGTGCGTATTTGCTTGGTTTCCGCACAAAACCAATCCGCGGAAAGTCTAAAATTCCACATTCAGTATTCCCAACCTAACACACATAACAATTTCCCTCTTCTTACCGCTTAAGTGACATATTGATTTTACTGCTTTAGGCTTTTAACATATTATTTTTAGAGACGTTCAATATAGTAATAATTATGAATTGGAAACTTACCACTGCAATTTCACCTAAATTGCACTGTTAATTATTGTTTTTAAATATTTGCAAAAATTAAGTAAACTCTACAACTTCACTACAGTTACTGCATTTCGTGATGCAAGTAACATTAAGGAAGCCGTGAAAAAATCAACAAGATTCCAGACTCATCATAGACTGGGGAAAAAAAGACAGACGTATATCACGGCCTGCTGGAGTATAGTAAACAGAGAAAACATTTTAAAGCAACAATGTTGAAGATAGATATTTTTGTTTTGCAAATTTGCCGTCATTGAACAGAAACCAAGATGGAGATTTTATTGCTACTAATTAGAAATTCCTCTTTCAGGTATGTAATAAACGATCTTCGCACAAAATAATGTACGATACATGAGCGGTATGTTTTCTTTCAATTCTCGGAAATTAAAAAAGCTCAACTACGTTTCGCTTTTTCAAACTTTTCCTCGAACATGAAAACTTCAACATACCGCTCTTGTAACGGTAGTATTCCATTGATCCAATTTTTCCGGCCGCATTATGGACTCTAACAAAAATGAATGTCAGAGTATTCTTAGATAATTGAAAAACAGACTTACAAAAACTAAAACAACATCACGGGGCATGTATGGGTCAAAAAGCATGAGTTTAGCGTAACGGGTCGATTAGAGCAGCCAACTTGCTGCAGTAGGGACGATCATGATTTTAAAATTAAATACAGGCAACACAGAACGATTGAGGGCTGCCATTCCTTACGATATTAAAAAGTAACTTAAAAATTGTTTGTAAATTGAAAATTTATTACAGAAGATACATTATATGAATTAAGGTAACGTCTATTTACTTAGGTCGACGAGTAATTAGTTAAGTTTGAAATGTAAATTAGTTTAAAGCAACTTGTAGTAGGGTTTCAGGCTAGAACATTTAGGTTAATACAATTTATAAGTAAGATTCTATGGAATAAGTAGGTTGTAATTAACTTACTGACTTTTTATTTGAATTAGAGTGACAACAAAGTGTGTTATGTCAGCGAAGTTATAGTTTATAGTGGCAGTGAAAACTTCTTGAAGTGAGAGTGAAGTGTGTTCAGTGACAGTGAAATATCTCATAGTGTCAGTGCAGTGAGTGAGGTGAGAGTAAAATGAGTGTGGTGAAAGGTCATTATCTGTGCTAAAATTTACCTGCACATGAATGGTTATATGTTGTATTGTACGTATACCTGTTTTATGTATTTTATTTTATGTATGTATTTGGATCTATAGAGTGTGATACCCTTGGAGACGGAGACCTTTGATAAATAAATTATTAAATGGATGTGCCATTATTAACTTAGTGCATAATTAAGTTGATATACAATTATTAGGGAGCGGATTATTATGTGCTAAAAATTTAAATAAATTTATTTTTTATGTGCTAAAAAGTACGAAAATATTTGCTAAAAATTAAAAAATATTTTGTTTTAAATAGGAGAAAAATACCTTACTTAGCTTGAAAAAAAATGTTACTAGGTACTCACCAACCACAGTTGAGTTGCTAGTAGTTGGCCGAGAATTGCAGTGAACAACAAAGGTCATCTCCAAATTCTCCATCTCAAATGCATGCCGATTATCTCAGAACAACGACTTATACTGTGAAAACAATCTTTCCACATCACAAGATGTCAGATGTGCATATTTAAAGAGAGGAATGTCACAAACACCTACACCTTCAATTTCACCTACAGGCACAACCTCCAATATTTGAGCAAATTTACACATTTTTTATATCCACTGTTTTTCCCAAACACATTCTGGAATTTGTCCCTTAGTACTTGTACTTCTGAACCTGGTAGCGAGTCTAGTTTAATTTCCACGGCACGCACCTCCCTGTTTCAGACAACAGGTTTTTGGATGTATCGAGTTTTTTTGTGGTGTCACACAAAAAGCTTAGATTTGCTAATAGGAAAGCCAAATCGTTTTTTAAACAACCATCTTTCAGTATATCTTGAAGGATATCGATTGTCGAAGCCCGATAACAGGGAATCACAACAAGATGTAGGCCTATTGCCTTACTTTATGGGCATGAGCGAGAAGCGAGAGATTTGTTTAAATTAAATAATGTTTATACCCCGAGCTCTTATCTGTTGTGTTTGACAAACATAGCGTGGAATGAAGTCATCTTCAGCAACAATAAACATTCCTAATTATGTGTTGCAAGATCTCTCCTCCTTGTCCATGTTAATTTATTCTCTAATAATAACACTGATATGCTGCCTAGCAGTTCTCAGAACTTGAGGCGATACTATTACGAAAATGGATCACGGATACACCACACAGCGCTTAGAAACACGAAGCAACCAAGAATTCTTAAAAAAAAAGATAACGTACTTCTGAGTGACATAATTGATTCAGTTTTAAAATATTTAAAAGTTCTTGTAAAAAATTATTTAAGTAAAAAATCTCCAAGATTTATTATTTATAATACATTTTCTGAAAATATGTATTTACATAATTTTTTTTTGTGAAAATATGTGTTTTTATGTGAAATAAATTTCGTGTTTTAAACTTGAAACTTCATGTTCGGAATGTTTAACTTTGTTAATTGTGTTTCATTACGCGCAAAAAGAATATTTAATTACATAAGAATCCGCTCCTTAGTAATTATGAAGTAGATGTAAAGGCCTAATTAAGTTAATATGCAATTATTAATTTGTCACAATATGCTAAGTTACGTTGACCTGAAATTAATTTAGTTGACATAAGGTAAATGATGATTAACCGCACTCAAGTGGGTTTTTGCTTCTAATTGTTTGTCAAGTTGTGATGTCAGGCATAAGGAACAAATCAGGTTTACTTTATTTAACGAATTTGGCTTATGTTATATTATGCTCTCTTTACATAGGAAGTTCCTTTTAATTAGCCATTTGCAATTATTATTATTATTATTATTATTATTATTATTATTATTATTATTACTATTATTATTATTATTATCATCATCATCATCATCAATAATAGTATCATTCACATGCTATTATATTATGGCTGTAATTATTACGCGACTACAGGAATTTTTACTGTAGCGGACGACGGGAGTGCATCTAGCAAGCGAAGTGCTTCTGTCTGCTCATGCGACTCTTGTTGATAAAATTAGGCGGACCAATTCAACAATTACACTAATATTTACAATTTTTATTATTTGCACTATGCACACTAGAATGCGCTAATTTTACTATTTACGCAATGGTAAAAAATGCACTCATTGATCAAACATTATTATTACACTTTTATGCACAGTGTTGTGTATTGTAATGCAAGGTATTTTATTTCATAATACTGTAGCTTACTTATTTTGTAAGTAGTGTAAAATTGCGTATAAAGAGGCTGTCAAATATTGGCTACTTTCAAAAGCCGATTGCCAGAAAGATTGCTTTTCGTCTCTAGAATATGATATTTCTTCAAATATAGAATATGATTTTTATTTTTAATATATTAATATTGTCCTTCATTATATTTCAACTTTTTTGATACAAATTTTCCTGTTTTAACACTAAATTTTAATTCTTTAACTCTTAGAATTACATGTAACTAACACATCCACATTTCGCTCTTATTATATTATTATTATTATTATTATTATTATTATTATTATTATTATTATTATTATTATTACTTACTTACTGGCTTTTAAGGAACCCGGAGGTTCATTGCCGCCCTCACATAAGCCCGCCATTGGTCCCTATCCTGAGCAAGATTAATCCATTCTCTATCAACATATCCCACTTCCCTCAAATCCATTTTAATATTATCTTCCCACCTACGTCTCGGCCTCCCTAAAGGTCTTTTTCCCTCCGGTCTCCCAACTAACACTCTATATGCATTTCTGGATTCGCCCATACGTGCTACATGCCCTGCCCATCTCAAACGTCTGGATTTAATGTTCCTAATTATGTCAGGTGAAGAATACAATGCGTGCAGTTCTGTGTTGTGTAACTTTCTCCATTCTCCTGTAACTTCATTCCTCTTAGCACCAAATATTTTCCTAAGCACCTTATTCTCAAACACCCTTAATCTCTGTTCCTCTCTCAAAATGAGAGTCCAAGTTTCACAACCATACAGAACAACCGGTAATATAACTATTTTATAAATTCTAACTTTCATATTTTTCGACAGCAGACTGGATGATAAAAGTTATATTATTTGATATGAATATGATATTATTATTTTCATTTTCATTATTATTATTATTATTATTATTATTATTATTATTCCATTGTTTTCTGTAGCGATGTTATTTATATTTGCTATGTATTTTTATACTGGTTGAGTGACAGAGAAGGCCTTATTGCCTTAACTTTGGCAGTACTAGTGAAAATAAATAAAATAAATAAATGAACAAATAATTTAAATTGTAGGTAAGGTCGTCGTAATATCATTCTTTATCAGCCGAAAGCATATTCAATAGTCTTCGAGGTCTAGTTTCGAATCATCAATAGAACGTCAACTGCAGCACAAACAAAATGCAAGTGTTCATGTCCGAAGTTTAATTTCATCTATTTTATATCTTCTGTCCTTTTACCCAAATGCCATCGAATTATTCTAAGAGCCGTCTTTTGCTACTAGCTGCAGAATGGTTGCCCAACAGTTGTGTGCCGTAGCTAAGAATATGGCCATAGTAAACTGATATCAATGACTCTGCTGAAAGATAATTAATTTTTCATTATTCTCAAGATAAATATCAGTTTACCAAAGATTCACTTGAAATTTCGAACCCAAGTTTTATTCGGAGATACCAGAAGCAAAACTTAATTCATTTAAGTTCAAAGCATCACCAACCGTTTTGTCATTAACAACAATATTATTAGTTTCACGCCATGTTGTTATTTTATTGGATAAATCATTGATCTGATTAGCTGTGTCATGTGAATTTTGCGAGTGTATGCGCGCTTACGAATGTGTGTCAGAGGGTATGTAGGCTATCCATCCAGCGATCGAATGCAAAGTATAATACTGTATAGGAATGTGGTTATGTAATGTAGACAGGAATGTAGCGACTGATACGGGGAACAAAATTGTTTCGGAATGCACAGAAAAATATAATTAGAAAGTATGTGTCATCTTAGTGACTTTTTAAATGTGAAACGGTTACGTTGAACCCTGGGTCTCTACTGACAAAATTGTCACATTTTATTGTCCAATGAAAGACGGAAGAATGGAGAAAAGGGAGGAACCATTTAAAAGCCACCACGCGAAAACGCTTTCTTACAAGGGAAATTAGGACTGAGAAGTGGAGGTGGAATGTGACAGCGTTTTGTCGTCACAACTTGGAATTGTGACAGCTCTGGAAAAATCGCTGTGACTGATAGTGTAATAGTGATTTTTGTGTTCAGATGATCCTTGCCGATTGTGAATATGTGACAGCTGCAACGAGGTTCGAACACGCGTCCGACAGGGCGCGCGGCAGACGAAACGCTGGTACGGGGAGCATCTGCATGCTGAAGGGCAGAGGGGGTGTATTACGTCAACACAGCGAGGGGAGATTGCGCGCGCAGCTGCTACTGGCGGAGTGAAGGGGGGACGGACCCTCCCGAATCTTCTAGAGGAGTCCGTCGAAGTAGCAGCGTGCGAGATGATTCGAGAATGGACACACGCGTGGAACTTTCCAGGCTATGTCGCTGTGGTTATAAGAAAAGAAACGCGAGTGAAATCAGACAGAGTGTGATTCATGATTAGTTCAGTGAGTGAGCCAGTGAACAGAGCAAGCCAGTCTTGTGTACCGGAGTTCGACTTGAGTGTGCGTCCGCAACTGTGTCAGCATCCGAAGGCCTGAGTTCGAGTGCAGTGGACCGCAGTTGGACGGACCTGAGTTCGAGTACAGTGGACTGTCTCTGAAGGTCTGTGGTTCGAGATACTGTGAATTCTAGTGACTGAGCTAGAAGAACTGTGAACTGAGAACTGACAGTTCTGATTTGTAAATAGTGCTTTGTAAATATTAGTTAAGATTAACAGTTCATTGTTGTTCGTAATAGTCCAAGTAAATTGTCATTGTCGTCAGTGGAGTGCACAAACGAATACTGTGTTACTGTGTGGAGAGTAAATCCTATTGTTGGGATAATAAAGTTACATTATTGTTGAGTTGAAATAAATTTACAATATTATAACGCCTTGGCATTCACAGAGTCATTCATTAAAGATGAAATATATGCCACATGCTATGGGTAATGCCATCATCAGTTGTAATGTATAGTGGAAGCCATCGATTTAGGCAGATTTTGTTAATCAGAACTCCAGAGCGAGTTACTCATAGCAGCAAGGTCGGTTGTTATCTTCGTCGCAAGCAAACTCCAGCTGGAATGGGTGAGACATAAGAGAAAACATACATTCCCGATTATCCTACTGTTTTCCAACCAGGAGCTCAACCGTGAAAGGAATGTGCTCACTATTACGTCATCTATTGGAGCGAAGTAGATAGATAATATTATCGTTATAACGTCTGTTTAAAAACCATACGCTCTCCTGCATATGTTATTTCCTGTATGGAGGGATTAAAAGACCAGGAGATTAACCGTGATCTAATTTTGTAACTAGGGTAGTATAAATTTGTGTGTATCTATGTTATTGTTTGTGCTGTGAGAGCTAGCCAATAGAGATATGAGTACCCACGTGTGTGACCTTATGACATCTTATGACATCAACATTCATTCACAGCATTACCCCGCTTCGTCTCATTCCGCAGAGACTTTCTCGTGGTTGGAGTACAGTAATGGACTCGAATGGACAGTCACCTCCAAAAATAATGCACATATAACCACTTTTATGGAACTTTAGTAGTCTATACAGTATATGTGTGCATGCGTAAGAAAAGGGACCAATTCCCGGCACACAGTTTTCGAGATAATTCCAGTTGCCGCTGCATAATCATCTTTTCCTCGTTATTATAAAGTAATAAAGGCAATATAATATAATATTATATATATATATATATATATATATATATATATATATATATATATATATAAACTATTCTATAATCAACGGACTGACTAATCATCTTAAATCTCCTTAGACCCTGTGTGTAAGTTTCTGTTAATCCTTAGTCAAAAGATAAGACGGAGTTTTACGAAATACGAACATTAAGGGATGTAATATGGGCGGTAATAATGAACAAAACATACTGGTTTATTTTTTGAACCAGCAGCCATTCAGCTGTTAAATTTAAAACAAAAGCTCCTTTATAAAATTGAGTTAGACTATTCATCTCATCTTTTGGAATTGTTTCTAAAATGTATAAGGACTGTAAAATAATTCAACTTCAGGTACTACATTCAAATAACTTTTGAGGATTAAATGAGTCTGGATGTTTTCCACATGAAGTTATATTAGTTAAAATATTTTAATCCTTAATCTAGGGAATTATAACCCTGCACTTGATAGCCATAAACGGCCTTAGTACCGTGCAAGCACTGTCATAGACCTGAAGTCGCCTTGGTTGCAAGTTGGTATAGCGCTGGCCTTCTATGCTCAAGGTTGCGGGTTCGATCCCGGGCCAGGTCGATGGCATTTAAGTGTGCTTAAATGTGACAGGCTCATGTCAGTAGATTTACTGGCATATAAAAGAACTCCTGCGGGACAAAATTCCGGCACATCCGGCGACGCTGATATAACCTCTGCAGTTGCGAGTGTCGTTAAATAAAACATAACATTTAACATTTTTAGACCTGACCACGCCCAAATAGACGACCCGGCGGGTTAATAATGTTATTATATGAATAATGACATCGCGCTTCAGAGAATACAGCGTTGTACAGAATTATAGTTGTTACTGTTGCAGGAATTAATTGTAAATTTGTATATTTTAATACACGGACAATCTCCTCGTAAGGGCCGATTTAACGTGTTCCTATCATTAGAGTGACACAGTAAGCCAGTTGGTTTGTCGTCAGGACGACAATTTAGCCTGTCCTTGGTTGTTCTGTGGTTTCCCTCGAGCACGAAGACAAATGTGGGAGGGTGAACGGACAGGTAGATGGATGGATGGATGGATGATTGGTTGGAGAGACTGACTGATTTGATTGATTGATTGATTTATTTACTTATTTATTTACCAATTCATTTATTTACTTATTTATATACTTACTTCGTTCTTTATTGATTTATTTACGTATTTATTTATTTATTTGCTTATTTACTTATTTATTTATTTACTTATTTAGTTCTTTATTTATTTACTTATTTATGGATTTATTTATCTGTTTTACTTTTTACTTATTTATTTATTTATTTACTTATTTACGTATTTATTTATCTGTTTTAATTGTTACGTATTTATTTATTTACTTATTTATTTATTTACTTACTAAGTTCTTTATTTATTTATTTATTTACTTATTTAGGTATTTATTTATCTGTTTTACTTTTTACTTATTTATTAATTATTTATGTATTTATTTACCTACTATTTATTTATATACTTATTTATTTACTTATTTATTTACCAATTCATTTATTTACTTACTTCGTTCTTTATTGATTTATTTATGTATTTATTTATTTACTTATTTATTCATTTACTTACTTACTTCTTTATTTATTTACTTATCTATGTATTTATTTATGTTTTATTTTTTACTTATTTATTTATTTATTTAATTGTTTACTTATTTATTAATTACGTATGTATGTATGTATTTATTTACCAATTCATTTATTTACTTACTTCGTTCTTTATTGAGTTATTTACGTATTTATTTATTTGCTTATTTACTTATTTATTTATTTACTTAGTTCTTTATTTATTTACTTATTTATATATTTATTTACTTAGTATTTATTTATTTATTTAAGTTTTCCACCCAATTGTCATGAAAATATTGGTATATGAGTATATGCGCATGGGTGATGTGCATCGATATCAAATAAAATACACTACAGTACAGTGTTAGAGTATATAAATGCATTTTACTACAGAGTGATTCATATAAAACTCATGATATTAATTAGGTGTTTATTTTAAGAAGAAGGATGCCAGTAACGTTGTATTGCGTCTTAAATATACAAAATCTCTGGCAGATTACTTTACCTTTACATTAAGTGCTGAAAATGCCCTCCGTCCGCCTCGAGGCACAGCTGAACACGTCGTTCCACGTTTCTGGCCGTTTGCTGGAGTATTGCGTTGTCAATACCGTTGATTTCGCTTGTGCTGTTCTCCTTCAGATCGTTCAAAGTCTGAAGGTGTTTAACGTAGACTGTTCAGATAACCCCACATGAAAAAGTCTGGTGAGGTCAAGTCCGGTGATCTTGGTGGCCATAAGTTTCTGGAGATGATGAGGTCGTCAAAGAAACTTTGCGTCAGCGCCGTGGACTCAAGTGACGTATGACAAGTGGCACCGTCCTGTTGAAAGTACCCTTGACGCAGCTCAACAACATCCAGTTGCTTAACGAATTCCATGAAAATGCGTCGGTATTGTGCGGTGTTCACTGTTCCATCGAAAAAAATTAGATCCACTATTATCTCTGCTGATAGTGCCCACCAAACTCCTACTTTCAATGTGTGCATAGGTGATTCATGAATGCCAGTGGAAGTTGTGCGTCCCAAAATGCGTGTGTTCTGTGAGTTTACACAGCCACATAAGTGAAACCATGCCTCGTCTGTGAACCGTGTAATGGACAGGATTTTGAACAATGGTCACCTGGAACCACGAGAATATTCCACTCTTTTTAGTCTCACCTGGCTCAAGCAGCTCATGATCAGACGTCAACTTATATGGCTTTAAGCTAGCCTTCTGACACATCGACTACGAGTACCCGGTCTCCTGCGACAGACGCCTTAATAACTTACGGGGTGACTGCTGCAGTCGCTCCCGAACGTCCTCAGCAACCGCCGGAACCTTGGCCACCAAGATCACCGGACTTGACCTCATGATACTTTTTCCTGTGAGGTTAACTAAAGGGAAGTCTACGCTACACACCCTCGGACTTATAACGATCTGGAAGAGAACATCACATGCGAAATCAACGGTATTGACAACGCAATGTTCCAGCGAACGGCCAGAAACATGGAACGACGTGTTCAGCTGTGTCTTGCAGCGGACGTAGAGCATTTTCAGCACTTGATGTAAAGGCAAAGTACCTAATCTCTCAGAGATTATGTACATTTAAGACGCAATACGTTACCAGCATCCTTCTTGTTAAAATAAACACATAATTAAAGTCGTGAGTTTTATGTGAATCACCCTGTATTTAATTATGAGTACAGTAGAACCTCTATTATCCGTGGTAATGAAGGGGGTGGACTGAACGGTTAATCGGAAAAATCGGATAATCCGTACCATAAAAGGTTTTCATAAATTAAGTGCATAATGCAGTTTCGTAATTTCTCCGTGGTCTTTTGCTGTAATTTTACATACCAAGGACAAATACTATACTGAATCCCACAAAAATTCCCCAGTTTTCCAAATGTTACAGTTATACAATAAATTACATCCTTATCCTAATGTTGATATTTTCAATTATGAATTTCTGTAGATAGAGAATTATTTGTTATCATATTTTACAGAATATTGTTGATAGTTAATTTGAAGCTACTTTCACACCTTATTTCAATTTCGCTTTTTTTTCTTTCCCTTATTTGTATTTTGTTTCAGTTTTTAATAAGTGTATGTTTTACTTTTCCTTATTTATGTTTTATAAATTAATTTGTTAGTCGTGAACATTGTAATTGGGCTTTGCCTGTTATGTTCAACAACAAATGAATAAATAAATAAATAAATAAATAAATAAATAAATAAATAAATAAATAAATAAATAAATAAATAAATAAATAAATAAATACGCTAGGTAGTGGATCAGAAGTCTGGTTTTCAAATACCAGTTTTTAATGGCTAAGGAAGTTCCTTATGACGGCTGTCTGTGGAAAGATAGGAATAGTACAGGTCTCATGTAGTAGAATTACATACTTACTTACTTACTGGCTTTTAAGGAACCCGGAGGTTCATTGCCGCCCTCACATAAGCCCGCCATTGGTCCCTATCCTGAGCAAGATTAATCCAGTCTCTACCATCATATCCCACCTCCCTCAAATCCATTTTAATATTATCTTCCCACCTACGTCTCGGCCTCCCCTAAGGTCTTTTTCCCTCCGGCCTCCCAACTAACACTCTATATGCATTTCTGGATTCGCCCATACGTCCTACATGTCCTGCCCATCTCAAACGTCTGGATTTTATGTTCCTAATTATGTCAGGTGAAGAATACAATGCGTGTAGCTCTCCGTTGTGTAACTTTCTCCATTCTCCTGTAACTTCATCCCTCTTAGCCCCAAATATTTTCCTAAGAACCTTATTCTCAGACACCCTTAATCTCTGTTCCTCTCTCAAAGTGAGAGTTCAAGTTTCACAACCATACAGAACAACCGGTAATATGACATACTTATATAAAGTATATTTGTTTTTCATCAAATCGCGCACAATTGTAATTCCTATCTCATATTCTGATGCACGTGAACCAAAGCTTTTTCACAAACGACGATTAGTTTTTCGTAGCACAACACGTTTTCTTTTGACACCTGTAGAAGACATTTTGCATAGAAGTTAGACGGTACGGCTACTCGAAGAGTAGATCATATTGTGTAAGGGTAAAGGTTTGTATAAAAAACACGCTGTAGAAAAAATTCGGCCTAATATAATGTAGAGTACTTCATATTTTTTGGGCGGCCGGGTAGCTCAGTTGGTAGAGCAACTGGAAGGTCCGGGGTTCGATCCCAGGTGGTGACAGGATTTTTTCTCGTTGCCAAACTTTCAGAACGGCCCCGAGGTTCACTCACCCTCCTATAAAATTGAGTATCGGTTCTTTCCCGGGGTAAAAGGCGGTCAGAGCGTGGTGCCGACCACACCACCTCATTCTAGTGCCGAGGTCATGGAAAGCATGGGGCTCTACCTCCATGTCCCCCAAGTGCCTTCATGGCATGTTACGGGGATACCTCTACCTTTTTTACTTCATATTTTTTTCTGCAGAAAAAAAAGAGCGAGAAAGAAAGACAATCAGATAATCCACCGGTTGGTTAATAAGGTGACGGAAAATCGGGGTTCTACTGTATAGTCGTTTCACGCAGTCATTTGCATTTCCTTAAATCTTCTGTCACTTTTGTTACTTTGAATTTCTTTCAGATATCCATTTTACTCGCTGCTTTTTCAAGAGATCTTTGAGCCCGCAGAATGAGTCTTGGCTGATAATTTATCAGCACAGATATGCGTTATCGGCGAGAGACTTGAAGATAACTCGCTTATTGTTTCACACGTTGGAGAGCTGAAACAAGATTAGGGGCTCTCATTGCTGGCATTTAGTGGCAGGCAGCAGCGAACTTTATGAGGCCGTGAAATCTTGGTGAGATTAAAACAAGATTCAACAAAGCTGATGATCGGATTCTGGAAAGCCAGTTAGCGGGCGGCGAGGAAGTAGGTGTTATTTCCGGCTACCCCCCCCCCCAACCACCTCGGTCCGTAATCTTAGGTAAATCTCAGCAGTTAATAATGTAAAGTCAGGGACGGGCGGTTAACCTAGTAACAGCCTTGTTAACAAGTCATATCGAAGACACTGGCATTGGTTTTCATCTTCAACACGGCTAATTAATTTTCAATAGACGCAAATTAGAGATGAAATTGTTGTTTATGTCCAAAAACAGCCCCGTTTAACTATTTAAAGGTAATGGAAAGGCGCGTTCTTATGCTTTAAACTTGAGGGTAAATAATATAATTTTCTGCAGAAAGTTCAGGATAATAGACAGGGTTTGGAGCTAATGGGTTACATCAGCTTCTTGTCTATGCGGATGACGTGAATATGCTAGGGGAAAATCCACAAACGATTAGGGAAAACGCGGAAATTCTAGTTGAAGCAAGTAAAGTGATAGGGTTGGAAGTAAATCCCGAAAAGACTAAGTATATGATTATGTCTCGTGACCAGAATATTGCACGAAATGGAACTATAAAAATTGGAGATTTATCTTTCGACGAGGTGGAAAAATTCAAATATCTTGGAGCAACAGTAACAAATATAAATGACACTTGGGAGGAAATTAAACGCAGAATAAATATGGGAAATGCCTGTTATTATTCGGTTGAGAAGCTTTTATCATCCAGTCTGTTGTCAAAAAATCTGAAAGTTAGAATTTATAAAACAGTTATATTACCGGCTGTTCTGTATGGTTGTGAAACTTGGACTCTCACTTTGAGAGAGGAACAGAGATTAAGGGTGTTTGAGAATAAGGTTCTTAGGAAAATATTTGGGGCTAAGAGGGATGACGTTACAGGAGAATAGAGAAAGTTGCACAACGGAGAGCTTCACGCATTGTATTCTTCACCTGACATAATTAGGAACATTAAATCCAGACGTTTGAGATGGGCAGGACATGTAGCACGTATGGGCGAATCCAGAAATGCATATAGAGTGTTAGTTGGGAGGCCGGAGGGAAAAAGACCTTTGGGGAGGCCGAGACATAGGTGGGAAGATAATATTAAAATGGATTTGAGGGAGGTGGGATATGATGGTAGAGACTGGGTTAATCTTGCTCAGGATAGGGACCAATGGCGGGCTTATGTGAGGGAGGCAATGAACCTCCGGGTTCCTTAAAAGCCAGTAAGTAAGTAAGTAAGTAAGTAAGTAAGTAAGTAAGTAAGTAAGTAAGTAAGTAAGTAAGCAGAAGAAGAAATTATACTAAGCTCTGTTTGCTTTTTACTCTTAAAATATATATATAACAAATAACATATTTAACATTGCGTTATAACCACTTTTCATCGTTTCGAATCCTACGCAAAACACTGACACTTCTCGCTTAACAATTTATTGTCCAGTGTTGTCTCAATTTGAGACCTCACGTGAAATACGTTTCAAACTAGTGACCTTCAATACAAAATTGAAAATGATGAAGACCCGTTTTACATATAGCATTTCTCAGCGCTTCCGAGTGGCGCTGATCTGTGGTTCAAACGTACTATAATGTAACGTGACTCATTAAGAACTTCATTAGCTACATTGTATGAATATCTCTAACGCTTTTGCAGCTGAGGTTGCAGTTGCTTTTGTCACAAAACAGCTACAATTAGCTATTTAAAGGTAATGGAAAAGCGCTTAAACTTGAGGGCGAATAATAGCATATCCTGCAAAAAAGGAGAAACATATTGGTTTTTATCCTCAAAGCATAAGAAATCGAAGATTTAACGTTGAGCTGTAACCCCTTTTAATAGTTTTTTTAGTAGGTTAATTTACGATGCTTGATCAACATCTTTGGTTATTTAGCGTCTGAATGAGATGAAGGTGTTGATGCCGGTGAAGTGAGGCCGAGGTCCAGCACCGAAAGTTACCCAGCATTTGCTCATAGTGGGTTGAGGGAAAACCTCGGAAAAACCTCAACCAGGTAACTTGCTTCGACCGGGAATCGAACCCGGGCCACCTAGTTCCGCGGTCAGACGCGCTAACCGTTACTCCACAGGTGTGGACCTTTTATTCGTTTCAAACTCTATGTAAACACTGAAATTTCTCTGTTAAGAATGTTTTGTTCAGTGTTGTCTCAACTTGAACCTCGGTGAGTTATCGATCTCTTGTGAAAAGATTTTCAGCTTGTATTCGTGAATAGAGAATTCAAAATGAAAACCAATTTTACACATAGCATTTCTTCATAGCATAGCTTCGTAGTGGCGCTGCTATGTGGCTCAAACATACCATCGGTTAACTTGACTCATTAAGAATTTTATTGCTTCTTTTTGTGAACATCTCTAACGCTTTTGCAGCTGGGGTTGCAGTTGTTTATGTCCAAACACAACTTCATTAAAGATAATAGAAAGGAGCGTTCTTAATAAGAACTTCTTATATTTCAAACTTGAGGATAAATAATAGCATTTTCGTCATAAAGGAGACTTACATTAATCTCTGCTTATTTTTTGTCCTTAAAAGCTAAATCACAGATTTAACGTTTCGTTGTACTGTAATCACTTTTTATTGTTTCGAATCCTACGTAAATACTGAAATTTCTTAGTTAATATTGTGTTGCCCAGTGTTGTCTCAATTTTAGTCCCGGAGCCTTATAGAACCTCACGTGAAATAAGTTTCAAATGTGACCTTCAATAGATAATTGAAAATCAGGACCAGTTTTACACATAGAATTTCTCAGTGTTTCCGTGCGGCGCTGCTATGTGGCTTAAACATAATATCGTTTAACATGTCTCATTAAGAACTTCATTGGTTGTTTTGTGTGAATATCTCTATTGCTTTTGCAGGTTATGTGGCAGTTGCTTATGTCCCAAAAGAGCTTTAACTTTTTAAGATAATGAGAAGGCACGCTCTTATCCTTTACACTTAAGGGTAAATAATATTTTCTGCAAAAAAAAAAAGAAAACTTACTCGTTTGTGATTGCTTTTATCTTAAAAATATGAAATCACAGATTTTATGTTGCGATGTAACCAATTTTCATCGTTTTGAATCTTACATAAAACACTGAAATTTCACAGTTAACAATATACTTGGAGAGTACTTGCAGTCTCAATTTCAGTCTCAGATCCTTATCGATCTCACGTGAAGTAGATTCAATAGAGAATTCAAAACTAAGAGACTTTTATACACAGCATTTCTCAGCGCTTCCGAGTGGCGCTGCTATGTGGCCCAAACGTAACATAAACTGTTATGGTTTTATATGCACGTCTCTAGTGCTTTTGCTGCTGAGGTTGCAGTTGCTTGTGTAAAAAAAACAGCCCAACATAGCTATTTAAAAGTGATGAAAAATCACGTTTTTATCCGTTAAACTTGAGGGTAAATAATAGCATTTTCTAAAAGCTAACAAATAAAAAAAGGAAAACCTCAATCGTCTTTGCTTCCTTTTTTATCCTGAAAATATAATAAATTACGGATTTAACGCTGAGTTGTAACTACATTTAATCGTTTGTAATACTACGTGAAACAGTCCTGATTTAACAATGTATTGTTATCAAAATTTAAGTCTCGGTGCTTACCTACTTCAAGTGAAAAAGCTTTCCAATTTATGTCTCTTGATAGAGAATTAAAAATTAAGAGCCCTTTCACATATATCATTTCTCAGCGCTTCAGAATGGCGCTGCTATGTGGCTCAAATGTAGCATTGATCAGTATAGCTCCTTAATAACGCCATTGACTGCTTTGTGTGAACATCTCCAATGCTTTTGCAGCTGGGGTTGCAATTCTGCTGCGCTGCTGGTGGCGAGGTTCGACCTCTGATCGCCATACGTCTTTTCACACGCCGCCACTAAGTGACTCTTTACAGCATCACCACCCTCAGCAAAGCACATGTTTTATTGGAGGTTTCACGTGGGAAGCACAATCGAACCAATGTGTTCGTCGTTGCCACCGATAGCCCAGCAAATACTACAGAAGTACGAGCGTCAACTCTCGCAGCATTGGAAGTTCACACAAAACGGCAAGCGCTTTTAAGTGACTGTGTGGAACGCCTCTTAGATTTTTTCTGTGTATTGCCAATCCCTTATCTCCTTTTCTAAGAAAATAGCAGCCATCTTAATCGGATCAGTTCCAATGTAGCATTGTTTTTGTCAATCTCGTATTGGAAATTAAAAGGTTTGCGTGTAGCTATTATTCATTGTAAAATACTGATCGCAAGCTACTTGCTACGATACCCAGATAGGGAAATTTATAAAGGAGCGTATTTTATAAGAGTAATACAGACAGGGTAAACCCGTAAGTAAAGTAATTCATTTCAGGAGATTAATCCCAAGAAACACGTTTAATATAATTTTGCTGCCCTTTCCTCTTCTTTCTTTGTTCTTACTGAATTCACATTGTCCTCCTTTTATTCCCTTCTTATCCTTATGTTTCTTTTGTTCTTTTTTTCCTCTTATTCTCCTTTTCTTTCCCTTGATCTCCCTCCCTTCGCTATGTTCTCATATTCACCCTTTTCTCCTTTCATTCCCATTGTTCTCCTTGACTTCCCCTTGTTCTTCTTGAATTCACATTGCTCTCTACTTATTCCCTTTCTTCTCCTTTTTTATTTTTATTTTTATTTTTATTTTATTTTATTTTATTTATTTATTTTGCTAATAATTGTAACATAAAATATCATATATACAGAAAAACTTTAGCTCACCCCTGAAAGAGTAGAACTGGTGCTCAGGGGCGGATTCCTGAATTGAAATTAATAAATATACAATACAATTTGTCTTATGTCTACTACGCAAATATAAATTTAAATTTACAATTTTTCAATTTTTATAAAATTCATACAAAACTTTTTAAATTGAATACTAGAACTATTAGAATTGACAAGATTAGGATGTTTAAATATAAATTTGTTATATATATTCTTGGGCCTTAATTACTACTATGATTTAATTTAATTTATTGGTCTGACCCAATATTTTGGGTTTGCCCTGCGACACAGAATAGCTCACAAAAAAAAAATTTAAAATGAAAAATTATATAAACAGGTTTCAGACAAAAGTGATTAAGACATAAGAAAAAAAATAGAACCAAATATAATTTAAATTTAATGTACACCATAAAGATGCTGACGAAATATCGCTACAGAAAATTTTATTATGGTAGTGACGATGGCATCTTGAAGATCTCTCTTTAGCTTGTATTTTTCCCTCCACTTTACAAAGGCTTTCGGAATGGTGCCTCTCGCTCCGAAGAAGAGACCGGTAACTGTGATTTTTCTATGTTGTATTTCAACGATAGGTACTGAATCGTGGGCTCGTAGATTTTCTTTTTCTCTTCGTTCACTTCAGATGGTTGAGTGGCTGAGATTTCAAATCTGATTGTAGGATCAATTATTTCGCCTGTCTGTTTATTCCTATTTATAGCTATGATATCGATCCTACGATTGCTTCCACCAACAACAATACAATGAACTTCCTCGTGAACGTCTAGATTTTTGGATCGATGTGCATCTGTAACAGTGTTGCATTTTGGTTCAAAGGATCTTAAAGAATTCATATCTTTTGTTTCATAACTATAAGAATACAATTCAAAATTATTTCGATTTTATGTATGAATTTTATTAATACAATATAATAAATTTGTCTTATGTTAAGTACATTAAAGTCTAAAAACAATTTTTGAGATGGAAAATCAATAGGTTTATGAAGACATATTTTAATTATTTTCTTCTGTAATAAATAAAGTAGATTAAAATTGGATTTAAATGAGCTACCTCATCCTATAATCCCATACATAATTACCGATTGAAATAAAGATAAATATATTGTGCATAATAAACTTATTGACAAGTAATTCCTCAATAAAACAAAAACAAATTTATTCCCCTCGTTCTGCTTGCGCGCCCCTTCTCCTTACCTTCTCCTTGTTCTCCTTGTTCTCCTTTATTTCGCCGTCTTCGCTTGTTCTCATATTCTCCTTCTACTTCCATTCCCCTTGTTCTCCTTGTTTTTTCTGTTATCCTTGCATTCTCATTGTCTCATTTTACCCACACGTAGTTCTACATAAATACATGCAGCATGAGTAAAGCTATCTATCTGTAGATTCTTTTGTTTGGGGTGCGTTTACATTAAAGGAAATGGTCCTTGTTGCGTTGGCGCATCGGAATGGTAAAAAAGTTTGGGCTCTGCGTTGCGGTAGTGTTCAGTATCTCTTGAGACGAGTTCCTAAACGTGCGAGTGTCAAAATGAGTGATGTTCCTTCATCTCAAACACTTTCGAAAGTAAACACGCGAAGTGCTGTCTTCTCTTCGATTGTTTGCTGTTGTTTATGCCTGTTAATGACATTATCAGTTACAAGAAATATAGACGCAGGAGTGCACAGCTATACCTATACATACATATCCGAGCATTTTTCAAATTTCGCGTTATTTCGCGAGTTTGTTAGGTTTTAGGTATGTGAAAAGGTAAAATTAAATTTTAAATTGTTTTATTTAAAGAACTCATGAACAATTTAACTACGTACCGTATGATACGACAAATACTGAATCTGTTTTTGGGGACATGCAATTGAATTTGCACAGTTTTAAACAACATACTTTTTAGTATTTTCAGGAAGAAACTCAAAACAATTACGACATTAACAGAAGAATACTGAATCCGTTTTTGCGAACTTGCAATTAAATTTGCACTGTTTTCAACAACATACTATTTAATATTTTGAGGAAGAAACTCGAAACAATTACGACATTAACAGAAGAATACTGAATCTGTTTTTGCGAATTTGCAATTAAATTTGCACAGTTCTGAGCAACATACTTTTAGTATTTTCAAGAAGAAACTCAAAACAATTACGACATTAACAGACGAATACTGAATCTGTTTTTGCGAACTTGCAATTAAATTTGCACGGTTTTAAGCAACATACTTTTTAGTATTTTCAGGAAGAAACTCAAAACAATTACGACATTAACAGAAGAAAACTCAATCCGTTTTAGCGAACTTGCAATTAAATTTGCACGGTTTTAAGCAACATACGTTTTAGTATTTTCAGGAAGAAACTCGAAACAATTACGACATTAACAGAAGAAAACTCAATCCGTTTTTGCGAACTTGCAATTAAATTTGCACGGTTTTAAGCAACATACTTTTTAGTATTTTCAGGAAGAAACTCGAAACAATTACGACATTAACAGAAGAAAACTCAATCCGTTTTTGCGAACTTGCAATTAAATTTGCACGGTTTTAAGCAACATACTTTTTAGTATTTTCAGGAAGAAACTCGAAACAATTACGACATTAACAGAAGAATACTGAATCCGTTTTTGCGAAATTGCAATTAAATTTGCACGGTTTTAAGCAACATACTTTTTAGTATTTTCAGGAAGAAACTCAAAACAATTACATTAACAGACGAATACTGAATCCGTTTTTGCGAACTTGCAATTAAATTTGCACGGTTTTAAGCAACATACTTTTTAGTATTTTCAGGAAGAAACTCAAAACAATTACATTAACAGACGAATACTGAATCTGTTTTTGCGAACTTGCAATTAAATTTGCACAGTTTTAAACAACATACTTTTAGTATTTTCAGGAAGAAACTCAAAACAATTACGACATTAACAGAAGAATACTGAATCCGTTTTTGCGAAATTGCAATTAAATTTGCACGGTTTTAAGCAACATACTTTTTAGTATTTTCGGGAAGAAACTCGAAACAATTACGACATTAACAGAAGAATACTGAATCTATTTTTGCGAACTTGCAATTAAATTTGCACAGTTTTAAACAACATACTTTTTAGTATTTTCAGGAAGAAACTCAAAACAATTACGACATTAACAGAAGAATACTGAATCTGTTTTTGCGAACTTGCAATTAAATTTGCACAGTTTTGAACAACATACTTTTTAGTATTTTCAGGAAGAAACTCAAAACAATTACGACATTAACAGAAGAATACTGAATCTGTTTTCGCGAACTTGCAATTAAATTTGCACAGTTTTAAGCAACATACTTTTTAGTATTTTCAGGAAGAAACTCAAAACAATTACGACATTATCAGAAGAATACTGAATCCGTTTTTGCGAACTTGCAATTAAATTTGCACGGTTTTAAACAACATACTTTTTAGTATTTTCAGAAAGAAACTCAAAACAATTACGACATTAACAGAAGAATACTGAATCCGTTTTTGGGCAGTTTCGTTTAATTGGCTGAAATTTAAAAAAATATGAAAGGACTGTATTAAATACATATCTACTGATGGAATGTTGAAACTATACTTTTTTTCCTCAGAGCGTAGACAAGTTTAAGCTCAAAAGAATGCAAGAGTACCTCGAGCTTATTTAAAAGAAGCTCTGAAAGTTTTGATAGGATTTACAAACTCGATTTTATGCAAAACAAGTATTTAGACTATGACTACCATCAAAATAAAAACAAGAAATCTTCTTGATATTG
This sequence comes from Periplaneta americana, assembly GCA_025594305.2. Classification (NCBI taxonomy): domain Eukaryota; kingdom Metazoa; phylum Arthropoda; class Insecta; order Blattodea; family Blattidae; genus Periplaneta; species Periplaneta americana. The sequence continues at coordinate 9,552,702 of JAJSOF020000025.1, forward strand.
AAAATATCACTGTGTGTGTATCGAATACAGAGTCCAGATTTGTGAAACTACATTCTGAAAAATAGCCATGTTGATCAAATTAATAATTTTTTACTTTTAAGGGGTTAGGTACAGCTCACAGCAGTAAAATTGTTGAAAATATGCAACATTGTTTTTCTCCATTACTGTATTTTGTACAATAACGAAAATTGGCATGTGTAAAACACTCCTGCTATATGAAAAAAATATTTTTAACGTTAAAAAAATATTTATATATTTTTTCAAAATTCAAAGTTCACTGTGCAGTGATGAAGCGTTTCCCTCATAACTCATAAACTTGTTAACTTTTTCATGTTCTCTTTCTTTTATTTTATTGTTGAAACTCATGTTTATAATATCATGCTCTTTTTAAATTTTGTGTTAGATATTTGACCTTTTTTTAAATGAATTTATTTTTTATCAGACAATCTATCAAAGGTAGAGAAGTGATCCTGCATCATATTGTAGATATGACACGCACAAATACACACAAAAAATTTCATCACAAAATGTTGGATACTTTTTTAGTTATGGGGGAAACGCTTCATCACTGCACAGTGAACTTTGAATTTTGAAAAAAATATATAAATAATTTTTTTGTTTATCATATAGCAGAAGGACAGTGTATTACACATACTAATTTTCATAATTGTACAAGATACAGTAATGGAGGAAAAAAAATGTTGAATATTTCCAAAATTGTACTCCTTTAAGCTGTACCTAACCCCTTAACTACTGGAACAATTTTTTTTTTTTTTTTTTACTTTTATGTTCAAAGTTCTTATATGTTTCTAAAAGTGAATGTGGGTGGGTATGTATGTATGTTCTCTATACAAATCTACACGCTTTGACCGATATGTGCCAAAGTTTGCACATTTAACCTTCATAACCAGGAGAAAAACATAGGCTACATTAAAATTGTGCAAATGGACGTTAAATTGATTAAACAATAAAAACATTAAAATAAGTACGATCAAACATTCATGTTTAGTATTAAATTGCAATCTTCTATAGTCAATTGTTTTTTATTATTGTTTGTTGTATTCAACATCGACTTTCACGAGGCCATGGAAATTATAATACGAAATTAAATAACATTACTGATACAGCATGAAAGCTAAAATCTAGGCAATTCATGCAATAAATATCTTTACGCAGTCCAGGACCATATTATGAATTTCTCGATGTAGTTGTAGATAGTGAGCAAGCTGTGTTTTATTCAACTGAATTCTTGAATTCTTTGAGACTACAAGGATTGCTACCATATAATTGTTTTAATACTTCATATTGAACCACCAATAGTACTATTGCGAAATATTGACCCACCAAAATCATGCAATGGAACAAGAATTGGTGTGAAAAAACTCATTCAAAACGTAGCAATAGAAGAGACAATATTAACTGGGAAAACGAAACGAGAAGATGTATTTATCTCACGTATTCCTATGATACCCTATTAAGTAATTGCAATTTCAGTGCGACTAGCATTTGTAATGGTACTTTATTTATAGTTTGGTTTCTTTATTATTTTATTTGTATTTCTGGTGATGTGGAAGAGAAGGCCTGATGATCTTAATTACGTCAGAATACATAAATAAACACACATATATATATATATGTATACAGTATATATATACATACAAATTAAAACACATTTGAAAGTAAGGCAAGTTATGAAATGTTTCCTTTCGTTGCCTGATCTGTCATTGTTTTAAGTTGAGTTGAACCTTTGAGGCATTTGGTTAAGAAGTTCATTAATTCATGTAAGTGACGCTATGTAAAGATTCATCTTTATGGACGGGGAAAGCTTACTGAAGACAATTTGTTTTGATTGTCTATAGTTGAGTTTCTGAGATTTCCGAGAAGTCTAACAACCAGTTTAATTAAATAAAAGAAGCAAAAAGGACAACCCGGGCAACGCCGGGTGCTTTCAGCTAGTAAAATATAAATGTATGTTAATAAGGCGTTTTTTGTTTTATTTTGTGAATAATCTCGCAAGACTGCAGCATTTTATATGCGCCACCCAGGGGATCAACTGATCTAACTAGCAACCAATACAGACAGAAAGTATCTTCGACAATTGCACTCGAATACTTCCATCACTAGCTAGAAGCATATCTTGGAAGAAACGTTGTGAATTAATTTATTCAGCGGCAATGGTACAACTCTAAACTATAGACCTAATTCTTCTAAAGGAATTATACAAGTTATAGAACTCTGGTAACAGGAATATTGTCCTTTTGCAAAAGGAAGTGTTTTGAAAGTCTGTAGCACATGCACATGTTATGTAATATCTAACATTTAGTGACGGATATTTTTTCCTGAAACGTATTCAATAAAGAATGGGAAGCGAAAGCAATCAATGATTTTTGTTATTGTAAATAATTGAAGAATTCAGCAGTCCTATCACTAATCGTTTCTACAAATTATGCAAGAGAAAACTCCAAATAAAGCTTGACAACAGGATATCACTGGCTTTCAAGATACGTAAGAAGGAAGAAGGAAGAAATAGCTAACACAGTCGAATCACAAATCAGCTAATCGACTTCTCTCTTTTCCATTAAACATTTATTTTCCGAGTCGTAATTTCATCCCAAAGAGTCAACTTCATGTCAGCGTGCTGAATCACGTGCTGACCTCACGTTCAAAATATGTCGCATTTGTATCACATTTATGTAATGTTTAATTCACAATACCTTTGGTAGATGATGAAGTTTCCGGTGACGATATTTGAACGCCATCCAACGTGGAAATCTGGAACAAAAATATTAATACTTTTAATTACACATTTTTATATATAAATTAGAAAAATGAGTGCCGCAAAAGTGTCAAGAAGTCCTCATTATACAGGGTGATTCTGTGACTTTGTTACAAACTTTTAGGAGTGATAAACAATTTTCAATAAGGAACCCATGATCGGGAACATATTGTTTGGTAGTTACAAGCCTTGATATATGTGTAGTCAGTGTAGCCAGCTAGCATCCAATTCAAGTCCATCTTTCTGAAGTCTGCTTACAGACTTCCTACCCCTGCAGACGTTCACGAACTCTTATAAACATACAATGAATTAGTTGGTATCGTAAATTTTATTTTAACTCACAAGGAATATAAAATATTTCAGGATAATATTAATTCATTCAGTGTTCTGCCCAAGGGCAGGTCTTTCACTGCAAACCCAGCATTCTCCAGTCTTTCCTATTTTCTATCTTCCTCTTAGTCTCCGCTTGTAATCCATATATCTTAATGTCGTCTATCATCTGATATTTTCTTTTGCCCCGAACTCTTCTCCCATTCACCATTCCTTCCAGTGGATCCTTCAGAAGGTAGTTTCTTCTCAGCCAGTGACCCAACCAATTCCTTTTTCTCTTCCTCATCAGTTTCAGCATCATTCTTTCTTCACCCACTCTTTCCGACACAGCTTCGTTTCTTATTCTCTCTGTCCATTTCACACGCTGCATCTTTCTCCATATCCACATTTCAAATGCTTCTATTAGCTTCTCTTCACTTCGTCGTAATGTGCATGTTTCTTCCCCCATATAATACTACACTCCACACAAAGCACTTCACTTCTTTTCCTTAGTTCTTTCTCCAAAGGCCCACAGAAAATGCTCCTTTTTCTATTAAAAGCTTCCTTTGCCATTGCTATTCTCCTTTTGACTTCCTGGCAGCAGCTCATGTTACTGCTTATAGTGCACCCCAAGTATTTGAAGCTGTCCACTTGCTCTACTGCCTCATTTAGAATTCGCAAGTTTACCTTCTTTACTTTTCTTCCTATGAACATGGTCTTCGTCATGTTTCGGACATAGGTACTGTATGTCAGGTTAAATCGATGTAGGTTAACTCAAACTACATTATCCTGAATTATTGTACATTCCTCCTGAGACACCCTGTATGTGAAAGCTGTTCATAATGATTTCCTCTATCATCCCTAAAAGTTTCTCCCAACGTCACAGAATCACCCTGTATGTTTCACGCGTTTCGTAGCAATTCACTTACTTTATCACTTATGAGTGATATTACAGTTTATATGCTAGTTTACTTTCCCTGGTAGAGGGGAAGAGAAGGCCTAATGGCCTTATCTCTACCAGGTTAAATAAATAAATAAATAAATAAATAAATTTTCTTGAACTATCAAGAGACATGCTTAAATGAAATCGTTGAATACTCACCAAAATAAAAAAAAAATGAATTTAATTTGTTCTGTGGATTACAAACAAAAAACTATGGATAATCTAATAAATGAGACATTTGACTTTATTTATAAACTGTACTTTTTTTTTAATACATAGTGATTCACGAGGATTTACCGTCACTTACGGACCTTATTTCCGAAAACATTGGGCAAAAAATTTCATGTAAAGATGTCTCCTAATCTCAATATTTTCAGAGTTACTGTACATTAATTTGAATTTGTTAGTAAAATACCTTTTTTCTTTAGTTTTAAGGGTAAAATAAATAGAAATTGAACTATTCAGAAGTATTTGGCTAGTGTTCTGAAACTAAAAATGTGTTGTTAATTGCTTCGTACAGATTTTGTTTGTTTGTTTGTTTTTTTTTTTTTTTTCAATTTTTAACGAAAAAATTGCATTGAATAATTTCAAGGGAAAAATTGTTCCGGGGCCGGGTATCGATCCCGGGACCTCTGGTTGAACGTACCAGCGCTCTACCACTGAGCTACCCGGGAACTCCACCCGACACCGTCTCAACTTTTCCCTTTATATCCACACAACTCGCGTGGACTGACGAAACGCCAGCGACCCACAACGAGTGCACACAATCTCTGTGTGACTTGGAATTGTGGTTTTCTGTTAACGTACACAGTAACGTATATATTATGCAAATCTAGTCTTTCACCTGAAAGACTAGATTTGCAAAAAAATTGCATTATTCTTACGCACTTATCACAAAAATTGTTACAAATCATACGACTTTAGGAATATGATTTTTTACAGTTTAATTATGCATCATAATGTACAGTCTTGAAGAATTTACAAGAGTGGCGTGATTTGTAGCAATTGTTGTCATAAATCGTAACACAAATGTAACTTTATAGTGAAAAATCGAAAAAAAAAAATCTGTACGAAGAAACTATGGAATTAACAACACAATTTTTAGGTTCAGAATACTAGCTAATTGAAGAAATGAGACTCCTGAATATTTAAATCTTTATCTATGATATTGTTTTATCCTTAAAACTGAGGAATAATGGTACTTTACAAACAACTTCAAATTAGTGTTACTCTGAAAATGTTGAGATTAGAACACATGTTTATATGGCTTTGTTGCTGAAAATGTCTTCAGATATATGCTCCGTAAGTACTGGTAAATCCTCGTGAATCACCCTGTATATGTGTTATTAACTTTTCGCAGTATAATATTCTTTATTTACAGAAATCAGCATTCAGTTTGAAGTTGTAAAAATTTGCACATTTCATTAAATGCAAAAGATGAAGTGTAATCTATGATAAGTTCAGGAGACGAGAGAAAAATGTGGGGGGTATTTCTTGATCAAACTGGCGTCCACCGAAGCTACCCTAGAATAAAATACCTGTTATTATTCAACAAAATCCCAGTAGGAATGTAGGAATTAATCTGTGAGAGACACGGATTTTGAGAGAGTCATCTGATGCGTACTTTACCTAGAATTGAGATGTATGTGCAGAGTCTGCTAAAAGCTGCCTCTACGAAATTATTCATTCTCTTATTCTATGAGTAATTTTTCCAACACAGTTGTTTAAAAAGTCATTCATCAATTTCATTCGCTGATGAATGATCGTTTGCGTTTGTAAATTTAATAATCTGATTGGCTATGTATTGTATATTTTTAGTAGAGCCATCGATGTAGCTCAGTCGGCAGACTCGCTGGGTTGCTGATCCGGAGCTGCGTTCAGGCTTGGGTTGGATCCCCCTTCGATAGGTTTCTTCCGAGGTTTTCCACAGCCGTGGGACTGAAGCCGGATGGTCTATGGCGAGTCCTCGGCATCAACCCCTTTGATTTGATTACCAGGTTGGGTATTTCCGAGGTTTTCCCCAACCGAGAGGCAAATGCAGGGTAATCTTTTTGCGAATCCTCGGATCTTACCTCATCTCACTACATCTCGCCCAATATATTGTAAAAAATTGCACAAAATTGTAAAAATTGTAGAAAATTACAAAATTGTAAAACTGTAAACATTTGTTAAAATTGTAATTGTAATATTGTAAAATTCTGACTTGTTCCACATCTTAAAGCTTCACTGCTCATGTATTTATTTTATTGGGTTATTTTACGACGCTGTATCAACATCTAGGTTATTTAGCGTCTGAATGATATGAAGGTGATAATGCCGGTGAAATGAGTCTGGGGTCCAGCACCGAAAGTTACCCAGCATTTGCTCGTATTGGGTTGAGGAAAAATCCCGGAAAAAACCTCAACCAGGTAACTTGCCCCGACCGGGATTCGAACCCGGGCCACCTGGTTTCGCGGCCAGACGCGCTGACCGTTACTCCAAGGTGTGGACTTTGTATTGTATATTTTTAGTAGAGCCATCGATGTAGCTCAGTCGGCAGACTCGCTGGGCTGCTGATCCGGAGCTGCGTTCGGGCTTGGGTTGGATCCCCCTTTGGTCTCATTGAATGGTTTCTTCCGAGGTTTTCCCCAGCCGTGGGACTGAAGCCGGATGGTCTATGGCGAGTCATCGGCATCAACCCCTTTGATTTGATTACCAGGTTGGGTTTTTCCGAGGTTTTCCCCAAACGAAAGGCAAATGCCGGGTAATCTTTTGGCGAATCCTCGGACCTCACCTCATCTCACTAAATCTCGCCCAAAATATTGTAAAAAATTGCACAAAATTGTAAAAATTGTAGAAAATTACTAAATTGTAAAACTAAAAATTTGTAAAAATTGTAATTGTAATATTGTAAAATTTTGACTTGTTCACCATCTTAAAGCTTCATTGCTCATGTAAGATCTATGGAATAAAATGAATGGATGAATGAATGAATGAACGAAAATTATAACATTCAGTGAAAAAATCTGAACTGAATAGTTTAATATTTTCACTGTACTGAACGTGATGCGAGATTTATATACATAACTAAACACAATCCTGAAGCGATGTAGGTAGGATTTAGTTTTGCCATGTCCTTTAACCACTGAAGTGGAATCTCACAGCTAATTTCACTTCAATAGTTACAGGACATGGCAAAAGTAAATCCTTCCTTCATCGCTTCAAGATATTAGACAGTAGTGTCCTGCAATTTTCGCACATGAGAAAGGCAAAAAGATATTACAAACTTCGTCTTATTTAGTATTTAGTATTTATTTATTTAACCTGGTAGAGATAAGGCCGTCAGGCCTTCTCTGCCCCTCTACCAGGGGATTACAACTATAATATGAACAATAAAATTACAATTAACATTAAATTTACAATTACAATTACAATACAAATTAAAGTACGACAAGATTACCTGATTAATGAAAGCTAGACATTTTATCATAGAAGTTAAGACCAAAGAATATTTTTGTATTTACTGAATTACAAATTAAACCTAGAATAACAAAAATCTATAGTAATGAAATTACCGGATATTGAAATATTTTGTGATAGATTAAGAGAGCTATTTACAAGAAACCATGTCTGAACGAGTCTCAATTACTGACCAAGTGCCTAGCAAGTTTGCGTTTGAATTCAATTTTATTTCGACAGTCCCTTATGCTAGCAGGTAACGAATTCCAGAGTCTTGGCAGGGCTATTGTGAAAGAGGATGAGTATGAGGAGGTGCGATGGGATGGTATTGTTAGTATTGTTTCATGGCGAGAGCGTGTGTTCAAATTGTGGTGGGAAGAAAGGTAAGTGAAGCGAGACGACAGGTACGAAGGAATAGAAGAGTTCAAGATTTCGAAGAGAAAGAGAAGTGAATGTAAATTTCTTTTCTTATCCAGTTTAAGCCAACCTATTGCTTCCAGGGAGGGGGTAATATGATCATATTTACGAACATTGCTTACAAAACGTACACACAAGTTATGAGCACGTTGAAGTTTCTTTTTGTTGTCGCTGGAAAGGTCAGTCAGTAAAATGTCAGCATAGTCAAAATAGGGAAATACAAGCGTCTGCACAAGGGACTTTTTTAAGCAAGAGGGGATATGAACATTTATCCTTTTTAGCACATGGATAATAGAATATACTTTTGTGCGAGATCGTGCGTATTTGCTTGTTTTCCGCACAAAACCAATACGCGGTAAGTGTGAACTACCACATTCAATATTCCCAACGTAACACACATAACAATTTCCCTCTTCTTACCGCTTAAACGCGACATTCATTTTACTGCTTTAGGCTTTTAACATATTATTTTTAGAGACGTTTAACATAGTAATAATTATAAATTGGAAACTTACCACTGCAATTTCACCTAAATTGCAATGTTAATTATTATTTTAAATATTTGCAAAAATTAAGTAAAGTCTACTACTCCACGAAACTTATTGCATTCCTGATACAAGTAACATTAAGGAAGCCGTGAAAAAATCAACAAGATTCCAGATGCCGATGTTATTACTGCAATATGTTATATAAATAATATTGTTAAAATATTAAAATGAAAAATAAATCATTACATAACCTTACCGTTTGTTTTAAGTTCGCATTTATAGACTGGGGGAAAAAAAGATAGACGTATATCACGGCCTGCTGGAGTATAGTAAACACAGAAAACATTTTATAGCAACAATGTTGAAGAAAGAAATTTTGGCTTTCCGAAGTTGCCGTCATTAAACAGAAACCAAGATGGAGATTTCATTGCAACTAATTAGAAATTCCTCTTTCAGATATGTAATAAACGATCTTCGCACAAAATAATGTACGATACACGAGCGGTATGTTTGTTTTCATGTTCTCGGAAATTAAAAAAGCTCAACTACGTTTCGCTTTTTCAGTCTTTTCCTCGAACATGAAAACGTCAACATGCCGCTCTTGTAACGTATATTACTATTCTGCAGGTTTCTGTGATTCGTATGAGAAACTAATTAATAGGGTAAAACATGAAAGGGTGGGAGTGGAGGACAGCGAATATTTTTATAACAAGATGGAACAAACACGACAGGCCTTCTTTTGCAGAGCGAACATCGGCCAATATCAGACTTCGTCATACTCATCAATCTTGAACCGAACATAGTGCCTGTAATGCACGACGCTAATAGACAGATCAACATGTCCCTGCAACAGCGCAGAACAAACAAAACCCATAGAACACCCTGTATACGATTGCAGACTACAGGACACCAAATTCTGAAGAACAGTATTTTGAAAACCGAAAACTGGCCTGCAAATCAAGAACTTGTTAAGAGACACAGGAATCACTGTATACATTTCACCGAGTTGATAAAGTTCGAAAAAATGCTGAAAAATTAAATAAACCATAACAGCTCAGAATTATTAAAAAAAAATCCATCAAGCCAAATCATACTCTATACTTAATTTGATTTAGTGTTCTACCCAAGGACAGGTCTTTCACTGCAAACCCAGCTTTCTCCAGTCTTTTCTATTTTCTGCCTTCCTCTTTTTTTCCTCATATGATGCATATAACTTAATGTCGTCTATCTTCTGATATCTTCTTCTGCCCCGAACTCTTTTCCCGTTCACCATTCCTTCCAGTCCATCCTTCAGTAGGCAGTTTCTTCTCAGCCAGTGACTCCATTTCCTCTTCCTGATCAGTTTCAGCATCATTCTTTCTTCACATACTCTTTCCAACACAGCTTCACTTTTCACCCTTTCTGTCCACTTCACACGTTCCATTCCTCTCCATACCCACATTTCAAATCCTTCTATTAGCTTCTCTTCACTTCGTCATAATGTCCATGTTTCTGTCCCATACGATGCCACACTCCATACAAAGCACTACTGTATATTAATAGATTGTGTTCTTAATATTGTTATCAAATTGTATAATATGACTACAGTAAGCATTTGGTATTACTTTTTCTAATGTAAAGGAGCATGCTGTTAATAGAAAAAAAAACACATACACATATACGGTGGACCGTGAGAAATGTCATTAATTTCAAGGGGTTATTCTTTGAGATATTTCAAACAAAAAAGTTTAATACAATTTTGTTCGCTTTTGCTTCCCTTTGGAGATAAAAATTCTTTTATATGAAACATTTCATAGCTTGTTTTGGAAAAACCAATGGTTTAATTCCCAATATGCTCACTCAGTTTCAGACAACGGTGTATTGTAATAATAAATGATTGAAAGAATTTTAGTTTTGTCCTTTAAATATGCAAAAAATTGTTCTGAAGAAATGTAACTTTTCGTCCTGAAAAGGGAATTTTAAATGTTAAATTTTTCCGAATCTAATTTCTGCACGTTTAAAGGACAAAATATCTAAAATTCTTTCAATCATTCATTTTTATAATGCACCGCTATGAAATCTTGTATATAAAACGAGTTATATTTCGAAAGGGAAGCAAATTTGTATTCAACTTTTATGTCAGAAATATCTAAAAGAATAACCCCCATGAAATTAATGACATTACTTACGATTCAACCTGTATACATAGTAATGAACATCTATACTAATAATAAATCTGTAGCCGAAATTTTTCTGGTAATTTTCGATTTTCCAAAAATGATTGGTCCTAACATATATAATTAACCACCCTGAAACCGAAAATCGCTTTTTTGAAATTTTTGTTTGTATGTCTGTCTGTCTCTCTGTCTGTCTGTCTGTCTGTCTGTATGTTTGTTACCTTTTCACGCGATAATGGCTGAACGGATTTCGATGAAAATTGGAATATAAATTAAGTTCGTCGTAACTTAGATTATAGGCTATATGGCATTCAAAATACATTATTTAAAAGGGGGGTTATAATGGGGCCTGAATTAAATAAATCGAAATATCTCGCTTATTGTTGATTATTATGAAAAATGTTACATAATAAAAATTTCTTTAAAAATCATTTCCGATAAGTTTTATTCTTTGAAAAATTTTGATAGGACTGATATTTAATGAGATAAATGAGTTTTAAAATTAAAATAACTGCCATCTAAGGCCGTGTAATGAATTAAAAAACAAATGACTTCGTCTATAAGGGGCCTTGGACAGCAACAATCGAAAGCTATGAAAGATAGCCTACAGATAATGTTTCTGCGTTTCTATGAAGTAATATCTGAAGCTAAATTAACCGATTTGTATAATTAATTATTAATTCACCATTGGAAAGTGTAGTTTCTCTAGATGGACATAATGCTATAATGTTATTACAGTAACTTCTGAGTGAATCGAGGACAGGTAAGATTAAAATAGCTTCTTATGCACCGAAAACTTGATAGGCTATTCTGTATATTCGTTTCCTGTATTTCCTAAACTAATTTTTATGACCAAATAAGTGGTCTCTGGATCAAAATGATCCCATTTTAATTTTTTAATTAAATTTAAATTAAGTAACATAATAAACGATTTATCCTTATATCAAACACGAATGTTCCCGGGATCAAATGTCCTATTTTAATTATATAATTACTTTATATTTATTTCTAACGGGTGCAGCGGAGCGCACGGGTACGGCTAGTAAAGATTATAAGTGATGATTAATTATGCTAATCGATGACTTGAGTGCAGTGAAGGATATCATGTCCAGGGTGTTGTCAGGAACTTTTAATTTCCGGAAAACTTCTAAGGACTCCCGTGGGATTGTGCCAATCATAATTCCTATAACGTCCCATGTCTTGATGTTATATTTGGTCCCCAAATCGCTGCAGCATGGCAGATAAATTGCCCGTTTTTCTTTGCAGACTTCTCCAGGTTGTTCCTCACTGTTCTCAAAACGGACTGTGGGATCGAGAATGAGTCCACAATTTTTTTTTCCTGTCTATAATAATGATATCTGCTCCTCGAGTTGAACCGTCAGCAAAAAGCACATATAGAAATTTAGAAATCTTCTCACTATTCGTGAACTGCCACAAGGGACAAGGAGTACTTAACCATATAAATGTTTACAAGTTCAGTGAACCATTAATTTTGTTTTGACAGTGAAACTCCTACAAGTACATAGCTGCAAATACATTTTGTGATTGGTGGAAATATACCTAGTTTTAGAGAGGCAAGTGTTACAAAAAGTAAAGAATGCTAATGAACTTGGTTTTATTTCGAATATAGGTGATGCTTCAGGAGAGCAATTGATCCTTTCAATGCAGCTAAGATTACAACCGGAATAATAGATGTAGGTATTCCAAGCCTCTTAAACACATCTTTCATGAAGAGAGTAGCGGTACCTCTTGCTCCAACCAGAAGTCCGATTACTTCAAGCTCTTTTAGCTGGTACTTTTGGAGGTAATATGGAATGGTAGGATTGTAGATATTCTTTTTTTTTTCCTTATCCACTTCTGCTGGTTGTTCCTCATTCGTTTCGAAACGCACAGTCACCATCTAGTTCACAACAATAGAACCAGTCTCAACAATAGTACACAGGCCTTCGGATTTCAACCAAAAAGATTAACTCGCAATATAACCAGAGATGTTAAGATGAGTTTAAATAAACCGCGAAAAAGAAAACATTTGAATCTATTTGAAGCAGCTGGATGAGATTCACATGATTAGCTACTGAATATAGTATTGGCAATATTATGTAACGATTAATTCTTAGCGTTAGTCAGCCTAAAGCATCACGCCTACTCCATGTTCTAATGCTACGCAGTTCAGAGACAATCTACCGCAGCTTGACTTTGAAAGTACATTGCTTAAGAAAATCGATTTCTATGTTTAGCGTTTCAAGAAATGAAGGAGGCCTCACTGCATGGCTGCCAAGCAACCGGTCATTATTTCGCTTCTCACATTCAGATTGATCCTTGTAATCCGCATCAAGGTTTTACATGCGTTATTGTGACATAACCAAGCTTATAACTGAGTCCTCTTCGACGTCACACTGAACAAACGATGGCACGTCGTAGTTGTGGTGGGCGTGGTGTAGAATTTCGACAGACAGGGGACAACGCATTGTTGAACATCCGCTCCTTTGTTTTGGCGGGGTTCGGCCAGCGCAGTGTTACATCTGCAACTTAATAATTGCGCATGCTCACGCTAGGTATTATTATTATTATTATTATTATTATTATTATTATTATTATTATTATTATAGAGTTTGTGCATTTTAGAATTCATAATTATGAAATTCAGCATTTTGAATAGCAATTGTAGCATTTTGTAGTATTTATGGTTTTAAATTTAGCATATTGTAGGCTACTGACTTTGCTATGAAAAAAAAGGTAAATCGTGCAAAGCTTGTATTATAATACGATAACAAAAATTAACAAAATAAATCCGATAACATTTAATGATGGTGTGAGACTTGGTTGCCCATTGTCAACCACAGTTTTTAATATGAAATAGTCAGAGTCTGGAAAAGTAGAGTGGTCGGAGGAATCAATGTAGCAGGAACAATTAGGTTGTAATAATATTTACAACTTACAAACTTTATTTCTAAACAACATTCTTTTCTATTGATGATATATGAAAAAGTTGTAATGCGTGCCATTACCCAACCAAGTGGGAAATGGGACGCAGAAGTTGGGGTAATAGTACGCAGATACAAATGCAATTGGGATATGTATTAATAGGTACAGAATCAACATTCAGCAACAATATGCAAACAATTAGAGAAACCTAACACTAAATTTTCGGTTAATGTTACTTATGTCTCAGCCACTATAGGAACTTCATAAAATACCTTCAAAATGCCTTTGATTTATAGTACTGATTAGTAGAAATTGATGTGATCACTTGGAGAGCTGTAAGCCCACACAATCCGCCCTAAATATGTACCTTATATACGAAAATCGCCGTGCGTCAATGAAGAATACGGCTATATTTCGTTAAAGTAACAGTGGGTTTCAGTGTCGCCAACATAGTAATAATACTACACACCTTATCAAACCTCACCTAACCTCTCTCATAATACTACACACCTAATCAAACCTAACCTAACCTGTCACATAATACTACACACCTGTAGTAACATTCCTCACATTTAGTGTCATTTCGTTTGCATTTATTTCCGACCCTGCTACTCGTGTCGGTAGCCATCTAGTGGAAGTGGATCGTAATTCCAGAAAGAAAATATGGCGACTTTCATACTAATTACATTTAGTTCGTTCAGTGTATGTTTTGTGATATGTTAAATGTGTTAATGTAGTAACAATTCCATATATATATATATATATATATATATATATATCCTAGGACCCGCGTTGCGGAATGCGAGCTGGTTCGAGTCCTCATGGGGGAAGAAATTTTCTCATGAAATTTCGGCCAGTGTATGGGACCGGTGCCCACCCAGCATCGTGATGCACTTGGGGAGCTACGATAGGTAGCGAAATCCGGTTGCGAATACCAGCTATAACGGCTGGGGGATCATCGTGCTAACCACACGATACCTCCATTCTGGTTGGATGATCGTCCACCTCTGCTTCGGCATGTGGGCGTGAGGCGAGCAGCCGGCTGGTCGGTCTAGACCCTTCACGGGCTGTAGCGCCACGGATTATATATATATATATATATATATATATATGTGTGTGTGTGTGTGTGTGTGTGTGTGTGTGTGTGTGTGTGCAATAAGAATTGAAATGTGTTATGGCTGTGATAAAACTGTTGAAAATTGGTTTATAGCGCCACATTGGCAGTGACAAAAGTGCGCAACATTCTTTCAGTGGCCGGTTGATATTCTAATCTAAGTGAACCCATCCTGAACACAGGACACAACGATACCAGAGTTCATTGTCTTTATAGAATTCACCACAAAACAGGCACTTAGCTTATACAGGGACATCATTTTATTTTTACTTCAATTTTTATTGTACCTGAGTTTTTAATGTACTTCACTCCCACCCCTTCTACTAATGAAGTTCCAACTCCACACAGAACCAAGACCGCAGATAGTAAACAGCACTGAATTAGTGAGTATAGTACGTTCCAGAAATATGTTCGCGTTTTCCAGTGACGAAAGAGCTTTCAATATTAAATCATATTTTCGCACAGAAACTGTCCGTTTGCCTACGTAGCATCCCTATTTCCTCCACCTGCTTCTGTTCGCCCCTCTGTAAAAGCAGGGCTGTCTTAGCTCTTTTCTGAAAACATTAATTTCTGTTAGGAATTGGACGTTTACGTAATATTATACAACTGTTTAAAATAACTTAAATAAAAGGGCCTCGTTAAGTAATTAACTGTCACGTGATTTCCCCCCTTTCTACGATCCTGCAGCATAACCATTTGGACGGACAGTAGATAGCATGTCTGAGTAATTTTATATTTTCGGGTCGGGCAGAAGTGAAGATTGAATTTACAGTACGTAAGATACTCTTTTATAGAGTAGGTACAAAATTATTTCAACATGAGTTACTAGTACGAAGGACGAAACTGGCAATTGGAATTAGATGCAATAATCTATAGTGCGATAATAAGCATAAAAGAACTGCAGCCTGTATCGAAATGAACGGCCACCATTTTCAAAAATGTGTTTAAATATCCATATTATGATTATTTTTCAATTGAACTTCATTCTCTATATTGTACGCTAGTGTGCTGTAGACAGTATAATATACACTGCATAATGAATACGTTGGCATGGCTAACTCAGTTCGTGAGTAAAAACACTTATTCTTAATACAGTACTGTATTAAGATTAAACAAAAACCTAATGAAAATTATCGAACTCAAAATCGCGATATTTCCTAGTTTACGTAAATGGATGAACTATTTTTCTTCCCTCCTATATCTAATAGAGTGATTTGTTTGTGTTTTACGCCAGTATCATCGAACTACAGTCGTGGAAAGGGGTAGCAATCTGTGTTTCCGGTTCTCTAAAGATATAGCCAGGTTAATATTAAAAATGTTAGTAAAAATAAAATAATGTCCCTGTACTTTGAATCATTTTTGTCTGATTGAATGTTGGAACGCAATCGCGTGCGAATACCCCGACTATCGTCATTAATAGTTTTAGCTCTGAATGGTCATGGAAGCAAAGTAACAGAAGATCTTTATACTTAGGTTATTAGTTGTACTTTTAGGACACATTAGGTCTACACAAAATGCAGATCGCTCATGTGCATATTACTTTACCTGAAACACAATGCAGCCACAAAATTATAAGAAAACTGCAAATAAAGCGAGTGACACACTGGAAGCGCTAACAATGGACTAGATTGACGTTGTCGATGTTGCCGCTAGACTAAATCACAGATCATGGCCATGGAGTGATGCCATATCCTAAAACTTAGGTGTACCATTATCAACTGCATACAAAAATCCCACTTTCCTTATACCTTAAACAGCTCAGATTTCTCTTATTTGTTCATGTATATGCATGTGACGTTTTAGAACATATCATCGTTGTTCCGGCAATAACTCATATGTAACATATTTATCGATTTTCAGAATTTTGCTCTATTAAGGGAAGAGGATGGTATTTTTTGGTGAAAAATGAGTAAATTTTCAAAAAACAATTTTTTTCCTTAAAATACTCTGTGATATGTGTAGAATACATTGTATAATATTTTGTGGGTATTTGTGCCCTTATCAGTTGTTGAGACGCCATTTTTAAACTTCCTGCGCTCTGGATTTTTAAATCACACCGCCCTTTTGTTTGTTGTTTCCGGAACTTCATTTTTTTTTCAAAACCAAATTTTTCTTTAAAATACTCTGTGATGTGTGTGGAATACATTGTATAACATTGTATGGGTACCTGTGCCCTTATTGGATGTTGAGACGCCATTTTTTAAGTTCCTGCGCTCTGTATTATTAAATCACACCCCCTTTTGATTGCTGTTTCTGGAACTTTACTTTTTTCGCTACATAGCCAGACAAAAATCGATATAATTTTTGAACTATTAAAGATGTATGAATGAAATTTAGAATACACATTCTCTAGACTACTAGGAAACTTTTCTCTGTAACGGAATTTCCCTAATTGATTTCATTTTAAAAATAAGTCTCTCTGTTTGCAAGAAAGAAAATAAAAAAATGTTATTAAATTTTAATTGTTTATTTTACAAATGTAGGAACTAATATCAAATTTCTGTTACAGACAGTTTGTAAAGCGTGCTTTTACAAATAAATTGTAACATAGTGTTTGAATTTATCTTTAAAAATGGCTTAGATATATCGAGTTTAGTAAAATCCTGCATTGGGTACATTTTTTTTTTTTCAAATCTGCCTCCCAAATAATTTATTCAAAATATTTATATTTTGTTGAGTTGCTATAGCCATGAGCTCTCTACATACAAAAAATTAATATTTTACACCAAATAAGAAAAAAGTTTTAAAAATTACTATCCTCTCCCCTTAAATAACTTAAATAGTGATACAGCAAATAATAAAATCTCCTATATGTAATTCTATTTCTTTCTTTCGAAAATGTAAGAATTCACAATCTTCTATGCACTACTGCCATAGAAGAATAAATAAATGTGTTTTCTCTTCCTACTGAAAATTTTCACATTTTGCACATAGGAGTTATTACAGGAACAACGACGACATAG
>JAJSOF020000025.1:9575230-9670230 GCA_025594305.2 Periplaneta americana
AGGCAGCAGCAGCTGGCAGCAGCAGCAGCAGCAGCAGCAGCAGCAGCAGTTGCTAGTGGCAGCAGCAGTAGCAGCAGCAGCAGTAGCAGCATTAGCAGTAGCAGCAGCAGCAGCAGCAGCAGTAGTAGTAGTAGTAGTAGTAGCAGCAGCAGCAGTAGTAGTAGTAGTAGCAGTAATAGGCCTAGTAGCAATAGTAACTATTAGGCAAAACACGGGAATTTTACTTGAAGGAAGTAAAGAGATAGATTTCGAAGTAATTCTCGAAAACACAAAGTATATGATAAAGTGACGAGACCAGAACATAATACGAAATGTATACTTATATCAAGTTTCTATAATTAACAATCTTAATGACTTAGGCTAACAGTCAAAATATACAACAAAAAAAAGTTACCTAGTATAACTGTTTCAAATATATTTATATAACATTTGTTATGAATTTGTTACAAATACGAACGTTTTCGCTCTCTTAGCGCGGTATATGACAATATCAAATGTAATATTATGTTGTGAAAAATGTATGCACAAATCGTATATTATCTGTATAAATCATAAAAATGATCAAATGAACTGAGAGAGTTTTGAGTAATAAATAGGTGTCAAAAATTCACTTTCACTTGATTTGAGTTCGATATCTTTCGCTTGAGTTTGCACAAAAAAAATCATATAGCTAGGCCGAATTTTTTTAATGGAAGTAATTAATAGGGACAAAAGTTCTTAGTTGTCAAAAAATAAGTCTGGACGAAACTGATGAAGGGACTAAATTACTAACGGACTAAAATCATGAGGACGAAAGAGCTTATAACCTAAATTGCGGACCAATATAATTACATGATAAAAAAATGTTCATAACAAAGTAAAAAAAAAACAAATACTACTGAAAATAAACAAATAATTTTAATACCATCCTTGTCTTAATAAAAATAAGGTCCACACCTGTGAAGTAACGGTCAGCGCGTCTGGCCGCGAAACAGGTGGCCCGGGTTCGAATCCCGGTAGGGGCAAGTTACCTGGTTGAGGTTTTTTCCGTGGTTTTCCCTCAACCCAATACGAGCAAATGCTGGGTAACTTTCGGTGCTGGATCCCGGACTCATTGCACCGGCATTATCACCTTCATTTCATTCAGACGCTAAATAACCTAGATGTTGATACATCGTCGTTCAATTCACAGTGCGCGGACTGCATTCAAAGCAATACTATAATCGAAGTCATTTTTATTGCTTTTGGTCACTTCCGTTACAACACCTGTCTTCATTTTAAGCGGCAAACGTTAACCAAAATTGGAGATTTTGAGTTGAAAAGACTTTGAGCACCCCAACTTACAGCTCCGATTTGGCCTTCAGAAATTTCCATCTCTCTTCCGTATTGAAAAATAAGTTCGAAGGATGCAGTTTTTGGAACAATGTACTAGTTAAAGCCGTTGGCAACATATTAATATAGCATAACTGTGTTGTAGAATGTTTAAAACAAATATTAACGAATTGTGTCTTGTGATATTAACATCCTCTTCCTGTTTATTCTGTTGCGGAATAATTTTATTTATTTTTCCACTGCCATCAAAGAATTTAAACAGTTAAAATAGGTAAG
The DNA here is from genome assembly GCA_025594305.2 of Periplaneta americana. NCBI lineage: Eukaryota > Metazoa > Arthropoda > Insecta > Blattodea > Blattidae > Periplaneta > Periplaneta americana. Next base: position 9,576,818 of record JAJSOF020000025.1, read on the forward strand.
ATCAATATTTTCTTGGTCTATTTTGATTATGTTTTTTTTTTTTTCATGATATATGCACTATACAATATAGAGATTTGCTAGGCAGCCAAGTAGCTCAGTTGGTAGAACACTTGAGTGGAAGGTCCTGGGTTCAACCATGGGTGGCGAGAGGATTTTTCACGTTGCCAAACTTCCAAAACGGCCATGATGTCCATTCAGCTTCTTATAAAATTGAATACCGGGTTTATTTCCGGGGGTAAAGATGGCGGTCGAAGCGTGGTGTCCACCACACCACTTCATTCTAGCGCAGAGATAATGAAAACATGAATCTATTACCTCTGTACCTCCATGCGCCATCATAGTATCTGAATTTATGTTTTATTGCCCATTATTCAAGACTAGATGTGCAACTTTAACGTTGCTTGGAAGCCACTATTGTCCGGTTCGAATCTCATCGAGGCATGTCTTATGGAGGGCGGAGGCCATGGCGATATGCTGGTCCCACGTCTCATGTATCCCACTGTACGTGCAGATCGAAAAGAGCTAAAAATATGGGTTTAGGGGAAAATACAGCTAGGGTATGAGAAAATCCCTTCATATTATGGGTGGTATTTACGATTTGTTGTTTTGTCTTTAGATCAATCAATCTACAAAGGTTTTAAAGGGATTTTCTGAGTGTCATTTACGATAATGGTCCTGAATTGTTGACTGAAACTTTGTTTAGTGTTGCCACTGACATCTTTATACGTGTCAGAGATGCGTTAGTTTTGCTCCGCTCGTACTCCAGCCGTATTTAGGGTTGTGTGCACGCATTATTTACAATTCGGAGTTGTCTTTTTTGTGTTTAAACAGCGACATTCAGTTTTACATCGAGAGAGAGAAATGTATTTGTATGTTAATCAGTTATTACCGTCGAATTGTATTGGACTGTGGGTAAAGAATGGGCAAGTTTGCATGAAAAAGTTGGCATTGGCTGTGAACAGTTTCAGGTTATGTGGTGTATGTGAACTCTACCCGTAACACGGCGGCTGTAGACTCTCGGTCGATACGAGTTGGCGGCCCTCTTCTCTCGACGCCAGCAACAGCACCAGTGCTGCCAACACAACTCCCACTTGAAATCTATCTCACCAGTAAACTTCTCCCAGCTGGGGAAATTTTAAACTTAAAACATTACGAATTTAACCCACTGATATCTGAGCAACTTATACATCTGACTGTGTTACCCCTTTAAGAAATTAGTACGTGTTTCCATAGCAACGTTTTTGTGGTCTGTATAATGTAGTTGGCAACTCGTGGTTCACGAGGAGTTTAATTAAATATCATTGTGAGCGAACACCAAACCATGAAACGGTATTGTAAAGCATCAACTTGCAGCTACAAACAAGCTCGCCACAATGCGTGGTTGATGCGTTTCGACTCTTCAGATAATATACGAGAATCAGAGAGTATTAATATAATATTAACACGTTTCTTACAGACAAAATATCGATATCAATACGCGCTAGAACCGTTTTTCTCAAAAGACTATGAAAGAAGTTGATTCAAATCATGGAACCAGACAGAGATATTGCAATTAATAGAAAAGTAATTGAAAACATTGCTAGAGTTATGACAATAAATGTATATAGCAGTCGTTTACTTGGAATAAATTTGAAAAAATATAATAATGGCTTTAATAGTAATATACGTTACAAGAGCGGTATGTTGACGTTTTCATGTTCGAGGAAAAGATTGAAAAAGCGAAACGTAGTTGAGCTTTTTTAATTTCCGAGAACATGAAAACAAATATACCGCTCGTGTATCGTACATTATTTTGTGCGAAGATCGTTTATTACATACCTGAAAGACGAATTTCTAATTAGTTGCAATGAAATCTCCATCTTGGTTTCTGTTTAATGACGGCAACTTTAGAAAACAAATATATCTATACTCCAGCAGGCCCTGATATACGTCTGTCTTTTTTTTCCCCCAGTCTATAAATGCGAACTTAAAACAAACCGTAAGGTTACATAATGATTTATTTTTTCATTTTAATATTTTAACGATATTATTTATATAACATATTGCAGTAATAACATCGGCTTCTGGAGTCTTGTTGATTTTTTCACGGCTTCCTTAATGTTACTTGTATCAGGAATACAATAGATTTCGTGGAGTAGTAGACTTTACTTAATTTTTGCAAATATTTAAAAACAATAATTAACATTGCAATTTATGTGAAATTGCAGTGGTAAGTTTCCAATTTATAATTATTACTATGTTAAACGTCTCTAAAAATAATATGTTAAAAGCCTAAAGCAGTAAAATGAATGTCGCGCTTAAGCGGTAAGAAGAGGGAAATTGTTGTGTGTGTTACGTTGGGAATACTGAATGTGGAATTTTAGATTTTCCGCGTATTGGTTCTGTGCGGAAAACAAGCAAATACGCACGATCTCGCACAAAATTAATTTTAACGGCAATCAATGTTTTATCGTGTTAAAATTATACTTTAACTGTGATCAAGGCTTGATTAATTTTATATTGATATTGTTCTTCGTATCTCTCACAATATTTGGGGCTAAGAGGGATGAAGTTACAGGAGAATGGAGAAAGTTGCACAACACAGAACTGCACGCATTGTATTCTTCACCTGACATAATTAGGAACATTAAATCCAGACGTTTGAGATGGGCATGGCATGTAGCACGTATGGGCGAATCCAGAAATGCATATAGAGTGTTAGTTGGGAGGCCGGAGGGAAAAAGATCTTTGGGGAGGCCGGAGGGAAAAGACCTTTGGCGAGGCCGAGACGTAGATGGGATGATAATATTAAAATGAATGAGGGAGTGGGATATGATAATAGAGACAATTAATCTTGCACAGGATGGGGACCGATAGCGAGCTTATGTGAGAACGGCAATGAACCTGCGGGTTCCTTAAGAGCCAGTAAATAAGTAAATAATTTATGTGTGTGAGAAATTACAAATTATTAAAGAAATTATTGTTTAGTAGCTATATGTACTGAACCCTTCAAAATGTTCTTAAGAATTTCCCTATATTGGTGCCTGTTCAATTCCAAATGGTGGCGTTGCTTTTCGATCCACTTAAAAGATATTCTACGAGCACCAGAAAGTACACCCCTTACCTGCCATGTACAGTATCTACCAGAAGTTTAAGGACACCCCTTCAAAAGAGATGTTGCACTCCTGTCATACTTATGTGAAATCCCCTGATGTTTATAAAGGGACCAAATGCCTGTGAAAAATTTTTACTGCAAACTCAATCTCTCTATCTTTCAAACTGTGCATTTATAATAACTCTTCTCTTATGAAAACTTACTGAAACATTACATTTTTTTGTAGGAAAAAATTAATTACTCCAGAATGGATGTATTCAGATCAATGAATTTTGGGCTAGAGTTCTATATTATCTCAAGTCATTCTTCCACATTTCAATAATCTGCCACTTCACGCGCACACTCCTGAATTTCGACCCATTTTCACTGTTTTTCAAGGAAGAAATCTAACCTTTCCACACTTGTAGCAAACTCCACATCTGTTAACTAAAATGCAGGGAATAAGCTGATTGATCAGTATTAACAACTCCCAATGTTATGTTGTAAGTGGCAGTAGCGGTCCCGCGGTCAATTTGCTGCGAACTTCAAACTCAAGAGAATTTAAGAAAATGGCAATTTTTCCTAAAGAAAATAAATAAAAAAATCTGAATTTTGATGCGTGAACGAGGTGTCACAATTTGTTTAAACAAAAAGTAATATTTGCATAGGAAGTTTTTCAAATATTTCTAACTCTATCCCAAAATTCTTGTCATTCTGGAGTAATTAATTTTTATTGCACAAAAAATTTAATTTTTCAATAAGTTTTCGTAGCAGAAAAATTGTTACATAATCCTTAGTTTGAAAGATATAATCTTTTCGCTGTAAGAAAAATCCTAATGTAAGCAATAGCACGTGACTGAAGTGAGGCTTCATTGGCCGCTGTTTGGTGCCATAGATTCTCAGTACGTGTTCCCGCCTACTGTTGTACATTCTGTTTCATGTTAAACATTTCCCGTTACTCGTCAAGTAGGCCTAACCTCACTACTATGCATTCGTTTGCTTAGGAAACATTTACTTTATAATTACTGTAATAAAATTATTTTTAAGACTTATGTCTTCACAATGGACAGTTGAGGGTACAGAAGCCATACTTCAGTACCACGTGCTTACGTGAACAACTACGAGCTCAAGTGACGCCAGCTTGTTACAAGAACAACTACCTCGGTATTACTGTTGGTATTCATCCGCGTTCATAGTACATAACAAAATATAAAAGTAGCTTTTCTTTCACATAGCGTTTTACACATGGTGAAGTTAAATGTTTCATCGTATTTAACAACTAGAATTCAATTTTTTATTTTCAAGTAATACAAGATTGTGGTTTCCAAATACGGACTATATTTTCCTGCGTCATGTGAGTGTTTCGACTGGGAGCCAATCACGGGTATGACAGCAACGTGCTTATGTTTACATTAGGATTTTTCTTACAGCGAAAACAGTATAGATTCTGTTTACAGTAAAACAACTTCATTTTTTCACAGGCATTAGGTTCCATTATAAACATCAGGGGGTTTCACATTAGTATAAAGACAGGAGTGGAACATCTCTTTTGAAGGAGTGTCCTTAAAGTTTTGGTAGGACCTGTATAATCATGAGAATTATATTACTTTATAAAACATTTACTCTTCCTATTATTATTATTATTATTATTATTATTATTATTATTATTATTATTATTATTATTATTCACAAGTATTCCTAAAACGTAAATGAAAATCGAACTTTATTTACTTGTGTATTAGTGTTCCTTTAAAAAATCTGGGCACTATGTCCATTCCTTAACAATAATGTCTGTAAATGCCACTGCTAGCGAGGTACAGTAAGGTGAAACTAAAATATAACAATGACGTAACTATAAGAGTCTAGAATTTAAAGTTGTTCTCTTATAAGTAGGGCTAGGATTTTGATGACCTATAAATCATGAAAAAATGTCCTAAAAACAATGCATTTATGATCTAAAAATCTTTCAAAAATACCCTTAAAATGCTTTAAAAATTCATCTTACATAACTGGCTTAGTAGGAAAAGAGGTTTTGTAGTACTTAATATTTAGACTAGTAATTAAATTAAATTCTAGTACCAACATTTAACTTTATTTAATTTTACATAATTTTTTCTAAGTAGTACACTTTAATTAATTATTTTACCTGAAGTAGTTACCACGTAGTCCACCACAAGGCCACTCTTATCCGGAACTAGCAGGTTTATTGAAGGAGTGGTTGGACTGATCCATTAGATGGGGTGTACTAGGTTAAAATGGCAATATTTGTGTAGAAAAACGATTAAAATATTATACAAAATAGAAGAATGATTAAAATATTATTCAAAATAAATGGATATTAATGTAGAGAAAATGTCAAAGGAAATAAACATTATTTTACATTAATAATTGGGATTTATGGCCAAAATTAAATGAAAATGCCTAAAAAATGACCGAATAAAACAAAAAATACTCTTATGAGTTGAAACAGGCAAAAAAATGCAAAAATGCCCTAACAAATATGTCTTAAAATATTTAGTTTATCAAATAACATATAAATACTAAAGCAGCTATGTTTCTGGTTTACTTGAAAAAAGATGCAATTTCATAAAAATCCTAGCCCTACCTATAAACCTTACTGCTCTCATTTTGTATTTTATTTTGTATAGTTTAATTTCCTTACTTACTGGCTTTTAAGGAACCCGGAGGTTCATTGCAGCCCTCACATAAGCCCGCCATTGGTCCCTATCCTGAGCAAGATTAATCCATTCTGTATCATCATATCCCACCTCCCTCAAATCCATTTTAATATTATCTTCCCATCTACGTCTCGGCCTCCCTAAAGGTCTTTTTCCCTCCGGCTTCCCAACTAACACTATATGCATTTCTGGATTCGCCCATACGTGCTACATGCCCTGCCCATCTCCAACGTCTGGATTTAATGTTCCTAATTATGTCAGTTGAAGAATACAATCCGTGCAGTTCTGTGTTGTGCAACTTTCTCCATTCTCCTGTAACTTCATCCCTAAGCACCTTATTCTCAAACACCCTTAACCTATGTTCCTCTCTCAAAGTGAGAGTCCAAGTTTCACAACCATAAAGAACAACCGGTAATATAACTGTTTTATAAATTCTAACTTTCATATTTTTTGACAGTAGACTGGATGATAAAAGCTTCTCAACCGAATAATAACAGGCATTTCCCATATTTATTCTGTGTTTAATTTCCTCCCGAGTATCATTAGTTCAATTTCCTAGCTCTATTTATTTTGTAAAACATTCGACTCTTCCAAAAATCTGATTTTTATTGAGTTGCTATGAAAACAAAATAAAAATAGCAAATTACAATATGAAAGTATCTTTCATATATCTGATAAAGTTGATGCCTGATCTTAAGAGGTTGTGTGACGACACTAAGTAATTCCCAGATTTTGTATGATGCCAGACATTTATAAACAAGTTCGGGGATAATTTCAATTGTTTAATTTTCTGTTGTGAAAGTTACGTAGTGAAAGATGTCTTGTATAAAACATCAAAGCGAGCTCTGTACATCTGCTTGCCTTCAAACACAAACCGATCAGTTATGAAGACCTAGTCAAAATTACATATCTTGCAGTCAATTGTTAGAACAGTTCTGGACGTAACGTTAACAAACATTGGCGGGCGGGGATCTGTTAGCGACAGAAGCACCAATTCATCTTTCTGTTTGTACAGACAGGCGAGGGAATGTGAAAGTCGCTCGCAGCTCTCTCCTAGCTGCTGTCTGTCTGTCTGTTCGCAATGACTACGTAACTTGCAATCGAAATGCGAAGGTAGAAATATTCAGTAATGTCGAGGGATAAAAAGGAATTCACAAAAGAGGAAAATAGTTATTGTTTCACTCTCTTTTCCACATTATATTCACCGCTAGGCTTTTGTGACACAAGTTACGATTACAAATTGACGAAGAGCATATGCAAACAAGACGAAAACCATGGTTATCGGAAGAAAAACAAAGAAGGTAAACGTGCGAACAGCGAATAGAGATTATAAAGAATGGACACTGAGCGAATTTTCATGTGTTTTGTTTCTCTGTGCGCCGGCGTTTAGTTCCACTTTCAAGCGCTAGAGGTTAGTGTAATCGAGCATACGCTAAGATAATAATTGAGTATAGAGTTGAGACATAGGATCCAAACATCGCCTACCTTATTGCATAATCCAGTAACGCTTTGCTTCAAATAAATTCAAGTTAACAGCTTTCCTTATTTCTCAGTGACAAAAGTTGTAATAATATTTTTTTATATTTCAGATATAATAAATTATATTATAAAATAATATAATACATTATAAAATTATGAATCAAATTCGTTGAATATTAGTATACAATATAATACAGATATATGGTTTTACTTCTTATAAGAGTTTTGTTTTTCCATTTTCAGCGCTATCAAATCATTACATATTTTAATTGTTGTTGGGGTCAACGTCTCAACTCTCATTATAAAGGAACTCTAGAGTTTAGACATTACAGTTAATGACGGATTTATTATTTTATGGATCCAATTTATTTTGAGTACATAATGTACCTAGATGTATTAATTATATGTGTTATATTTCCGTTGTGTCGACTGCTAGCTGGTGTGATGTCAGCGCCAACTCTAGGGAGAAAGCAGAATCTCACGTTTTAGCTGGATTGAAGGTCATTGAAATCAGTCCGGCTACATCAAAGGTACCGACGCGAAGTGTCCATACTTATAGTTACCCATACGCTGGTGCGAATTGGACATAAATCAGTGGAACAAGAGTGATTTTATTTTCAAAATCTGCTATTTTTCTCAAAAACAGATTTTGACCCAATGACATAGTAAACATATTTAGCATATTCTGAATCATATGCTAAAGTTATTTTATGCCAATTCCTGCTATTTATCACTGGCAAAATAAGTTTAAGAGTATGATTTCGTTTTCAAAGCCTTCAATTTTATGTTCTTCAGGAAAAAACCTATTATTCTTCATTTTACTATATACACTTTCAACACATATAGGCTATCGCTAATTAAATTTCCAACTTTTTTACTGTGTTAATCTTTATGATTTAGGTACCTTGCTTGACTAGTTTCGAAGTCTTTATAATAACTTTTGTATCCATTTTGTGTGTAATGTATGTAATGTAAACTTATAATAAAAAAATAAAGACGAAACAAAAACAGAAGAAGATTCTTGTCTGGAATAATAAAGAAGGCCATGTGCAAAGAAGGGGACGAAGAGGCCCATGCTGAAACACTCATTGTCGTCAGCACGTTTATATTATTATTTCAATCAAAATGGAATAACAGTTATCATTTTCTTTAATGTTATATGGAATACAGTGCCCTTCTTATAAAAAAAAAGTCTTGTGCTTTATTGTCCAAAGCCTAGTGAAGATCCTGCGCTATCTTCTGGTTTCCTGTTGTGAACACACCCCACTACAACAGATATAATCACTATAAAACTATGCATCAGATTCATATGTAACTAAACACACCTATATTTTGCTTTTACTATTATCATGATTATTACTGCGATTATTATTATTATTATTATTATTATTATTATTATTATTATTACTATTATTATTATGCCATTGTTTTCTGAATTGATGTTATTTATATTTGCTATTTATTTTTATTCTGGTTGAGTGGAAGAGAAGGCCTTATGTTCTTAACTCTGCCAGTACGAGTAAAAATAAATAAATAAATAAATAAATAAATAAATGCACAAATAATTTAAATCGTAGGAAAGGTCACCGAAGTATCTGTCTTTATCGGTAGAATGCATTTTCAACAGTCCCCGAGGTCTAGTTTTGAATCCTGAATAGAACGCCAACTGATACACAAAGAAGATGCAAGCGTCCCCTGTGACATGCAGTAAATATGACGTCACACCAATTTAGTCTGTGAACAATCCTAGATCATATATGTAACAGATAGGTCATCCCTATGTTAAAATCGTTTGCACTTTGAAGAGAACAACCGCCAGGATCGCCACCCGTCCGCCGTAAACGAACACGAGATGGCAATACAGTCGCTAATGCAATTCAAATGGGAATTATGACGTGACTCCTTATGTAACAACTAGATGGCAGCGTAGTAAACCTGACAAAGGTTGTTAACGTCAAAGTCTATAAGGGCGACCTATATGGGGTATATATATAACTAACCTTATCTCCGTACGCCCTGGGTGAGAATAGGTCTCTCTAATGATGATGATGAACTCAATTGTTACGAAAAGCATAAAAAGTTTAATAAGAAAGTATATAGTATTAAGCATACAAAGAAATAATTTATTACAGTTGTATGAACACTTTTGTGTTCACACAACTGTAATAAATTATTTCTTTGTATGCTTAATATCTCATTTATGAACACTGTTGAATTTGACCTTACTCGTGTAAATTCAAGAAAGTATGTGTCAACTTCGTGACATGCTGTTATTTCCTTAATTCATAGTGTTCTGTCACTGCAAACCCAGCATTCTCCAGTCTTTCCTATTTTCTGCCTTCCTCTTAGTCTCCGCATATGATCCATATATCTTAATGTCGTCTATTATTTGATATCTTCTTCTGCCACGGATTCTTCTCCCGTTCACCATTCCTTCCAGTGCATCCTTCAGTAGGCAGTTTCTTCTCAGTCAGTGACCCAGCCAATTCCTTTTCCTCTTCCTGATCAGTTTCAGCATTATTCTTTCTTCACCCACTCTTTCCCACACACTTTCGTTTCTTTTTTTTTTTTAATTTATTTATTTTATGTCGCTTTAACTTAGGAAGTCATATCGCGACAATACGTACATAAACAATTCTTACAGTTTACATTAGTTTACTGTATTACAATAATCATTTAGATACATTTGTAAATGTCGATAGCTTTCAGAAATTTAATTAAGTTTGAACTGAATGATGGGTTGTTTAGAACTGTTGATAAGTCTTTTGGTATATGGAATTGATCTCGATGAAGGTGATATAGTGGACATTCGTTTCTTCTGCAGAACTACTCAGGCCTCATTATTTCATATGAGTTTCATGGCAATATTTTCTTTCCAGGTCGCAGGCTCCGTTTGTCAGACAATTCAGCGCATCGTATGACTCAGTAGGAACGAAAACCTATAAAACGCAATGACCTAAAGGCAATGTCACTCACTAGCAGAACAACCTTATTGCAAATCCGCCTCTGAGACAGATTTGGGCCGCAAGTGACCGCTCTGCGTCGTCAAGCAACTAGAACTAGAGCTATACCCAAGAGTTGTCATTACTTGGTGACCAAAGTGAAGAAAGCTGCGCAGAAACCAAGCATGACGTTCGTTCTTGCACGAAGCAAGGGAAGACCGTTCATTGCAGAACGTCGTCACAGTTCTCATGTCCAGTCCAGTCGTACTTCTGGCAGCAGAGCGATGTCATCCCGTTCTTAAGGCATGTTGAGTTTTAAGGATAGCGTAGATGAAATAATTGGGGATCATCATTGTGGTTTTAGGCGTAATAGATCAACTACTGATCAGATATTTTGTATAATAATAATAATAATAATAATAATAATAATAATAATAATAATAATAATAATAATAATAATAATAATAATAATAATAATTATTTATTTTAGCTGGCAGAGTTAAGGCCGTAAGGCCTTCTCTTCCACTCAACCAGCAAAAAGTGTATATACATATGCATGAACTTACAAAGAATCCAACAATTTGATTTAGATGAGAGTTACATGTATACAAAAGTTATTTACAAATTAAACAACAAAATACTATGAACTATTAATTAAACACTAAAATAAACTGTGTAGCAGAATTAAACTAAAATACATAGAATGTTAATATATTTCAAATAATATTAGATAATAGAAAGAGATTATAATAATAATAATAATAATAATAATAATAATAATAATAATAATAATAATGATTTATTTTAGCTGGCAGAGTTAAGGCCGTAAGGCCTTCTCTTCCACTCAACCAGCAAAAAGTGTATATACATATGCATGAACTTACAAAGAATCCAACAATTTGATTTAGATGAGAGTTACATGTATACAAAAGTTATTTACAAATTAAACAACAAAATACTATGAACTATTAATTAAACACTGAAATAAACTGTGTAGCAGAATTAAGCTAAAATACATAGAATGTTAATATATTTCAAATAATATTAGATAATAGAAAGAGATTATTACGAGACAATTAAAATACAGCACAATCAGGATGATGTCTAAAGAAAAAGTAACAATGTAGTCAGTGATAGTTTAAATCAGTATGATTGGAGTGAAATGCTAATAAGGTTATCTTTTAAGCTGTTCTTAAAGGTGTTTATTGTCTTGCAGCCCCTAATACTTTGTGACAAGGAATTCCATTGACGCGAGGTGGATATTGTAAAAGATGATGAATAACAAGATGTTCTATGAAGAGGTATACTTAGCGTGCCACAGATAAGTGATCTGGTATTTACGTCGTGGTTAGAGTATAGATAAGAGAAACGAGACGAAAGGTAATTTGGTGTTGAAGTGTGCATAATTCGAAAGAGTAAAGACAAAGAGTGTAAAGTTCTACGTTCTTTAAGTCGGAGCCACGGGAGGCTTGCGAAGGACGGTGATATGTGATCATACCGTCGGATGTTGCACACGTATCTGACGCACATATTCTGAGCTCGCTGTAACTTGACTGACAATTCAGAACTTAGGTCACTTAACAAAACGTCACAATAATCGAAGTGCGGCGTTACTAGGGTTTGCACTAGGGTAAGTTTTAGTTGCTGGGGCAAGAAGTTTCTCAAGCGACTCAAACAGTGAATGGAGGAACAGATTTTTTTTATCGTTTCTTTAACTTGAAAATTCCAACTTAGATTATTATCAAAAAAGAAGCCAAGATTTTTTACGACAGATGAATAAGGGATTAGCGTGTTGTTAAGGGTAACAACTGAAACTGTATTCGACAGGTAATGGAGAAAAAATGGGAATATAAGGGTACAGTACATCAGTTATTCATAGATTTCAAAAAGGCATATGACTCGGTTAAGAGAGAAGTTTTGTATGATATTCTTATTGAATTTGGTATTCCCAAGAAACTAGTTCGATTAATTAAAATGTGTCTCAGTGAAACGTACGGCAGAGTCCATATAGGTCAGTTCCTGTCAGATGCGTTTCCAATTCACTGCGGGCTAAAACAAGGAGATGCACTATCACCTTTACTTTTTAACTTTGCTCTAGAGTATGCCATTAGGAAAGTCCAGGATAACAGAGAGGGTTTGGAATTGAACGGGTTACATAAGCTGCTTGTGTATGCGGATGACGTGAATATGTTAGGAGAAAATCGACAAACGATTAGGGAAAATACGGGAATTTTACTCGAAGCAAATAAAGAAATAGGTTTGGAAGTAAATCCCGAAAAGACAAAGTATATTATTATGTCTTGTGACGAGAATATTGTACGAAATGGAAATATAAAAATTGAAAAATTTAACCTTTGAAGAGGTGGAAAAATTCAAATACTTGGGAGCAACAGTAACAAAAATATAAATGATACTCGGGAGGAAATTAAACACATAATAAATATGGGAAATGCCTGTTATTATTCGGTTGAGAAGCTCTTATCATCCAGTCTGTTGTCAAAAAATCTGAAAGTTAGAATTTATAAAACAGTTATATTACCGGTTGTTCTGTAGGGCTGTGAAATTTGGACTCTCACTTTGAGAGAGGAACATAGGTTAAGGGTGTTTGAGAATAAGGTGCTTAGGAAAATATTTGGGGCTAAGAGGGATGAAGTTATAGGAGAATGGAGAAAGTTACACAACCCAGAACTGCACACATTGTATTCTTCACCTGACATAATTAGGAACATAAAATCCAGACGTTTGAGATGGGCAGGGCATATAGCACGTATGGGCGAATCCAGAAATGCATATAGAGTGTTAGTTGGGAGGCCGGAGGGAAAAAGACCTTTAGGGAGGCCGAGACGTAGATGGAAAGATAATATTAAAATGGATTTGAGGGAAGTGGGATTTGATGTTAGGGAATGGATTAATCTTGCTCAGGATATGGATCAATGGCGGGCTTATGTGAGGGCGGCAATGAACCTCCGGGTTCCTTAAAAGCCAGTGAGTAATTAAGTAAGTAAGTAATGTCGAACCGTCCACATACCAGAAAATAGCTTGTCTTGAATGTTGGGAAATTAAGTTTGACTTCATTGAAGAACAATTGTTTGTATGCATCTGAAGTCTGATTAGCGTAATATGCAGCTATCTGGGTATGTATGCAATGGAGGGGGAAAGGAACTGGCGACCCTATCCCGTTATCTCCTGGCCTGGTTGTCTCATAAGTGGTGCCTTCTTGGTATCACTTGTGAGACCTGTCTTCGGACAGTTGACTAAACAACAACATTGCTGGAAATTTTAGCTTTAGAAGTGTACAGATCTGAATAAAAGAGTCTCATGGGGTTGTCACAATTGTATTCAGGAACTGCTGATCCTCTGGTTGTAAGCGCTGAAAATGTTGAAGACAAAGTCCAGCTGTTCTTGCTTGTTTTCTTCTGGGTAACCATCTTGCATAGCCTATACTTATAAAAATTTGTTTTTGTGAAAAATAATGCTGATATTTTCTTTCTTGGCCAATTCGCAGACACTTATTAATCGGTTTCACTTTATTAATATCTTTTAAAACGTTTTAAATATTTTGAAAAATGTTACACATCACTCAAAGATTACTGAACGAACAGTTAAGTGTGCTAGAAATGTTAAATAATTTCCATAAATGTCAGCACAACCGGTTGCTTCCATGCTGAGAAACTTGATAATTTTATTCACTGCGTAGCAGCATTCTTCTTCTTCTTTTTTTTTTCTTTGTTGGTAACTCTATAGTATCTATTAGATGCTTTATGGTTGTGCTAACAGATGGAGTTATTTGTCAACAATGTGACGCTAAAACGTGTGTTCAGGTTATTCCCAGCGACAGTTCTGATGTATTTTTATATTTGTGATGATTGGTTAGAGGAATGTCGGGTAGGGCCGGACGGCGGGTGTGTCCGGACACTTGCAGTTTTCGTAAATGCCGTAAGATGGAAGCATGTTCTTGAGTGCGTTTTGAAGCCTCCCTCCAGAGTACTGAATACACATCAGTGTGTAGCTGTACCTCCTGGTGTTAAGTGTGTACGTCATTGTTCGTGATTTCCATTGTGTCTGCTCTCCGCCTCAGTATTATTCAAGACATCACTACTTTGAAATAAGGTAAGTGAAGTGCATCTGCCAACTACTGTTGTGTTTATAGAAGTGTTAGGGAACTAATTATAGAAGTGCGCTTTAAAATTCAAATAACTTTAGAAATGGCGGGAATTCTTTCGTTGGCGTGTGTATCGGGTAAGACCGGACAGTGCTTTGTCGGGTAGCACCGGACACAAATAAAATGCTTTTCTGTGTTACAGAGCTCACTGTTGGAGGAGATAATGCCGAAATCTGAAGAAAAACATAATAAAAAGGGATGTTGGACCGAAGAAAATATGAAGCATGCCATGAATGGTGTACTAATGGGAAAAATTAGAGAAGCAGTTAGGGTGTATGGCGTTCCGAAGAGTTCTCTGCATGACAGAATTAATAAAGTAAAGAAAGGGGAGGAAACTAATGTACCGCCTAAATTAGGCAGATTTGAACTTACGTTCTCCGACACATATGAAGAGGAACTATTAGCCCATATCAGACAGCTGGACGGCATGTTTATGCCACTAAGCAAGAAGGAATTCTTGAAATTGGCATATGATCTAGCCGAGGAGTTGAGATTGCCACACAGGTTTAACAAGACAAAGAAACTTGCCGGCAAAGACTTTTATTGTGGATTTCTGAAAAGGCATCCTGAAGTAGCATTAAGAGTACCTGAATCCACTAGTATGATGAGAGCAGTGGGTTTTAACAAGCCCCAAGTAGACCTGTTTTTCAGCAAGCTTGTGGAATTGATGGAGAAACATTCATTTCCTCCTTCACGGATATTCAATGCGGATGAAACTGGTGTTTCTTCAGTGCATGATAACTGTAAAGTGATGTCCGTGAAAGGAGAAAGGCAAGTGGGAAAACTGACGTCTGGAGAGAGAGGACGGAACATCACTGTGACATTTTGAATGAGTGTGTCGGGCCAATTCATTCCACCGTTCATTTTCCCTAGGCAAAAGATGAACCCACGGTTGATGTTAGGAGCGCCTGATGAAAGCGAAGGTGTAGCTCAGCCAAACGGGTGGATGAATGGTGACATATTTCTTGGATGGTTTAAACACTTCATAAAGCACGTGCGTCCAAGTAAAGATAGCCCTGTGTTGTTGATTCTCGATGGTCACTGTAGTCATAAGGAACTACCAGTGATCCTGTATGCTAGATCGCATCATGTGCACATGCTGTCAACACCACCCCATACGACGCACAAGCTTCAGCCTTTGGATAGGTCTTTTATGAAGCCATTCAAGGGTGCCTATTCAGAAGCCTGCTCTTCGTGGATGCGAACAAATCCTGGTCTGAGAATTACAGACTATGATTTGGCCCAGATTGTGTGCACTGCTCATAGCAAAGTGTGTCGCTTAGACATCGCAAAATAGGGTTTTTCTTGTACGGGCGTATATCCACTCAACCCTGCTGTTTTTTCTGACCTGGATTTCCTGCCCTCGAAGATTACGGAATTGAACGTCGGTGATGAAGAAAATGAGAAAATGGATGAAGTGGTTTTCACAAAATCACATGTCGAAGAGAGTCAATCTTCAGTCAGCACTCCGTGCAATGATTCTGCGTCAATTGCGCCTCTCTTGAAGAAACTGTCCCCAATCCCTGATGCAAGCAAACGAAGACTTGCTGCGAGAAAACGAAATTCTGACTGGAACCCCGTACAAAGAGTCGCTGGAAGAGAAACAGATTCAAAAGAACAAAAAGGATGAGAAAAAACGCCGGAAATGCGCAAAAACTCTAAATTTGGATCAATCTTCAACATCAGTCCAGGCTTCTGCTTCCAGTGTGACTTGTTGCATATTGTGTGGTGAGAGTTTTGAAGAAGACTGGATTCAGTGTGAAAAGTGCAAGGGTTGGGCGCATGAAAAGTGTGCAGATTTAGAAAGTGCGACCTTTTATTATGAGTGTGACAAGTGTATGCAAGTGCAATAACTCTTTCTTTTCAATTCATACCATCTGTTGTACTTTTTTTTAACTTTTTGACTGTCCGGTACATCCCGCCAATTTCCGAATCACTAGTCAAAATGTATATTTATAAATTGGCCTTCCCTCAGATTATTAATGTCTATTCATCAATAACAGTACACGTATATTGTTTTATGATTCTTGAATAGTGTTATTAAAGATTTTGTTCTTCTCGTTACCATGAAACCAAGTCAATATGAAAGAAAAACCTTAAGTGTCCGGACCTACCCGACTCTCCCCTAATATTAACCCGGCACACTCACATTCATACAAAAATAGCAGCATTCAAGATACAGATGTCTCTCATATTATTTTGTTTTATCTTGCTAATAAATTATTGACGGAAACAAAAGACGGGTAATGGAAAAATAAAAGCTAGTATAATAGATTAAACCAAACTAGAATATTATTTTTTTTTAACAATTTATTGATCGATCAGCGCATTTAGCGCTATACAGATCATTTCTAAAAATAGAATATTATTGTTTCCATGGAAAAAAATCTAATCTGAATGAAATTTGAACTACTACATGCAAAAAAATGAATGCAAAATATCCACAATTGAATGAAGTACATATTTAATAGTTATTTATGGTACTTGTGAGGTAAGTGCATCTTTATTGCACGAGTGGAAAGATTTAAGCACGAGGTGTCAGCCGAGTGCTTAAATTACACGAGTGCAATAAAGATCACGCTCACAAGTACCATACGTAATTTTATCCATGACCATAACGAAAAATTATGTTTTATAAAAGAAAATATGTTGAAAATAAGTCCTCATATAATCACATATCATGGCATGGATTTTAGAATCAATACGTGTGCTAGGTAGGTCATGATGTAGGAGGCCATGATTAGTAAAGAATGGTATCTAAGGCGTTGGATAAATAACAAATTATAATTAATTATATAATTTTAATATATGTATCTATATATATATATATATATATATATATATATATATATATATATATATATATATTCATTTTAAACGTGTATTTTCGTCTTTTTGAAGTTTCAGGGATTATTTAGAAGTTTTCACGGGACTATTGTGATTAAAATAACTTCACATTTTACTTCTGTAAACTTAAGAGGAATATTAAAACTTAAGTAATCATCGTGTCTGTTTAGCTCAGTTGGCTAACGCGTGTTGTTTTAAAATCCTATAAACCCAACTTCGCAAGTTCAAGTCTCCTCGCATCCCAAAATTTTAAAAAGATGCATATTAGATATGGATGTAATGTACAAATTACGACGTAGCAGATAGAGAAATGGTAATAAAGAAGTAGAGGTAGTGACATCTAGTAACTAATATATAGACTTCTTGAGTAATAGTTGAATGGAAAAGTATACGTGTGTGCCCGGGTACTAGGAAAATACTAATGAACTGTGAGATAAAGTTCAAACTGTGAGGTAAAGTCTTTATCTCACTAGTGGAATAAAGTAATGTTGAATAAAAGCCTACTTTACAAACGCAAAAGTATTTAGTAAAGGCATGTTTTTCGTTATGGTCATGGATAAACGTAGTTTTTTTCAAGAAAAACGTGCACATTGGACTTGAAGAGACGGTACAGACGCAATAACACGAAGTGGACCAATTCCTTGAAAGTGAACGTCATAATAAATCAGCGCTGTTTAGCTTATGAAGTGTTGAGAAAACACACATTACGTGTTGATTGAGCTCATGACGAAAATGATGACGTTTGAAGTCTAATGGCTGTCAACATACAGCTGACTCGGCAGACAGCCCATTGCGAAACCAGACAAACAGCACACACTAAACCAGGGGTGGGCATTGGACTGTAACCCGAGCAGCTCACGGCTTTAACACCAAAAAAACGCCGGGGTTCTATCCCGGGTATACTTTATTTTTTTTCATGGAGTGCAGTTTCACAGAAAGGACTTTGCCGACAGACCTTCTACTGCCTCCTACTAATTGGTTGTCATAAATAAATGTCTTCCTTACTGTGACGGAAATCTTGTCTTTTCTTGTTAGTAACCAATCACAACCCTCGTTCAGAAGAATTGACATTTGCCCGTCAAATCCACGTGGAGGCAGAGTTGCCGCATCTTCTCCGAATTTCAAAAATCCCGTCAGTTTCACTGCATAATTTCGAAGGTCACCAGGATTATGGCAACTGTGCAATGTTGGGACGAGGGGACAGGATGGAATTGTCAGAGTTGTTTGTGTAGGAAGTCATAAATCTGTAAGTGGGTGTTCAAAGGAGCCACCGAACTGCACTCCTTGAAATAAAATAAGGTATAGAGTTTAGGGTATTTGTGTTAAAGAAGCAACTACAGGTATGGTTTTGTTTGTGCTACTTTATAGGCTTTTCTTCTTATCCTAACTTCTCAATTATACCATAATAGTAGAGTCGCCGCTTTATTGTATATGAACAGTTCTCATAGTTTTCCCCAGCCGTGGGACTGAAGCCGGATGGTCTATGGCGAGTCCTCGGCATCACTTCATTTCACCCCTTTGATTTGATTACCTGGTTGGGTGTTTACCGAGGTTTTCCCCAACCAAAAGGCAAATGCCGGGTAATCTTTTGGCGAATCCTCGGACCTTACCTCATCATCGTAGAAAATGACTACATTGTAAAGCTATAAAAATTGTAAAATATTGTAAAAATTTGTAAAAATTGTAATTGTAATATTGTAAAACTTTGACTTGTTCCACATCTTAAAGCTTCATTGCTCATGTAAGATCTATGGAAGATAATGAATGAATGAATGAATGAATGAATGAATGAATGAATGAATGAATGAATGAATGAATGAATGAATGAATGAATGAATGAATGAATGAATAAATTAATTAATTAATGAAAAAGTTGCAGAATAGTAATATGCGTTACAAGAGCGGTATGTTGATGTTTTCATGGTCGAGGAAAAGTTTGAAAAAGCGAAACGTAGTTGAGCTCTTTAATTTCCGAGAACATGAAAACAAACATACCGCTCGTGTATCGTACATTATATTGTGCGAAGATCGTTTAGGGCCTATTACATACCTGAAAGAGGAATTTCTAATTAGTTGCAATGAAATCTCCATCTTGGTTTCTGTTCAATGACGGAAACTTTTAAAAACTAAAATATCTATCTTCAACATTGTTGCTATAAAATGTTTTCTGTGTTTACTATATTCCAGCAGGCCGTGATATAGGTCTGTCTTTTATTTCCCCCAGTCTATAAATGCGAACTTAAAACAAACGGTAAGGTTATGTAATGATTTATTTTTCATTTTAATATTTTAACAATATTATTTATATAACATATTGCAGTAATAACATCGGCATCTGGAATCTTGTTGATTTTTTCATGGCTTCCTTAATGTTACTTGTATCAGGAATACAATAAGTTTCGTGGAGTAGTAGAGTTTACTTAATTTTTGCAAATATTTAAAAACAATCATTAACAGTGCAATTTAGGTGAAATTGCAGTGGTAAGTTTCCAATTTATAATTATTACTATGTTAAACGTCTCTAAAATAATATGTTAAAAGCCTAAAGCAGTAAAATGAATATGGCGCTTAAGCGGTAAGAAGAGGGAAATTATGTGTGTTACGTTGGGAATACTTACACTTACCGCGTATTGGTTTTGTGCGGAAAGCAAGCAAATACGCACGATTTCGCACAAACTTCTTTAATTAACAATCCATTCTATTGAACAGGTAATTCAGCGTTGAGATCCAACTTGGGCCAGAAATGGCCGACAAATTTTGTTTGGAGACTTGTGGTACAAATAGGGGTCTTTTGCTTGTCGTAAATTTATAGCAGGAAGCACAAAGACAATATTCCTTTTGTGTAAAGTCATGCTAAGGATTTTAACACTGCTTGAAGCAGAATCTACGATCTATTGGTTACCATGGTAACCATAAGACAACAAAGATATTGGGACTTCATCTGTGACAGAAAAGTGCAGACATATGAAGATGAAAATGACACAAGTTTTCTTACTATACTTCGGTTTGAAGCGTTCTACTCCCGTCCAAATTCAAGAGAAGCGTGGAATGAGACCTCTGCCATTGGTTGAATAGCAATTATACTTCTCTCTTCCTCTGCCGGCAACGTTTACATTTCCTGTCACACATTATGGAACGAAGTATAGTTTAAATGTTTCACAAAATTGTAGTTATTTTATCGTGTACCGGTATCGAACGGCAAACTTCCTAACCGTCGAGTTTCTGGAACTACAACTGAACCACTTTATATATATCTGTGGCCGGGAGGAAAAAGGTCTTAAGTAAAAATGTTATGCTTTTCAGGAAAGCAGTAGAAAGATTTAAATTGGTTTCAATTATAGAGTTTTTTAATCAAGGGGTTTTTGCTGGATATTATTTGTACCGGTATATATTTCTTCTAAAATAGGTAATGTAGCTCATTTAACAATTTTCTTGATTATTAAAAAAATAGCCACACTTAAGCCCTTTTAAGACTAGAACCCAAACTGAGTAGAAGGGACTATTTAAAACATAAGACCTTTTTCATGTCAAAATAAATGAGAAATGTAAATTATTAGGAATGCAAAATGGGTTTTAAACAATTATAGGACTGTTTACCCTGGTGCTTAAAGTTTTAAAAGGAAAGGGCATCAGTATGTGATAAAATGACTAAAATACAAGTTAGACCTTTTTTTAATAGGGAAGCATGGAAAGTAAACATGTGATGGCTTGTAAGGAATAAAGTATTAAATATTCTTAAGTCCTTTATTCTGTGTGTGCTCGATTCAAAAAGCACTGAAGACATTTTGTAACGCTCTATAAATCCAGTCAGGAGTCTTATTTGACTTTAGCCGTTTTGCCAGATTGTAGAGAATTGTTTCCGCTTTCAGAATATATAAAAATCTCATTTTCACAAAAAATTGACTTAAGACCTTTTTCCTCCCGGCCACAGATATATATACGTACATAATAGTGATGAACAAAACTAACTGCCGCTCTCGCTCGCTGTGTTTGTTGCGTTTGTTTTTCGAATCTCGTCTCGTCTCGTCTCGTCTCGTCTCGTCTCGTCTCGTCTCGTCTCGTCTCGTCTCGTCTCGTCTCGTCTCGTCTCGTCTCGTCTCGTCTCGTCATTCTCGATATAGCATTTGGTCGGCGTGGAAAGATTTCGTAACTTTCAATAACATACAGCATTGAAAAAACATTATAAATCTTTAAATGAAACAAAAAGATAAAACAAAACAGTATCTTAGTTATAAAAATGTTCTGGTTCTATTATATTATATTACCTATGGTTATATAAATAGGAAAAAAAAAAACACTTCTCAAATAAATTTTCATTTCTAAGAAACATAAAACATAACGTTAATATCTTTTTACTTGGGATTGCACACTTGATCTCAAACACATGAAAAGAAAATTCCTAGCCTTTTAATAAGGGCCTAGTAATTAAGTAAAGACTGGGTAACGGATTATTATACACTGAAAGGTAGAGATGATGTTTCAAATAGGCTACTTGATTGTTTATACATATATAACAGTTGTCAAAGTGGATAAAAGTTCAGTCAGGTATAAACAACTGTGGCGATTCAAGGCTGCTTGATGTTCGGGACTTCGGGAGTGATCAATCTCGACGTCTCGAAACACAAGCAGTCTTTACGTCAACGATACGACGTATAGAATATTGTCGTGCGGGTTTTCGGCTTTGCGGGCGCTGTTAGTCTTGCTTTCTCGATCGTTGTTCATCTTATATATATATATATATATATATATATATATATATATATATATATAGAGAGAGAGAGAGAGAGAGAGAGAGAGAGAGAGAACTTCAAGTAATGTTATTTATTTCAGGGGTTTATTCTCTAAGATATTTCAAACAAAATATTTTAAAACAATAATTGTTTTGCTCGTTTTTGCTTTCTTTTCTTGATAACAATTGTTTTATATGACACATTTCATAGCGTCTTTGGGAAAGCCTTTGATTTAATTCCCAGTATGCCCAGTCAATTTAAGATAGCATTATATTATTATAATAAATGATTGAAATTATTTTAATTTCGTCCATTAAATGTGCAGAAATTTGATCCGAACAAAAGTAACTTTTCGTTCTTGCGAAGGAATTTTACAAAGTTGCATTTCCTCGGATCAAATTTCTGCATATTTTAAGTATAAAACTAAGATTTTTTCAATAATTTATTATCATAATACATTGCTCTCTTAAATTGACTGAGCATATTGGAAATTAAATAAATGACTTTCCCGAAACACGCTTTGAAACGTTTCATTTAAAACAATTTTTATTTCGTAAAGGAAGCAAAAGCGAGCAAAATTCTCTGACATTTTTTGTTTGAAATATATCAAAGAATAACCCCCTGAAATTAATGACATAACTTATTGTTCACCCTGTATACATAAGGTGGTGGAAGTAACATGATTGTTCAGATTTTAAACAGAGTTTTAGTCTGAGAACATTTTTTTATTGTATTCATATTTACTTTAACAACCTTAGTTCAAGGGCGCAGACAGCCATAGATTGTGACGCACTCTACCACCACCACCACTATTACCTGCACTATCAAAATTACTAAACTGCGTTCTTTCATTTTCTAGCTTGCATTTTCTCACTTCCCCACAAGATATAGGTGTAGCTAATTTTGTGCAGTTCACATGGTATTTTAGTGATTACTAGTTAAGATGAAATACAATGCAACCATACATTGTACGAATATTCTAGTACAGGTTATAAAAGTTTATCATAGACTACAAGTTTATTGCTTTGAAAACTTTAATTAATTTTACACAAAAACTACCGTCTCACACTCAATATAGCAGTTCTTAGAAAATGTATATCAGCTCCTTCCAATTCTCGCGATTAGAGATGATGTGCTTGATGGAAGGCTGATATTGCAGGTAGTGCATTCTGGGGAATGAACCTTGAGCACAAGATACTAGTGAGTCAATTTTGAGCGGCCAAATCTGATTCTAATGATAAGAACTTGATCTCCTCGCCTTAGAAGTTAGAGATGGGTAGGGCATGTAGCACGTATGAGCGAATCCAGAAATGCATATAGAGTGTTAGTTGGAAGGTCGGAGGGAAAAAGACCTTTGGGGAGGCCGAGACATAGATGGAAGGGTAATATAAAAGTGGATTTGAGGGAGATGGGATATGATGGTAGAGACTGGATGAATCTTGCCCGATGGCGGGCGGTATGAACCTTCGCGTTCCTTAAAAGCCGTTTGTGAGTAAGTAATTTAGGAAAAATAGCTATGCACAGAGACAGGTCATGTAGAAAACATGGTAAAAATCTCATATTCTATATCATGAATGTTGAAAACTTTGTATTTTCGTGCAAATATCGAAATATATTTCTTCCAGCACTTTTTCTTGCATCGAGAAGGTAAACCAGCAAACCATGTTCTGATGCACAAGAACAATTCGAGAAAGTGCAAGCAAAACATCAAATTTTGAAATAATGTCAGCGCGATGACACACAACGTTATCTAAACCTTGCGTGAAGGTCACACCTCTTACATGCTGTTAATAGAAATAGGCTACGAGTTGTGGCCATGAGACAGAGATAAGCAGGCTATTGTGGCAGCCATGAAATTGCAAGAAATTAGTCGTAATTGAGATATTATTTATAGGAAAGTTATAGGTTTAGTGATATGATGACATCTAATAAAATTTCAGACTTTTCTAAACTGAATTCGACCCAGACTTTACCATGTCAGTTGATAATGAATAGAAGACAGATATTGTGACACCTTATGGAAAAATTTGCTACGATAGTCTAAATCTGTTTCTCCTGTCATTCACATTTCACTATTACTCCATTATTGTCATATTAATCATGTCATACATACACATACATACATACATACATACATACATACAGTCCACACCTGTGGAGCAACTGTCAGCGCGTCTGGCCGCGAAACCAGGTGGCACAGGTTCAAAGCCCGGTCGGGGCAAGTTACCTGGTTGAGGTTTTTTCCGGGGTTTTCCCTCAACCCAATACGAGCAAATGCTGGGTAATTTTCGGTGCTGGACCCCGGACTCATTTCACCAGCATTATCACCTTCATTTCATTCAGACGCTAAATAACCTAGATGTTGATACAGCGTCGTAAAATAATCCAATAGAGAAAATACATACATACATACATACATACACACACATACATACATACATACACACATACATACATACATACACACATACATACATACATACATACATACACACATACATACATACATACACACACATACATACGTACATACACACATACATACATACGTACGTACGCACATACATACATACACACATACATACATACATACACACATACATACATACATACACACATACATACATACATACATACATACACACATACATACATACACACATACACACATACATACATACATACATACATACATACATACATACATACATACATACATACATACATACATACATACATACATACATATATTATTCGCCAAACTTAGACGATCCCAGCTCATAGGAAGGAAGTCAAAGAAGTCACGTCAACATGCTCTCGATGTTTATGTTAGGTAGTTGGCCGCGTCCGATGACTGAATTGCTTTCTAACAGCGTTGCCAAATATAGACGGCGTCAGCCCGAGCAGAAAGGTAGTAGTAGTAGGGTTTAAGAAGGGCGCGTCAGCTACTATGGCTATTTACGCCCTTAGTAGAAAGGTCAGCTTATCTTGTCTTTTGTCCGACGATAGGTTCGTCATACCTCAGAAATATTGCAAGAATGTAGGGTCTTCTCGCAAGAGACAACTACTAACTTCTCTGAAAAAAATCGTAGTTGCCCTAGTCCAGCGGCTGGGCTAATTCAGTCTCATATGTGAGCCGTTCAGAGCAAAAGTGGTGTAAGTCAAAATTGGGTATTGAGGTTTAAAGTAAAAATTCTGTAAAATACAGCGCAAAGTAGCAATTAATATGCCCTTCTTGCTATCCACTGACTACTAATAGTTTAAATACATTGAATATTAATTCCTACTTTGCGCTGTATTTTACAGAATGTTTACTTTAACCCTCACTACCCATTTTTGACTTACACCACTTCTACTCTGAACGGCTCATGTGACAACGCTACATAACTACTAAAACAGGCATGTACCGTATGATTTATTATGTTTTGGGTAAGGCACGAGTCTGCACAGTGGTGTGAGTGACGTCGTCTAAGCTTGTCCAGAACAATATTCGTCTGTCGTGATGCTATAGCGGTGAACTAAAATTTAGGCCATTAATTCTCCTCAAAATATACCTAGCAGCTGTATTCGTCTCTCGTGATACTTACTTACTTACAAATGGCTTTTAAGGAACCCGAAGGTTCATTGCCGCCCTCACACAAGCCCGTCATTGGTCCCTATCCTGTGCAAGATTAATCCAGTCTCTATCATCATATCCCACCTCCCTCAAATCCATTTTAATATTATCCTCCCATCTACGTCTCGGCCTCCCTAAAGATCTTTTTCCCTCCGGTCTCCCAACTAACACTCTATATGCATTTCTGGATTCGCCCATACGTGCTACATGCCCTGCCCATCTCAAACGTCTGGATTTAATGTTCCTAATTATGTCAGGTGAAGAATGCGTGCAGTTCTGTGTTGTGTAACTTTCTCCATTCTCCTGTAACTTCATCCCGCTTAGCCCCAAATATTTTCCTTAGCACCTTATTCTCAAACACCCTTAACCTATGTTCCTCTCTCAGAGTGAGAGTCCAAGTTTCACAACCATACAGAAGAACCGGTAATATAACTGTTTTATAAATTCTAACTTTCAGATTTTTCGACAGCAGACTGGATGATAAGAGCTTCTCAACCGAATATTAACACGCATTTCCCATATTTATTCTGCGTTTAATTTCCTCCCGAGTGTCATTTATATTTGTTACTGTTGCTCCAAGATATTTGAATTTTTCCACCTCTTCGAAGGATAAATCTCCAATTTTTATATTTCCATTTCGTACAATATTCTAATGCGGTAAATTAAAATTTAGGCCAGTAATGCTCCTCAAAATATACGTAGCAGCTGTATTCGTCTGTCGTGATGCTAATGTTGCGAATTAAAATTTATTGTATTTTTCATGTAGTCGGAACAGAAATTATTGAGAATTTGAAGCTAAAATAACAATTGAGAAACGTCTTCATCAGTTACTATGATGGGAAAAGTCATAATCGGTTACTATGGTAAGAAAATAAAACAAAAGTGTTCACTACAAATGGTTTTGGCTGAGATTAATTTGTAGAAATGGTTTGAATTGAAATTCCTGACGAAATATTGGTAGAAGCAAAACAAGGAAGCCAAAGCGCTATACCAGAAAAATCGCGAGATCGATATTATGAGGAGCTGTCACTATTTAATGAATGGCGGAAAAAAAGAAGGCGGTGAGTGAGATGTTAAATGAACGGTTGTGTAGCCCGTTACGTGTAAAATAAAAGGTGCTAGCTCGTTAAGTCATACTTTACATACATAGATGCACCTCTGTTAAACAATTTTTACGATTCAAAATTCCATAAAAAGCATTTTGTACTCAATATCAACGCGGACTTCGCTTCGATTAGTTAAGTTTTTATTTTATTTTATTATTTTCTAACTGCAAAACATTGCATTCAATTTACTCTGTTTTCATAAAGGTATATGAGTGTACACAATCATGATATATTTACACGATAAACGAATATTGTTTGCGTTAATTTTAATGAATGATAACTTTCCTAGCAATGCCACATGCTACTAGTATCTATGTAACTGTTAAAACAAATCTTACTATACGTTCACGGTCTTACTAATAAAAACCCTATATACAGACAAACTGTCTTATACTTGTACAATGAGTAGCTCGTTTATAAGTCGTGTGTAAATTCCTTACTAATAATCACTACATACGTCGTGTATAACAGTACAACTGTTACACAGCTACGTCATAGTTTCGTCATTACTTCGTTACGAAAGGTAATAGAATATCTGAGGTTCTCTATTGCATCCGGTAGAGCGCTCTAGTGCGGCGTGTTAAATATCGATAGTACAACTGGCTCTAATCGATTACCACACTACATTTTGGTCAAACAGTACAAACTACAGCAATATTATTCTAATAATTCTATGATCTTTGGTTTGTTCTTCCGTGGTTACAAGGTAACCACCATCATAAAATGACAGTCGATACGAACAGCTGTTAGAGGGGCGGCCATTTTTTCCCTATATACAACGCTTAACAAGGGGTTTCGTGTATATAACTACTGCAAAGCAATTCCCATTGTATAGTTACAGCCTGTTTATACGTCCATAGCTTATTCACGGTTTATTAGTAACGTTTCCTGTCTCAACTCTGCATAAGTCTCTGCATAAGCCATAATTATTGGACATAAGCGTTTAGTTAACTCCCTTAATAACAGTAATCTTTCAGTTGTTACCCTTAACAACACGCTAATCCCTTATTCATCTGTCGTAAAAAATCTTGGCTTCTTTTTTGATAATAATCTAAGTTGGAATTTTCAAGTTAAAGAAGCGATAAAAAAAATCTGTTCCTCCATTCACTGTTTGAGTCGCTTGAGAAACTTCTTGCCCCAGCAACTAAAACTTACCCTAGTGCAAACCCTAGTAACGCCGCACTTCGATTATTGTGACGTTTTGTTAAGTGACCTAAGTTCTGAATTGTCAGTCAAGTTACAGCGAGCTCAGAATATGTGCGTCAGATACGTGTGCAACATCCGACGGTATGATCACATATCACCATCCTTCGCAAGTCTCTCGTGGCTCCGACTTAAAGAACGTAGAACTTTACACTCTTTGTCTTTACTCTTTCGAATTCTGCACACTTCAACACCAAATTACCTTTCGTCTCGTTTCTCTTATCTATACTCTAACCACGACGTAAATACCAGATCACTTATCTGTGGCACGCTAAGTATACCTCTTCATAGAACATCTTGTTATTCATCATCTTTTACAATATCCACCTCGCGTCAATGGAATTCCTTGTCACAAAGTATTAGGGGCTGCAAGACAATAAACACCTTTAAGAACAGCTTAAAAGATAACCTTATTAGCATTTCACTCAATCATACTGATTTAAACTATCACTGACTACATTGTTACTTTTTTCTTTAGACATCATCCTGATTGTGCTGTATTTTAATTGTCTCGTAATAATCTCTTTCTATTACCTAATATTATTTGAAATATATTAACATTCTATGTATTTTAGTTTAATTCTGCTACACAGTTTATTTCAGTGTTTAATTAATAGTTCATAGTATTTTGTTGTTTAATTTGTAAATAACTTTTGTATACATGTAACTCTCATCTAAATCAAATTGTTGGATTCTTTGTAAGTTCATGCATATGTATATACACTTTTTGCTGGTTGAGTGGAAGAGAAGGCCTTACGGCCTTAACTCTGCCAGCTAAAATAAATCATTATTATTATTATTATTATTATAAAAACTATACACTGTTTATTAGTAAGACTGTTACTGTGTATCTACATACTCGTTGCTTCAAGCTAGAGCCGGAAAGCAGCACGTGCACTTTCCAACGTAAGAAGGTCTGCGCCTGCTTCCAGGAGAAGGCCGGCCGACAACGATACTTGTTACCAGGCAACGTGTTGTTACATTACGACGGAAAATTGTGTGATACGCAGCGGAGCGCACGCACACTGTAATTACGCGCTATGGGCACAGAAGAAGATCCAATTGATAAAAACAAAGCTGCATTACATGGCACATGTCTGATTCACTACAGTTTCTTAGTCTTACGCACTGAAGGATCTAGTTCGAACTACGAGTACTACATCGATTCTGAGGAGGACAAATGATAGCTGAAGACAACCTCTTCAGTGAGCGTAGGTTGATTATATTAAATTTTATTCTTGTGAGGTACACAAACGATTAGGGAAAACACGGAAATTTTACTTGAAGCAAGTAAAACGATCGGTTTGGAAGTAAATCCCGAAAAGACAAAGTATATGATTATATCTCGTGAGCAGAATATTGTACGAAATGGAAATACAAAAATTGGAGATTTATCCTTTGAAGAGGTGGAAAAATTCAAATATCTTGGAGCAACAGTAACAAATATAAATGACACTCGGGAGGAAATTAAACGCAGAATAAATATAGGAAATGCGTGATATTATTCGGTTGAGAAGTTCTTATCATCCAGTCTGCTGTCAAAAATCTGAAAGTTAGAATTTATAAAACAGTTATATTACCGGTTGTTCTGTATGGTTGTGAAACTTGGACTCTCACTTTGAGAGAGGAACATAGTAGGTTAAGGGTGTTTGAGAATAAGGTGCTTAGAAAAATATTTGGGGCTAAGAGGGATGAAGTTACAGGAGAATGGAGAAAGTTACACAACACAGAACTGCACGCATTGTATTCTTCACCTGACATAATTAGGAACATTAAATCCAGACATTTGAGATGGGCAGGGCATGTAGCACGTACGGGCGAATCCAGAAATGCATATAGAGTGTTAGTTGGGAGACCGGAGGGAAAAAGACCTTTAGGGAGGCCGAGACGTAGATGGGAGGATAATATTAAAATGGATTTGAGGGAGGTGGGATATGATGATAGAGACTGGATTAATCTTGCACAGGATAGGGACCAATGGCGGGCTTGTGTGAGGGCGGCAATGAACCTTCGGGTTCCTTAAAAGCCATTTGTAAGTAAGTAAGTAAGAGATATATTTCTATTCACTCTTCTTTGATTTCGAGCAGGTCCTGTAATATACAGAATAGGCCAAAGAAAAGGGAGATCTTTAAATAGTGAAATTAAATTTAAGATATTGTATTACTTACTTACAAATGGTTTTTAAGAAACCGGCAGGTTCATTGCCGCCCTCAAATAAGCCAGCCATCGGTTCCTGTCCTGTGCAAGATTAATCCACTCTCTATCATCATATCCCACCTCCCTCAAATCCATTTTAATATTGTCCTCCCATCAACGTCTCGGCCTCCCCAAAGGTCTTTTTCCCTCTGGCCTCCCAACTAACACACTATATTCATTTCTGGATTCGCCCATACATGCTACATGCCCTGCCCATCTCAAATGTCTGGATTTAATGTTCCTAATTATGTCAGGTGAAGAATACAATGCGTGCAGTTCTGTGTTGTGTAACTTTCTCCATTCTCCTGTAACTTCATCCCTCTTAGCCCCAAATATTTTCCTAAGCACCTTCTTCTCAAACACCCTTAGCCTATGTTCCTCTCTCAAAGTGAGAGTCCAAGTTTCACAACCATACAGAACAACCGGTAATATAACTGTTTTATAAATTCTAACTTTCAGATTTTTCAACAGCAGACTGGATAATAAAAGCTTCTCAGCCGAATAATAACACGCATTTCCCATATTTATTCTGTGTTTAATTTCCTCCCGAGTATCATATATATATCTGTTACTGTTGCTCCAAGATATTTGAACTTCACCTCTTCAAAAGATAAATTTCCAATTTTTATATTTCCATTTCGTACAATATTCTCGTCACGAGACATAATCATATACTTTGTCTTTTCGGGGTTTACTTCCAAACCTATCTCTTTACTTGCTTGCAGTAAAATTCCCGTGTTTTCCCTAATCGTTTGTGGATTTTCTCCTAACATATTCACGTCATCCCATAGACAAGCAGCTGATGTATTATTATTAGTATTAATTATTATTAGTATTATTAATTGTCAATTTATTATTAATTGTCATTATTGAGTGTAATTAGTTACCACTGCCACCGGGTATTTACTCATTTGCAATGTGAATAAATACATACTGTACATACGAACATCCCACTTGTGAAATTCATTTCATGGTGTTATATTACAATTTCAACAACTTGTAGACATTTTCACTTATAATTATGTAGACCTCTGGTAAGAATATTGGAGCAGGTAATTTTAATTAGGCGTACGGCAGATATCGGAGGCTTGGGTTGCATGTGATCTACTTCACTCCTGATAATTTGACTTGTAGTACAGTAGAGGGTGGAATAGCTTATTTCCTGTTCTGGAGGTGCGTTTGTGGTAATACCGAAACATCAATAGTGCTTCCTTTCATCGATAACCTCTTCTTATTGGCAAATCTGATGCCGGCGCAGGAAATTGTTTTGTCGATGTGATTATTTTAGAGATGGTGTATAGGAGGATGTGGCAACAAATTCCATTTCTGCCTAGCGCTACTTGATCGCTGCGGGATCGAACGTTTGTACAGTC
The DNA here is from genome assembly GCA_025594305.2 of Periplaneta americana. Classification (NCBI taxonomy): domain Eukaryota; kingdom Metazoa; phylum Arthropoda; class Insecta; order Blattodea; family Blattidae; genus Periplaneta; species Periplaneta americana. The sequence continues at coordinate 9,608,223 of JAJSOF020000025.1, forward strand.
AACAAAGTTTGATATGCCGAGCTCGACTTCGTTGTGGAGCTCCGCCAGCAAAGAGCTACGGTCTTTGATTCCCGAGAGAGAGGCCCAGGTTCAAGTCTCGATAAATATAAGTGAAATATCTAGTGTAAAACACGGTGTTGTGGAAGAATTTCTGGGATTGCTCAGTCTTTCTCGTGTTATTTTATGAATCAATACCCTAATCAGCTTCTTTAGGCTGGTTATTTAACGACGCTGTATCAATTACTAGATTATTTAGCGTAGATGAGATTGGTGATAGCGAGATGATATATAATAATAATAATAATAATAATAATAATAATAATAATAATAATAATAATAATAATACTTACTTACTGGCTTTTAAGGAACCCGTAGGTTCATTGCCGCCCTCACATAAGCCCGCCATCGGTCCCTATCCTGAGCAAGATTAATCCAGTCTCTACCATCATATCCCACCTCCCTCAAATCCATTTTAATATTATCTTCCCATCTACGTCTCGGCCTCCCCAAAGGTCTTTTTCCCGCCGGCCTCCCAAATAACACTCTATATGCATTTCTGGATTCGCCCATACGTGCTACATGTCCTGCCCATCTCAAACGTCTGGATTTTATGTTCCTAATTATGTCAGGTGAAGAATACAATGCGTGCAGTTCTGTGTTGTGTAACTTTCTCCATTCTCCTGTAACTTCATCCCTTTTAGCCCCAAATATTTTCCTAAGAACCTTATTCTCAAACACCCTTAATCTCTGTTCCTCTCTCAAAGTGAGAGTCCAAGTTTCACAACCATACAGAACAACCGGTAATATAACTGTTTTATAAATTCTAACTATCAGATTTTTTGACAGAAGACTAGATGACAAAAGCTTCTCAACCGAATAACAACAGGCATTTCCCATATTTATTCTGCGTTTAATTTCCTCCCGAGTGTCATTTAGATTTGTTACTGTTGCTCCAAGATATTTGAATTTTTCCACCTCTTCGAAGGATAAATCTCCAATTTTTATAGTTCCATTTCGTACAATATTCTGGTCACGAGACATAATCATATACTTAGTCTTTTCGGGATTTACTTCCAACTTTAATAATAATAATAATAATAATAATAATAATAATAATAATAATAATAATAATAATAATGTTTTATTTTCGCTGGCAGAGTTAAGGTCATAAGGCCTTCTCTTCCACTCAACCAGCCTTAATCAATACAATACATATTTAAATTACGAATATTTGCACTACACTTAAAAGGTTCTCCAGCAATATTCTTCAGTTAAGTTTTAACGACTAGGGGTGATATTCATAGACATTTCGCTAGCCCGCGCTACGAGCGTGCTAAACAGGATTCATATCATATCGCTGACACTGGTTTATGAATACGAAAATCGTTAGTTCGCTGATCATCCACCGAAAGCCCGCGCTAAGAATGTCTATGAATAGGGCCCTAGTAGACTACATATTTATTTAAGTTTAGATAAACCTATAAGACAAAGTAGTAACTTAATTTATGAGATAATTTAATTCAGTCAATTATAATTAATTTGAGATTTGAGATAGCTAGTAAAATGATGAAAATTAACTTAATATAAGCTTACTAGAACTATGTTACAGGGAGAAAAAAAAATATATATATATAAATCTAAAATATATTTCTATAATGAGAATCGCGAGATGAGACCGAGGATTCGCCATAGATTACCTGACATTCACCTTACGGTTGGGGGAAACTTCGGGAAAAAACCCAACCATGTAATCAGCCCAAGCGGGGATCGAACCCACGTCCGAACGCAATTCAGATCGGCAGGCAAACGCCTTAACCGACTGAGCCACGCCGGTGGCCTAATCAGTTTTAACATTACCACCATATAATAAATAAATATTCTTTCACTGATGAACTTTTAAGTTATTTGAATAAATAATAACTACTTCACTGTGTTAACATTATAAATTTTGGTGTTATATCACCTGATTGATTAGTTTCGACGTAGTTTGCGTCATCCTCTGAAACCTAGTGAGGTCCAGCGCTGGTTTCTTGTTGTGGTGGGGTGTGTTCATGATTATACCGAAAAGGGTGTGTGTTGTGTAATTCAGTTCAGTGTTCAGAATATGCTGTGGCTGTGTTTTTGTGTGTTTATAAATTTCGTATTGTTGTAGAATGTTCAAGTTTTTGTTTTTTGCCTGTATGTGCAGTATTTCCATGTCAGTGTCTATGTTGCTGTAGTTATGGTTGGAGTTTGTGATGTGTTTGCTTAGGTTGGATTGTTGTGTGGTTTGGTTATGGCTGTGATATGTTCATTGCAACGTGTTTGAAATGATCTTGGGTTGTTGTGATGTTGAGGTTGTAACCATCCCAACATAATAGACAACATCATAAGGAAGACTAAAAGCAAACAGGAAAACTCAACACAAACACAAGAACGAAATAAATACAATATATCACACTAACATAAGAAAACACATACTACAAGATTGCACCATCTTTCAAGAAACTAAAATACAACATATAACATAGAACACACTACAAAAACATCTCAACACACAGACAGAAGACATACAAACATATACAACTTAACATGTGTATACAAACTATCATGCAATAGTTGCAATGACTTCTACATTGGACAGACTGGAAGATCCCTATCCTGAGCAAGATTAATACAGTCCCTAGCGTCATATTCCACCCCCCTCAAATCCATTTTAATATTATCCTCTCATCTACGTCTCGGCCTCCCCAAAGGTCTTTTTTCTTCAGGTCTTCCAATTAACACTCTATAATAATTTATATACGTGCTACATACCCTGTCCATCTCAAACGTCTGGATTTAACGCATATAAAAATATTTGCACCGGAATTCAGGATTCGTCTCACAACTAATATTCGTCATCCGGGAACCATCGAAATTGCAACAATGGCTTTCCTTTAATGAAAGGTTATGTTTTTTTAGTGAACGCTTCAATTGGACGTCAATGGAATTAAAACTAATCTTTCCAATTGTTTAACAACTTTTAGATCAGGATTCCGTAGATTCAAATGACGAAAATAGATTAAAGATTTGACTTAAGGAATCTGAAATCTTTTTTCAAGATTCGCGCGATTCGAGGATTCGAAGATTCAAATGTCCAATTTCTAGGTATAACTCCTTGTTTTCATTTTGTTTCTTTCTCTTTTCTACAGTTCTTGTCGCATTGGCCTAAAACAAAACCCTGAAATTTTATGTTATATAGAATTTCATCCTGATTTCTAGAATATATGCGGCCGCACCAATAATATTTACTTACTTATGGTTTTTAAGGAACCCGGAGGTTCATTGCCGCCCTAAAATAAGATCGCCATGGGTCCTCCTATCTACGTCTCGGCCTCCCCAAAGGTCTTATTCCCTCTGGCCTATATGCATTTCTGGATTCGCCCATACGTTCTACATGCCCTGCCCATCTCAAACGTCTGGATTTAATGTTCCTAATCAAGTCAGGTGAAGAATAGAATGCGTGCAGTTCTGCGTTGTGTAATTTTCTCCATTCTCCTGTAATTTCATCCCTCTTAGCCCCAAATATTTTCTTAAATTCTCGAACAAACACCTTTAATCTATGTTCCTCTCTCAAAGTGAGAGTCCAAGTTTCACAACCATACAGAACAACCGGTAATATAACTGTTTTATAAATTCTAACTTTCAGCTTTTTTGAGAGCAGACTGGATGACAAAAGCTTCTCAACCGAATAATAACAGGCATTTCCCATATTTATTCTGCGTTTAATTTCCTCCCGAGTGTCATTCATATTTTTTATTGTTGCTCCAAGATATTTGAATTTTTCCACCTCTTGAAAGGATAAATTTCCGATTTTTATATATCCATTTCGTAGGTTGTTTAGAAATATTTTAAATGCACAGAACTAGTTTTTAGGTATAATTTTTATTTATTATTATTATTACTATTATTATTATTTTACACAGTCATTACTTTATTTTTCCATTAACACTTATATCTAGGTAATTGTCATTGTCTCAATGTAACACGTGCTGTGCTGATCATACTAATTGTACTATTCCTTTAGTTGTGACATGTATTAATTCTTTTTTTTTTTAACTTAATACTTGTATACTAGAATGTATTTTTCTGTTTGTGATTATGTATTCAGTCTCTTTTTTTTATTACATATATATATATTTTTATTATTGTTATTTCAAAGTTAATACTGATTGTGTATATGTAGTCAATTTCTCTTTTTACTTAATTATGTTTATTATTATTTTTAAGTTCATATTTGTATACCGGTATGTATTTTTCTGTATGTGATTTGATCCTGGTTGAGTGGAAGAGAGATGGCCTTAACTCTGCCAGGGAAAATTAAACTATTATTATTATTATTATTATTATTATTATTATTATTATTATTATTATTACAATATTCTGGTCACGAGACATAATCATATAGTTTGTCTTTTTGGGAATTTTTACTTCCAAACTTGCTTGCAGTAAAATTTCTCTATTTTCCCTGTGGATTTTCTCCTACCATATTCACGTCATCCGCATAAACAAGTAGCTGATGTAACCCGTTCAATTCCAAACCCTGTCTGTTTTCCTGGACTTCCCTAATGGCATACTCTAGACTCTAGAGCAAAGTTAAAAAGTAAAGGTGATAGTGCATCTCCTTGCTTTAGCCCACAGTGAATTGGAAAAGCATCCGACAGAAACTGACCTATAATGGCTCTGCTTAATCAAAATCAGATGAAAAATTTGGTTTTTCTTCAAGTTGGCTATTACGTTCTGGTATTATGCGGCTGGCTTTTTGTCGCATGTACTGACTCTTAACTCTAGAGTTACCAGTTTAAATACAGCTCGACACAGATTCCTAGAATATATGCGGACACACTGGAGGGTATGATTACAGCGGTAACGAGACCACAATGGCGTGTGAGCGCATTGTTCTCGACGACGCACTCCTTTGCAGCGCAGTTAATGGCATCGGTTACAGACGTTAGGGTAGCGACTTTCACGCACGCCACCCCGGGGTGAAACAGATTGGCTTCAGCGATGGCGCAACCTGGAATATAGATTTACCACACTATGCTGAAACGTCGGGTTGTATTTTTACCCTTCTATTTTGCTCTCTCGCCATAATTGATAGAAAATGACTGTGTAATCGGAAGTGATTCTTTCTGCAGAACGATGGTTAAATTGGAACCTGATCTTGTTAGATAATAACGTCTTGAGCCAGGCATGAGTATCGGAAAGTGTTGAGCCTTGAGTTACTCGATAATAGGTGGCAATATTCGCCAAATTTTACTGTAATATGAAAGATAAACAGACCTACTCTCGATATACATGCTAATCGACTTTATTTAATCACTAGGTAATATAAGAACACGGGCACAATCCTCAGTCCAGTTCAATGAATAGAGAAGAACTCTGGTTGTGTAACCAGTAGTTACAGATAAAGCGAAGTTTATTATAGCTAAAAATAAGTTAGTTTATTACCAGGGCTAGGATGCATCTTTTTTATAGTAATCCAGAAACATAGCTGCTTTAGTATTTATATATTACTAGTGGCTTGTGCAGCAAATGCTGCTGCAAACTAAGTTCGTCAGACGTTCAAATAAAAATTTTTCAGATTTATTTTCAATGAAGAATACTTGTCTTTTTGATAGTTATTTCCTTCCATAATAATGAAACATACTCCCTCTGAATGGATTTTTTTAGGCCAAATACTTTTTCTTGAACATATCCAACTTCAGTTTTTGAGTTTCAACGCGAAAACGCAAGTATCAATGTCAGGACGATAGCAGCAGCTATTTCAGGTCATTGTGGATTGTAGGCAAAAGTTACAAAAATGTCAGGTTTGCTAAGCTTTCGAACAATAGCATTTTCGTATAGCTGCTGCATGTAGAACTTTAAATGTAGAGCGTAAAATCATTTTATCCTGCTAAGAGATCTTGCTGAAATGATCGGAAGACTACAAAATTTTCTAGGCCTCTTATTTTATCAGTAAGTAATACCTTTTGATCTTTCCTTAGGAACTGTAATTTTTGCGCTCTTTCGAGCCAATACTAAAGACAATGACACATATCAATATCTACACTACATCGCCATTAAGTATATGAAAAAGACCCAACCCCACTGGGTTAATAAGTATAAAAATATTTGATTTTTAATAACAATATTATTATCTTACTTAAGTTTTGTAGTTATATATAGCAGCCACTCAGTAAATTATAGAAATGAAGGTCTAAATTAAGATATTCTCTACATTTACTTACATAACCTCAAAACGTTTCACTTTCATGTCATCAATATAGCATCAATATTATGTACAATTAATGAAAAATAGATGCATCATGATATTAACTATAATAATATTTATTTTCTAATAGTAATAATGTAATCAAACCACCTCAAGTTTCGTAGATTTGAATATCCAATACACAGCTGTACTCAGAAAATTATACACTGCAGAATCAGTTTTTAATAACGAATTGAATTGAGCTCTAAATATGTCGGTAATCCTGAAGGTCATGGCCTTCGTGCAATAGCCTATTGTTTATTGTAGTGTGTGCTTTGTTCTGAAATTCAATCAAGTCGGCCGTGATTCAATAAAATTAGTTCTCAAAACTGACAACAGACGGATTTTGGAAAATAGGAAAATCATGTAGGAGAATTGACATTTCACTGAACACTACTATTTTTCCGAAAAACTTTGGATGCCAGGCATGAAAATGAGGGGTCACTCATTAAAATCCATTCAGCCGTTTTCCCGTAATTTCCATTAGGCTACCAGTTCAAATTATATATATATATATATATATATATATATATATATATATATATATATATATATATATATGATAAACTGAGTGTTTTGAGACATATTTGTTAAGAAATTTTGTTGCATTTTTTTACTGTTTCAACTCATAAGAGCATCTTTTGTTTTATTCGGTCATTTTTTAGGCATTTTCATTTAATTTTGGCCATAAATCCCCATTATTAATGTAAAAAAATGCTTATTTCCTTTGATATCTTCTTCACATATTTTGTCCTTAATACTCATTATTTTGTATCATATTTTAATCGTTTTTCTACACAAATATTGCCATTTTAACGTAGTACACCCCATGTAATGGATCAGTCCAACCACCCCTTCAATATAAACTCCTCTATTCCTGCTAATTCTGGATAAGAGTGGCCTTGTGGTAGACTACATGAAAACTAAAAGTAAAGTAAATCCATGGCGCTACAGCCCATGAAGGACCAAGACTGATCAGCTGATTGCTGACCTCACGTCCACATGACGAAGCAGAGGTGAACGATCATACATGGAAACTACATCAGGTAAAATAATTAATTAAAGTGTTCTACTTAGAAAAAAATATGTAAAATTTAATTTAATTACTAGTCTAAATATTAAGTAGTACAAAACCTCTTTTCCTACTAAGCCAATTATGTAAGATCAATTTTTAGGGCATTTTAAGGACATTTTTATTTAGATTTTTAGGTCATAAATGCATTGTTTTTAGGACATTTTTTCATGATTTATAGGTCATCAAAATCCTAGCCCTATTTATTACTTAGCCTATATCTTCTTAACAAGTCTCTGTTCAGCTCAAGAACAACGGCGAAGCTCTGACTCGGGTGTGAGCGTCAACTTGACTTCGAATCTCTTCCCAATCATACAAGTCTTTTTATTGGTTTATTTTACGACGCTTTATCAACAGCGATGGTTTTCTAGCGTCTGAGTGGAATGAAAGCGATAATGCCAGCGAAATGAGTCCAGGGTCCAGCGCCGAAAATTACCCAGCATTTGGTCTTAATGGGTTGAGTTAAACCTCGGAAAAATCTAAACCAAGTTAACTTGTCACAAGTAGGATTTGAAGCCGGGCCCGCTCGTTTCATGGTCAGCCATGCTAACCGTTACTCCACAGCTTTGTTTGCCTTTGTCAGCATGTTAAGGACGTTGTATATTACATACGGTTTGGTAGAAAAACTGATACAAAATGGTATAGATTTGTTTATTATGGTATGGTATGGACTATTAAAACTTATTTAAAGACTGTTAAAACTTATGTAGGACCTATACATAATTATGTAGGTTGTGTTGTAAAATTAGGTGTTTTATTTTATGTTTTATTATTATTGTGTTAAATTGTATTGTGTATAAAATTGTATATGTGTTGTAAATTGTATTATGTATTGTAAATTTTATTGTGTATAGCTTATCATTTTAACTGTGTATTGTTAATATTGTATATACCACTGCCACCGGGTGCTTGCCCACTTGCAGTGTAAATAAATACATACATGGTTTGTTTAGTAAACTGTCCGAAAACTGGTTGGAACTTCATAAGCGATACTAATAAGGCAACTAAACCAGGAGATAATTAAATTCAATTTATTAGTTCAATAAACAGACTTCGGCATATATATATATATATATATATATATATATATATATATATATATATAGTCCACACCTGTTGAGTAACGATCAGCGCGTCTGGCCGTGAAACTAGGTGGCCCGGGTTCGAATCCCGGTCGGGGCAAGTTACCAGGTTGAGGTTTTTCCGGGGTTTTCCCTCAACCCAATACGAGCAAATGCTGGGTAACTTTCGGTGCTGGACCCCGGACTCATTTCACCGGCATTATCACCATCATCTCATTCAGACGCTAAATAACCTTAGGTGTTGATACAGCGTCGTAAAATAACCCAATAAAATAAATAAATACATGATATACTTGAAAACTAACAAAATATAGCTAAAATTATTAAGTAAAACAATTCCATACATATGATATAGGGTAAACATTGGTAATTTCGTGGCAGTGGTTATTTCGTGATACTTTTTCTTTGCTCTTTTGTGGACTAACCAATGGTGTTACGAGGTTCAAATTTCCGCCAAGGGATTGCATATGTTGTCCGGTTTCCAGAAACATACAGCTACGCTTTGTGTGACCATTGTAGCTGCTTCAGTGAGCTTTTATGTTTGGAGAGAGCAAGTTAGCGTCGACTTCTCAGGCATACAAATTTTGTGGATGTTTGTAATTACATTACAGGCTTATTACTAAAGGTAAGCATATGGTATTTGGTACACAGATTTATTATATCTTAATGGAATTTTAGGAAATGTTTTTGGAATTTTAGATACAGCTGCAGTCGCCATATAGGCTTAGCTTTACTGACAGAAATCTTAGCTGTTTGAGGCGAAATTTTGTTGAGCATTAAGCGTTATATTTTATACTATTTCAAAAATTGTTTTACAATACGAATTTTAGAAATCTGAAGATAAGATGTGATAACAAAAAAGAAAAGGGGGACGCAATGGGTTCAGTGTAGCTTCTGTTTGAATTGTTATCATGCTAAGTGCCAATGATAAGTGCTAGATGACTTACTTGCAAGAATTTTGACAGAAGATGAAACATGGCTCCACCATTTTGGACCGGAGACAGAGGCAGACAAAGGAGTGGCATCATGCAAATTCACCAAAGAAATAGAAATTCAAAAGTGCACCTTCGGCAGGGAAAGTTATGGCTACTGTGTTTTTCGATTCAGAAGGACTCTTGCTTGTGGACATCATGCCACACGGAACCACCATTAATTCTGACGCGTATGTGGCAACTCTCAAGAAACTTCAAGGTCGACTGAGTCGTGTTCGACGACATCGGGAGAAGCAGGATGTTCTGCTATTGCACGACAACGCACAGCCATATGTCAGTCTCAAGACCACAGACCAGATCAGAAAATTCGGATAGACAACACTGAAACACCCGCCTTACAGTCCTGAACTGGCACCGTGCGATTACCATCTCTTTGGTAAACTGAAGGATCCCTTTGCGGAACGAGGTTACAAGATGACTCCCTAGTGCACGCTGCTAAAGAGTGACTCAGACGTTTGGAGTTACCCTAGTAATATAGGCTATAGTATAGTCCGTAATAAAAGTGTTCACCCATTCAGGGCAAAGAAGATCCCTTTTCAATTTCAATTTTTACTTTGATTTCATTTTTATTATGTGTTGATATGTATTTCTACGTTTTCTTGCTATGCATATTAGACGGAATTACTATGTTTGAAGTCTTGTAACAATACTGTAAATGAGAATTTAATTTGACTTTAATGAATTTTTCCACAATTCTTCTACCTCTAACGAAATTATCAATGTAATATCACGAAATTACAAAGGTTATCAGGAAATAACCAACCTTTTTAGCTTAAGTTGTAAAAGTGGTTTTTGACACTTGTTCAAGAATGTGTCCAATCTTTTCTGTCTCCAGATTTGTACAGCAAATTATCGCATTTCAGATGAAAAAATCGGAATAAGGATATATTTACACATTTGCATTTTAAATTAATTTTCATGAAATTATCACGAAATTACATATGTTTACCCTATTAAAACTAACAAAATATAATCAAATATATTTATTAAGAAACAATTTTATTCGAATTTGAGTAAAAATAATTTTTAGAGAACCAATTATAAAATCTTGTTTTAAAACTTTTGACAGATAAATTGTAATATTGACTGGGAAGCTTATTATACAGGTTCTTTCATAAGTAAAAAAATCTAACGGAAAATGAACTATTTTGGATATTTTTTTTGAAATGGTGTTCATCGTCACGAGAAAGAACTCTTCCCGGTGCCGTACAGTCGATTTGGAAACAAACACCCCCTCCCCTCGTCGCCAGAGCTTTAAACGAAAGAATAGTTAGTGTTTTAAACCTTTATTAAAACACATAAATGTAAAAACAGTCACGCCTTAATCGCGTTCCCTCAATGACAATAAGTTAATAGAAGTCTGGACACAAAAAAGGCTGTAAGTGCCAGTAACTTTGAGAATTAGTTTTTGAAAAATAGAGTCTATGTCCTTGGCTCAATTCAGTAAGAAAAAGGATAAATTCCATTGTAATTTTATTTATAACCTAGCTTCTTCCATAGATATGCAAAATGTATTTATTTTATTGGGTTATTTTACGACGCTGTATCAACATCTCAGGTTATTTAGCGTCTGAATGAAATGAAGGTGATAATGCCGGTGAAATGAGTCCGGGGTCCAGCACCGAAAGTTACCCAGCATTTGCTCGTATTGGGTTGAGGGAAAACCCCGGGAAAAACCTTAACCAGGTAACTTACCCCGACCGGGATTCGAACCCGGGCCACCTGGTTTCGCGACCAGACGCGCTGACCGTTACTCCACAGGTGTGGACTGCAAAATGTATGATATTACATTACTACTTTCACAAGAAAGCTCTATTTCTAGTTTTTTTTCTCTTTGGCACTTACACCCCTTTTTATCCAGTCTTCATTTACTGTAGCGTAATCATATCAGCAAATTATTGAATAATTTTTGCGCAAGGAATCCCTGAGACCTGAGAATTATTCCAAGAGCTCCCAGAAACAAACCGGTTCAACAATGCAGGTCAATTATTATTAGAGAACGGTACGGCGAGAATTATTCAATAAATTATGTGAAAGTTATAGAGGGGTGCCCCAATCGTTTGGACGCCATAAACATTTTGGGATCTTCCCGAAATCGAACCGTTACCCTCTTTGTTAAGGATTCGTCAGCTGGATGCGACACAGTCTTGTCTCTGCTTGGCACGCCCGAGAACAATAAACTGCACTGTTTTTCATAAACGCTCTTGAAAGCATTCCGAATAACCTTCAAAGAAACCACAACCATTTCCTCCTCCAATTCGTCTTGTTATTTACAGTACTATTTCTAGTCTGCAGGAACATTCCATGATACAGTACACGGCATAACATTTAGAGTTAATTCTGCTTCTGTAGATGGCCGTGGTGTATATAACGGTGAAGGCAACGCTTTAACGTTACGTAGAGGCTATGGTCAAGGGCTGAAATCCCGTTTGTAACATGATTCATTTTCTTATTACACACAATTTTAAAACCGATTATTTTGCGACGATGTACCAACTACTAGCTTATTAGAATTCAACATCGATGGTACTAGTAATAAGAAGATTGTATCTTGCGAGATAGGGCCGAAGATTCACCACTGGATCATATCAAATTTACCATAGTGTCACATTAAATCCATCATAGGATGACCTTAAATTATTGGATTATCTTAAATTTGCCATAGGATCACCTTAAATTTGCAATAGGATCACCTTAAATTTGCAATAGGATCACCTTAAATTATTGGATTATCTTAAATTTGCCATAGGATCACCTTAAATTTGCAATAGGATCACCTTAAATTATTGGATTATCTTAAATTTGCAATAGGATTACCTTAAATTATAGATTATCTTAAATTATTGGATTATCTTAAATTTGCAATAGGATCACCTTAAATTTGCAATAGGATCACTTTAAATTATTGGATTATCTTAAATTTGCCATAGGATCACCTTAAATTTGCAATAGGATCACTTTAAATTATTGGAATATCTTAAATTTGCAATAGGATTACCTTAAATTATAGAATTATCTTAAATTCGCCATAGGTTCACCTTAAATTTGCAATAGGATTACCATAAATTATAGGATTATCTTAAATTCGCCATAGGATCACCTTAAATTATAGGATTATCTTAAATTCGCCATAGTATCACATTAAATTCGTCTTACGATTACCTTAAATTATAGAATTATCTTAAATTTGCCACAGTATCACATTAAATTCGTCTTAGGATCACCTTAAATTATAGAATTATCTTAAATTCGCCACAGTATCACATTAAATTCGTCTTAGGATTATCTTAAATTCGCCATAGGATCACATTGCATGATAGAATTATCTTAAATTCGCCATAGGATTACCTTAAATTATACGATTATCTTAAATTCGCCATAGTATCACATTAAATTCGTCTTAGGATCACCTTAAATTATAGAATTATCTTAAATTCGCCACAGTATCACATTAAATTCGTCTTAGGATTATCTTAAATTCGCCATAGGATCACATTAAATGATAGAATTATCTTAAATTCGCCATAGGATTACGTTAAATTATAGGATTATCTTAAATTCGCCACAGTATCACATTAAATTCGTCTTAGGATCACCTTAAATTATAGAATTATCTTAAATTCGTCACAGTATCACATTAAATTCGCCTTAGGATCACCTTAAATTATAGAATTATCTTAAATTCGCCACAGTATCACATTAAATTCGTCTTAGGATTATATTAAATTCCCCATAGGATCACATTAAATGATAGAATTATCTTAAATTCGCCATAGTATCACATTAAATTCGTCTTAGGATCACCTTAAATTATAGAATTATCTTAAATTCGCCACAGTATCACATTAAATTCGTCTTAGGATCACCTTAAATTATAGAATTATCTTAAATTCGCCACAGTATCACATTAAATTCGTCTTAGGATTATCTTAAATTCGCCATAGGATCACATTAAATGATAGAATTATCTTAAATTCGCCATAGGATTACCTTAAATTATAGGATTATCTTAAATTCGCCATAGTATCACATTAAATTCGTCTTAGGATTACCTTAAATTCGCCATAGGATCACATTAAATGATAGAATTATCTTAAATTCGATATAGGATTATCTTAAATTTGCCATAGTATCACCGTAAATTCTTCATAGGATTACCTTAAATTATAGGATTATCTTAATTTCGCCATAGGATTCCCTTAAATTATAGGATTATTTTAAATTCGCCAAAGTATCACATTAAATTCGTCTTAGGATTACCTTAAATTCGCCATAGGATCACATTAAATGATAGAATTATCTTAAATTCGATATAGGATTATCTTAAATTTGCCATAGTATCACCTTAAATTCTTCATAGGATTACCTTAAATTATAGGATTATCTTAAATTCGCCATAGGATTACGTTAAATTATAGGATTATCTTAAATTCGCCACAGTATCACATTAAATTCGTCTTAGGATTACCTTAAATTCGCCATAGGATCACATTAAATGATAGAATTATCTTAAATTCGATATAGGATTATCTTAAATTTGCCATAGTATCACCTTAAATTCTTCATAGGATTACCTTAAATTATAGGATTATCTTAAATTCGCCATAGGATTACTTTAAATTATAGGATTATCTTAAATTTGCCATAGTATCATCTTAAATTCTTCATAGGATTATCTTAAATTCGCCGTTTTATTTTATTGGGTTATTTTACGACGCTGTATCAACATCTAGGTTATTTAGTGTCCGAGTGATATGAAGGTGATAATGCCGGTGAAATGAGTCCGGGGTCCAGCACCGAAAGTTACCCAGCATTTGCTCGTTGAGGGAAAACCCCGGAAAAAAAAATCTCAACCAAGTAACTTGCCTCGACCGGGATTCGAACCCGGGCCACCTGGTTTCGCGGCCAGACGCGCTGACCGATACTCCACAAGTGTGGACTTAAATTCGGCATAGGATTACCTTAAATTCACAATAGAATCACCTTAAATAATAGGCATATTTACAGTAAGTATTTGAAACCGTCGGCTTGTTCTGCTGCCTCATTTGGATAACCATGGTCTTCGTCTTGTTTGCATTTATCTTCATCCCATACTGCTCACAGCTGTCATTTAGCTCCAGTATCATATCCCTTAGTATCGTCTCCTCTTCTGCTAACAACGCGATATCAGCAGCAAATCTTAAGAACCTTATTTTTCTTCCTCCTCTTATCACTCTCGGCATATGATCACCTTAAATTATCGATAGAATTACTTTAAATTCGTCACAGAACTATTCACGCCATTTCGTCAAAATCCTTACACTACTTGTGAAGACAAAATTTACAAATATATAAGGATTGCTGGTTTAATAGTATTTGATTATACATGTCTTTTGAATAATAGTTTAAAATATAAACTATAACTTAAACTGTGATATCAACAACATGATAAAGAAAAATGGTTACGAACATGTACAGTGTACCCATATTGAAGAAGAATATAATGTCTCTCTTTCGTGACAGTCATTAGTTAACTATCTTGGTGGAAAGAGTTTCCATGGCTTTTATTTTATAGTATCGCAAAACGTTTCCACGGTTTTCTCTTTACAGAATCGGAAAGAGTTTCAATGTTTTATTTTATAATATCGCAAAATCTTTCCATGGTTTTATTTTTATAGTATCGGAAAGCGTTTCCATGGTTCTATTATTATAGTATCCCAAAGCGTTTCCATGGTTTTATTTTTATACGATCGGAAAGCGTTTCCATGGTTCTATTATTATAGTATCGCAAAGCGTTTCCATGGTTTTATTTTTATACTATCGGAAAGCGTTTCCATGGTTTTATTTTTATACTATCGGAAAGCGTTTCCATGGTTCTATTATTATAGTATCGCATAATGTTTCCATGGTTTTTATTTTTATAGTATCGGAAAGCGTTTCCATGGTTCTATTATTATAGTATCGCAAAGCGTTTCCATGGTTTTATTTTTATAGTATCGAAAAGCGTTTCCATGGTTCTATTATTATAGTATCGCAAAGCGTTTCCATGGTTTTATTTTTATAGTATCGGAAAGCGTTTCCATGGTTCTATTATTATAGTATCGCATAATGTTTCCATGGTTTTTATTTTTATAGTATCGGAAAGCGTTTCCATGGTTCTATTATTATAGTATCGCAAAGCTTTTCCATGGTTTTATTTTTATAGTATCGGAAAGCGTTTCCATGGTTCTATTATTATAGTATCGCAAAGCGTTTCCATGGTTTTATTTTTATAGTATCGCAAAACGTTTCCATGGTTTTAAGTTTTATAGTATCGCAAAACGTTTCCATGGTTTTATTTTTATAGTATCGCAAAGCGTTTCCATGGTTCTATTATTATAGTATCGCAAAGCTTTTCCATGGTTTTATTTTTATAGTATCGGAAAGCGTTTCCATGGTTCTATTATTATAGTATCGCAAAGCGTTTCCATGGTTTTATTTTTATAGTATCGGAAAGCGTTTCCATGGCTCTATTATTATAGTATCGCAAAGCGTTTCAATGGTTTTATTTTTATAGTATCGCAAAGCGTTTCCATGGTTCTATTATTATAGTATCGCAAAGCGTTTCCATGGTTTTTATTTTTATAGTATCGGAAAGCGTTTCCATGGTTCTATTATTATAGTATCGCAAAGCGTTTCCATGGTTTTTATTTTTATAGTATCGCAAAGCGTTTCCATGGTTCTATTATTATAGTATCGCAAAGCGTTTCCATGGTTTAATTTTATAGTATCGGAAAGCGTTTCCATGGTTCTATTATTATAGTATCGCAAAGCGTTTCCATGGTTTTATTTTTATAGTATCGGAAAGCGTTTCCATGGTTCTATTATTATAGTATCGCAAAGCGTTTCCACGGTTTTATTTTTGTAGTATCGGAAAGCGTTTCCATTGTTCTATTATTATAGTATCGCAAAGCGTTTCCATGGTTTTATTTTTATAGTATCGGAAAGCGTTTCCATGGTTCTATTATTATAGTATCGCAAAGCGTTTCCATGGTTTTATTTTTGTAGTATCGGAAAGCGTTTCCATGGTTCTATTATTATAGTATCGCAAAGCGTTTTCATGGTTTTATTTTTGTAGTATCGCAAAGCGTTTCCACGGTTTTATTTTTGTAGTATCGGAAAGCGTTTCCATGGTTCTATTATTATAGTATCGCAAAGCGTTTCCATGGTTTTATTTTTATAGTATCGGAAAGCGTTTCCATGGTTCTATTATTATAGTATCGCAAAGCGTTTCCATGGTTTAATTTTATAGTATCGGAAAGCGTTTCCATGGTTCTATTATTATAGTATCGCAAAGCGTTTCCATGGTTTTATTTTTATAGTATCGGAAAGCGTTTCCATGGTTCTATTATTATAGTATCGCAAAGCGTTTCCATGGTTTAATTTTATAGTATCGGAAAGCGTTTCCATGGTTCTATTATTATAGTATCGTAAAGCGTTTCCATGGTTTTTATTTTTATAGTATCGGAAAGCGTTTCCATGGTTCTATTATTATAGTATCGCAAAGCGTTTCCATGGTTTAATTTTATAGTATCGGAAAGCGTTTCCATGGTTCTATTATTATAGTATCGCAAAGCGTTTCCATGGTTTTATTTATAGTATCGGAAAGCGTTTCCATGGTTCTATTATTATAGTATCGCATAATGTTTCCATGGTTTTTATTTTATAGTATCGGAAAGCGTTTCCATGGTTCTATTATTATAGTATCGCAAAGCGTTTCCATGGTTTTTTTTTTATAGTATCGGAAAGCGTTTCCATGGTTCTATTATTATAGTATCGCAAAGCGTTTCCATGGTTTTATTTTTATAGTATCGGAAAGCGTTTCCATGGTTCTATTATTATAGTATCGCATAATGTTTCCATGGTTTTATTTTTATAGTATCGGAAAGCGTTTCCATGGTTCTATTATTATAGTATCGCAAAGCGTTTCCATGGTTTTATTTTTATAGTATCGGAAAGCGTTTCCATGGTTCTATTATTATAGTATCGCAAAGCGTTTCCATGGTTTTATTTTTATAGTATCGGAAAGCGTTTCCATGGTTCTATTATTATAGTATCGCAAAACGTTTCCATGGTTTTTATTTTTATAATATCGCAACAGAACATTTCTATGGCTTTCATTCTTTTAGTGTCACAAACATTTGCATGACTTTTATTTTTATGGTATCGCAAAACATTTGTTTTCCTGTATGAACTGAAAATTATTGCTGACAAATAAATCAAAACTTTAAATGGAAAAATATTATATGTACAGTCTTGTGACGAGTCTGCTACTGTGACGTATCGTACTTGTGTGACGAAAAGTTCATTATGTTGACTAAAAGTTTATGACAAAAACCCCAGACGCAAATTCTTGGCATTCGCCTCACAGGTTGTCGGTACTTTGTCCGCAGACAGACACAGTCCATTGTGGCGCTGCTTTATTGCTTTCCTAATGACCTACATCGCAGCCTATATCTCTCGACCTGGTTTCGACTGACCTCCGCGAGCGCAGGAGTGACTCATGTAGACGTGTTCGGCGCTCCTCCGCACATATCCCGGAATTCTGCCATTTATGAATGAAAACACAGAGCGGGAAAACGGACGGAAGTGTGGCGACGAGAGCAGGGAGTTCCTCAACCCGGCCGGGCGCCTCCCTGTCAGCTGTCAGCGCACTGCTGCCGAGTATTTTTGTTTATTTGCAGTTTTATTTCGGGCCAACCACCGCGTCCCACCATATTCATACTCAGAAACACGTTGGCTCTCCTCAACGAAATGCGTCTCAAGGGAAGGAGTAGCTTACGAGAATCCTGGGAAACGGCAGAGGCTTCTGGAAATGGAAGATGGATATGACAAGATGCAGATAGAGGAGAGAAGACAAGAAAGAGGGCAAGGGGAAATATTTTGAAAACGAAGTGGAGGAAGAAATAATGTGAAAAACAAGAAAGAGGTAAAGGAGACGAGAAATAGAACGAAGCAGAAGAAAAGAAAACAATGAAGAATAAATATAATAAGAAGGATGTAAAAGAGAAGAATAAAAAAGGAGAGCGGAGCCGACAAATAAACGAACTACGCAAAAAAAACACGAAAAAGTGAAAAGGAACAGAACAGTAAGTTTAAAACAAAATCAAAACGAGTATGAAAGAGAAAGACAAACAGAAGACATGAAAAGAGAAAGAAAATTGAATAAAGAATGAGGAGAAAGTAGAGTAGGACATAGCAGAAAAAAGATAAAAGAAGAGAGGAAATTAAAAAGGAAAATTGAGATAAAAATGAGAAGGAGGAAAAAGAGAAAATAGTGTAAAAAGGAAGAAAAATAATACCGAAAAGAAGGAAGAAAATAAAAAATAAGAGTAAGACAAGGAAAAGAAGGGAAAGGAAAATAAAAGACAAAAACAAGGAAGAAAACAAAAAGAAAGCTGAGTAAGAAACACAAAAAAAATAATAAAAATATATTAGGCTGTAAGAAAGAGAGGAAGGAAAGAAAAAGCAGAGTAAGGAACAGGAAAAAAAGAAAAGGAAAATAAAAAACAAGTACAGGGAAGAAGACAAAAAAAAGCTGAGTAAGAAACAGGAAAAAAGGAAAGGAAAATAAAAAACAAGAACAGGGAAGGAGACAAAAGAAAGCTGAGTAAGAAACAGGAAAAAAAAAAACATTTTTTTTTTAGAAAACTATGAACTTTCCACCAATATGGTATTACATTTTTTTCTTACTTACAACATGAACTATTCGCGCTAAAAATCTCAAGGATTATTTCACTTTGATCCTGTACTTTTAAATGCATAACTAAGTGCGATTAAAACCGTCTATGAAGCCACAGTTGTTAAAAAAAAAAGCGAAGTGCAACAAGCGACACAATTCCGGGCTCAGTAATTACATGGGACTTGTCATCTAATGGCAGAGGAAACTGTGATTGCTATAAAATGTGGCTGCATCGGCGATCCTGTCAACTACAGATCAATTCCCCGGGGATGGGAACCAATTCCAGATGGTCTGAACAGAAGTCAAACAGAAATCACACGTGTTTGTCATGTGCAGAGCTGCCGGCGATATCGCATGTGAGAAAGTAAATCAGGGACGCACCGGATCGGACCACGCCGCCTCCTACCACGTGGTGTGCGCTACTCCGGGCGGTTCACAGTTTGACCCTGCACGACCCACCTTTCTCAATGGTTTTACAACTGAAGGGCCTTGAGTCCCTTACCACTTGCAGCCCTAAAGATTATATATGTATTACACATTTAAAATGTACTTCCTCTCTTAATATATCATTATTATTATTATTATTATTATTATTATTATTATTATTGGCGGCCGGGTAGCTCAGTTGGTAGAGGAGCTGACTACGGACTGGAAGGTCCAGGGTTCGATCCCGGGTGGTGACGGGATTTTTTCTCGTTGCCAAACTTTCAGAACGGCCCCGAGGTTCACTCAGCCTCCTATAAAATTGAGTACCGGGTCTTTCTCGGGGATAAAAGGCGGTCAGAGCGTGCTGGCGACCACACCACCTCATTCTAGTGCCGAGGTCATGGAAAGCATGGGGTTCTACCTCCATACCCCCAAGTGCCTTCATGGCATGTGACGGGGATACCTATACCTTTACCTTTACCTCTAAATTTTATTATTATTATTATTATTATTATTATTATTATTATTATTATTATTGTTATTATTATTATTATTATTATTATTATTATTATTATTATTATTATTATTATTATTATTATTATTATTATTATTATTATTATTATTATTTTTATTGATTCATTTAGTTTTCTGCCCAAGGGCAGATCTTTTACTACAAATCCAGCTTTCTCCAGTCTTTTCTATTTTCTGCCTTCTTCTTTCTTTACTCATATGATCCATATATCTTAATGTCGTCTATCATCTGATATCTTCTTCTGGAGCGAACTCTTCTCCCGTTCACCATTCCTTCCAGTGTATCCTTCAGTAGGCAGTTTCTTGTCAGCCAGTGACCAACCAATTCCTTTTCCTCTTCCTGATCAGTTTCAGAATCATTCTTTCTTCACACACTCTTTCTAACACAGCTTCATCTCTTATTCTGTCTGTCCACTTCGCACGTTCCATTCTTCTCCAAATTATTATTATTATTATTATTATTATTATTATTATTATTATTATTATTATTATCATAAATATTTGTGTTATTAAAATATTTATTATTCTTGTCTATATAATTATCATTGGTAATACTGTTATTTCCTCTTTCTCTTTGATTGTTCTTTGATTCCGTTCATTTTCTATTGTAATGGTATTCAATCTATTTTACTAGAGTACCTGCAAAATATATTTTCTTCTACCCTCGTACCCCAAACTGCATTGCAGTTATAAAATGAATAACAAATGGCTATACTGATGTTGTAAAGGTAAAGGTATCCCCGTAACATGCCATGAAGACATTTGGGGGCATGGAGGTAGAGGTTGTAAGCAAAATAAATTATTATTATTATTATTACTACTATTATTATTATTATTATTATTATTATCATCATCATTATACAGTAGTTATTGATGCAATTGATTAATCCATTCTCTATCATCATATGCCACCTCATTCAAATCCATTTTAATATTATCCTCCCATTTACGTCTCGGCCTCTCCAAAGGTCTTTTTTTTCCCTCCGGTCTCCCAACTAACACTCTATTTGCCCATACATGCTACATGCCCTGCCCATCTCAAACGTCTGGATTTAATGTTCCTAATTATGTCACGTGAAGAATACATTGCGTGCAGTTCTGCGTTGTGTAACTTTCTCCATTCTCCTGTAACTTCATCCCTCTTAGCCCCAAATATTTTCCTAAGCACCTTATTCTCAAACACCCTTAACCTATGTTCCTCTCTCAGACTGAGAGTCCAAGTTTCACAACCATACAGAACAACCGGTAATATAACTGTTTTATAAATTCTAACTTTCAGATTTTTTGACAGCAGACTGGATGATAAAAGCTTCTCAACCGAATAATAACAGGCATTTCCCATATTTATTCTGCGTTTAATTTCCTCCTGAGTGTCATTTATATTTGTTACTGTTGCTCTAAGATATTTGAATTTTTCCACCTCTTCGAAGGATAAATCTCCAATTTTTATATTTCCATTTCGTACAATATTCTGGTCACGAGACATAATCATATACTTCGTCTTTTCGGGATTTACTTCCAAACCTATCGCTTTACTTGCTTCCAGTAAAATTTCCGTGTTTTTCCTACTCTTCATTCGGTACAGATATAGTTCAAGTTCACATAACTTAATAGTTTCGGTACCAACTTCCTAGCTCTATTCCCATCCTTCATGATAAAAAATTTCGTGGAAATGGTATGATATTATATCTTAATATTTTGAGTTTATTAACTGTCGGGAATGGTAAAGTTGACATGAGGTTTTGCAAGAAGTATGCCAGTATACAAATTGAAACACTATCCTTTTCCTAAGATTCGTCAGATGGTGTACTTTTTTTTTAGGTGACAGATTGGTTGCTATAGCAGTAATAGTGTAAGTAAGGAGCAGAGACCTGCAAGAGAGCGAGCGCGGGATATCGTTATCAGTCCAGGAAGGCACTGACTGAATGAATAGCGATCATATACGAATAGTTCCGATAAATCACGAAGTAAGGCAACACACCGAGCGATCGGGTCTGACGACGAGCGCTCGGTGTTCATGAGTGCTCTTCCAGTAGCAGTAAGCAGTAGGTGAATTGTAGGCTTATCTAATCAGTACGTTTCATCAAAACGAATGTTGAAGATGATTCAATAGTATCGACGTCGATCTCAAGCAGAGGCTCGGACACCGTCTCTGTTGATGGTAAAAGATTACAAGACACGATGTCAAAAGTATATGCCGAAAATAAAGTTAAATCAGCAGAGTCAGAGTAGTGGAAGAAAAGGGAAAGCAGTTACCTACTAGCTCTGCTTGGACTAAATTCGGAGAAGTAAGCGATAAGAATACCTTAAAGTACATAGGATTGTCCACACCTGTGGAGTAACGGTCAGCGTGAAACCAGGTGGCCCGGGTTCGAATCCCGGTCGGGGCAAGTTACCTGGTTGACGTTTTTTCCGGGGTTTTCCCTCAACCCAATACGAGCAAATGCTGGGTAACTTTGGGTGCTGGACCCCAGGCTCATTTCACCGGCATTATCACCTTCATTTCATTCAGACGCTAAATAACCTAAGCTGTTGATAAAGCGTCGTAAAATAACCTACTAAAATAAAAAATAAAAATATTCCCAAGTTAATATGAGTAAAGTTCATATTACGTTCGAGATGAAACAAAATATAACGCTACTAGTTTATTATTTGCATTTCATACTTCGATAGACAGTTTTAGTTATCACGTATTAAATGTAATTTCTCGGTTTTATATATATTTTATAGTAATATAACCAAACATTTCATTTGCATTTACAATATTATTACGATTAAATTTGTGTCTCAGTTTGTTTTTGAAGTTAAATGTTAAACTGAGTAGGAATGAAATATATTTATACAGAAAATCATTTCAGGCTGTTTCAATCTAAATAAAGAAAAATGTGTAATTAATTAAATTTCCACTAAAATATATAATTGTTGAAAACAATCGAATGATTTCTATGATTACTCCATTGTAGGATTAAATCATTCGAATGCATGAATGAATTGTTCAATAACATTGCAGTATGTTGATTAGTCATTCTATACGTAGGCCTATAGCCTGAGAGCAGCGCTCTTTTTCTTATCGCCATGTAGGTCAGGTGTTTAATTTAATAAAGATCAGGGTCAGATACTGGGGCTGTTAGAAGAGTCAGTACGCTACAACCACACAGAACATTCGAAGCTTATCATTCTATTTTTGCGTCATATGATTCTGAACTCGAAGCTCTTATCATTATCTTAAAATGGAACATATTCTGTTATGCGAGTACATATTTTGTGTAACTTCATACGGCTTGTTGTGGTGGTAAGCAAAGTCAATGAATAATCAAGTGATATTGTGAATATTTCTATTATTTCGAATGGTTTTGATAATCGAATGAATTCATTCGATTTTTACCAATGCTGTACTACGTAGTACTATAGCTTGCTGCTTCGCGTACAGTGGTTGAAGCGAGCGCTCGTTCCGACAGGGGAGCGATCCCCCGGGCGAGCTCGAGCGAGCGCAGGCCAAACCCGAGCTCGAGCGATTACACACGAAGTGCATTCGGTAAAACCGATCTCAGATATCGTTAAGCATCGCTCTCTTGCAGGTCTCTGGTAAGGAGTGCTGTTCATGATCGATTATTGCATAGTGACAAATATTTGAGAATAGTGCATATGCTGAGGATCACAATGCTGTGTTAGAATGTATTAGAACCTATTTTTTAGAACCTAATTTATTTATTTAAGCTGGTAGAGATAAGGCCGTCAGGCATTCTCTTCCTCTCTACCAAGGGATTACAACTACAATATCAAGAATACAATTACAATTATAATTACAATTAATATTAAATTTACAAATAGAATAAAAATCTAAGTACTAAAAGATTAACTGATTAATAATAGCTAGACAGCTTATTGTAAAAGTTAAAAAGAGAGAAGCATTTCTTTTATTGATTAAGTAAAAATTAAACCTACTCTACGCAGTAAGAAAATGCTTAATAAGCTTGCTTTTGAACGCTACTAAATTCCGACAGTCTCTGATGTCACTGGGTAGGGTATTCCACAAGCGCGAGAGCGAGATTGTGTATGATGATGAATACGATGGTGTCTTATGTGTTGGTATGGCTAGTATGCGGCTATTTTGCGTGCGTGTGAAGAGATTATGATATGATGACAGGTAACTGAAACGGGAGGCAAGGTAGGTAGGTGTAGAGGTGTGAAGGACTTGGAAAAGGAGAACAAGAGAATGAAAATTTCTACGTTCGTTAAGCCGTAGCCAGTTTAGAGTTTGGAAGGATGGGGTAACGTGGTCAGCGCGCGAACACAAGAATTATGAATATGTTGTAATTTTTGCGGCTGGTTGACATTGAGGTCAGTCAGTAGAAAATCACAATAATCGAAGTGGGGCATTACTAGTGTTTCCACTAGTATTTTCTTGAGTGATAGCGGGAGGAATTTTCGAATGCTGTTTAAGGAATGTAGTATGGATTATGGGTTGTGATAAATGTTATTTTGTAATATAAGCTGATCACTGAAGAAGAAAAGAAAATCTGTACTTTTCTGCAGCCAATACGATATAAAACTATCTACTGTGCATTGCTGCGCCCACCACCCTTTGCATCAAGGGGTCCCGAAGCCAGCATCTTCTAAGCCATGTTTAATGCAGTCCCGGGCCTGCTCAGATGAGCGCAACTGTTACATAGCGGTAGCGGCACTTCTTTTTAGCAGCCTCGTGTTGAAGTAACAGCATATTTGAGTGCTGAGTCGCCAGAGTAGCGTTTTATGGTGGCTACATTGTCACTCAGGCGGAACAACACAGGATCGGCAGCAGATGTGGCCGGTAACGTATCGGCAAAGCAAGGCTTTCATGGTCAACGTCAGAACTTCGCTCTTTACGTCCGCATGAATTTATCCCGGAAAATTTTATAATCATTATTATCTTCATAATTATCGCAATCGAGGTATACAACAACAACAACAATAATAATAACAATAATAATAATACTAATAATAATAATAATAATGACAGAGTCCGTATAGGTCAGTTTCTGTCAGATGCGTTTGCAATTCACTGTGGGCTAAAGCAAGGAGATGCACTATCACCTTTACTTTTTAACTTTTCTCTAGAGTATGCCATTAGGAAAGTCCAGGATAACAGAGAGGGCTTGGAATTGAACGGGTTACATCAGCTGCTTGTCTATGCGGATGACGTGAATATGTTAGGAGAAAATCCACAAACGATTACGGAAAACATGGGAATTTTACTTGAAGCAAGTAAAGAGATAGGTTTGGAAGTAAATCCCGATAAGACAAAGTATATGATTATGTCTCGTGACGGGAATATTGTACGAAAAGAAATATAAAAATTGGAAATTTATCTTTTGAAGAAATGGAAAGATTCAAATACCTGGGAACAACACTAACAAATATAAATGATACTCAGGAGGAAATTAAACACAGAATAAATATGGGAAATGCCTGTTATTTTTCGGTTGAGAAGTTTTTATCATCCAGTCTGCTGTCAAAAAATCTGAAAGTTAGAATTTATAAAACAGTTATATTACCGGTTCTTCTGTATGGTTGTGAAACTTGGACTCTCACTTTGACAGAGGAACACAGGTTAAGGGTGTTTGAGAATAAGGTGCTTAGGAAAATATTTGGGGCTAAGTGGAATAAAGTTATAGGAGAATGGAGAAAGGTACACAACACAGAACTGCACGCATTGTATTCTTCACCTGACATAATTAGGAACATTAAATCCAGACGTTTGAAATGGGCAGGGCATGTAACACGTATGGGCGAATCCAGAAATGCATATAGAGTGTTAGTTGGGAGGCCAGAGGGAAAAAAAACCTTTGGGGAGGCCGAGACGTAGATGGGAAGATAATATTAAAATGGATTTGAGGGAGGTGGGATATGATGATAGAGACTGGATTGATCTTGCTCAGGATAGGGACCTATGGCGGGCTTATGTGATGGCGGCAATGAACCTCCGGGTTCCTTAAAAGCCGGTAAGTAAGTATAATAATAATAATAGTAGTAATAATAATAATAATAATAATAATAATAACTTATTTCTTAAGGGAGGAGGTATACCATTGGCCTGCAAAAATTTAGTGAAATTCATTTTTTTATATCTCAATTACCATAAAAGCTAAATAAACAAAACTTTTCATATGATGAAGGATGGGTGGAGCGGAGAAAAATTCTCTCCGGCACCGGGATTCGACCCGGGTTTTCAGCTCTACGTGCTGACGCTCTATCCACTAAGCCACACCGGATTCCAATTCCGATGCCGGATTGAATCCTCTCAGTTTAAGCTCCACCTCTTAGTTTCCCTTTAGTGGCCAACCCTCAGGTACTGTGTGACAGATGTGTGATAGTGGCACAATGTCCAAGACTAATGTGTATATCATCATATGATAACGCATGGAAATATCATATGTACTTCGGTACATCGCTATAATAAAACTTTTCATGCTTAATATATACAGTACTTACATTACACTTTATAAAACACTATTGAGAATATTAAAATAATATAAATAATATCAAATTTGCAATTTTTTTTACATACAATACTAAAGCATTTACAAAATAAAATCTACAATTAATTAAATATCTGCATGATTATTTTACTGAAATGTTTTAAAGACCTACAGTAGCTCAATAACATAGTCAAGGAACGTTTCTCATTCCTTCAGGAAATATGTTTTTTAATAAAAATTTTAGAAAATGTAATATTGAAGGTAACGATTAAGACAAAAAATATTTATTGAAGGAATAGTAAAAGATCCTAGACTTTGTTGTTAAGGTTGTTGTTGTTGTTGTTGTTGTTGTTGTTGTTGTTGATGATGATGATGATGATGATGATGATGATGATGATGATGATGTAGGTCTTTAAAACATTCCAGTAAAAAATCATGCAGATATTTAATTAATTGTATATTTTATTATATAAATGCTTTGGGGTTGTAAAAAATGCAAATTTGATATTACTTTTACAGTTAATTATTAGCTATTTTAATATGCAGAATAATGTTTTATGAAGTGTAATGTATGTATATTAAGCATGAAAAGTTTTGTTGATTTAGCTTTCATAGTAGCTGAGATTAAAAAAATAAATTTCACTAAATTTTTGCAGGCCAATGGTGAACCTCTCCCCATAATATGGCAGAGCCAAAGCTTGCAGAACACCTCTTCCGCCCAGCCGGACTCTAGTCAAATACAAACACAATAGCCTTATTTTAATACTTACTTACTTACAAATGGCTTTTAAGGAACCCGAAGGTTCATTGCCGCCCTCACATAAGCCCGCCAGCGGTCCCTATCCTGTGCAAGATTAATCCAGTCTCTATCATCATACCCAACCTCCCTCAAATCCATTTTAATATTATCTTCCCATCTACGTCTCGGCCTCCCCAAAGGTTTTTTTCCCTCTGGCCTCCCAACTAACACTCTATATGCATTTCTGGATTCGCCCATACGTGCTACATGCCCTGCCCATCTCAAACGTCTGGATTTAATGTTCCTAATTATGTCAGGTGAAGAATACAATGCGTGCAGTTCTGCGTTGTGTAACTTTCTCCATTCTCCTGTAACTTCATCCCGCTTAGCCCCAAATATTTTCCTAAGCACCTTATTCTCAAACACCCTTAACCTGTGTTCCTCTCTCAGAGTGAGAGTCCAAGTTTCACAACCATACAGAAGAACCGGTAATATAACTGTTTTATAAATTCTAACTTTCAGATTTTTGGACAGCAGACTGGATGATAAGAGCTTCTCAACCGAATAATAACAGGCATTTCCCATATTTATTCTGCGTTTAATTTCCTCCCGAGTGTCATTTATATTTGTTACTGTTGCTCCAAGATATTTGAATTTTTCCACCTCTTCGAAGGATAAATCTCCAATTAATTAATTATTTTAATACATTTTTCAAAAAGCTTGGATTTACTAACTTATATAGTATTGATAAAGGTCGGTAATTGTTCGGGCTTCTTTATCTGCTGTTTTATAAATAGCTTCGAAATAAAAATTGTTTTATATGAAACATTCATAGCATGTTTTGTGAAAGCCATTGATCTAATTCTCAACATGCTCAGTCAATTAAAGAGATCAGTGTATTATGATTGAAAGAATTTTAGTTTTGTCCTTTAAATGCGCAGAAATTTAATCTGAATAAATGTAACATTGTAAAATTCCTCTGCTATAATAAATAATTGGTAGGTAGGGCTGCATAGGTTATAATGAACTTGAAGGATATGGTTTATAATCTTGTGAAATATTTAGCAACATGAAACACCTTTGACAAATCTTATTTAATATCGTTCAATCTTTGACAAGTTTTCTTGTAAAGTATTGAATTGGAATAAAAATTTGATCCTGTACAGGTACCTATATAATGTAAACAACTAGTTTTCTTGAAGATCTTGTATTTCAGCTAGCTCTTTTCTAGACTGCAACCTCTTGAAAAAAGAGGCGAAAATCATATTCGAACTTTTGGTTAAGAGTGGTCTATAAGTTTTTTGTTTGGTTATCTAACGACGCTGTATCAACTACTGGGTTATTTAGCTTCGATTGAATTGATGATAGCGAGATGACACCTGGCGAGATGAGGCTGAGGATTCGTCATAGATTACCTGACATTTGCCTTACGGTTATGGAAAACGATGAAAAAAAATTCAACCTTGTAATCAGCCTCAGCTGAAATCGAACCCATACCCGAGCGAAACTCAGGATCAGCATGCAAGCGCGCTACCGCTTGAGCTGCGCTGGTAGTCTCTGCAATTAAATCACCATAATGAAAATAATCAAAATTATTTACATTTTTACAAAAAAAGGACTGTTAAGACCACCAAATGAATGAAAGACGTCAAACGTTCCAGAGGTCTCTTAAATCTTTTCAGGCTCGGTTAGCGATCCCGGAAAGGTCTTCACTTATTCTATAGTCTGTATAATCTGCTTCCATTCTTCACTGTCTTTTGTGCTCTCCACCATTGACTGCCAAAGTTTTTCTCTTGTTCGTCAGTCCATCATGTTTTTTGCCATCCCACATTCTGTTGCGTATTCTTGTATCCCACGCAGTCAGCTAGTACGTCAATCACTCCTGCATGATCCGGTCGAATAACGAGCCACCTTCCAGATTGCTAACCATGTCCTATTTATGGTTTCTTAACCCATCACTTAATATAGTCATTTTTTCTCTCGTTTTTATATTGAGAAATCCTTAGTATATTTCGCCCTCTCACTAATTAGGGGAGACTGCTGTACCTTTAAACATTTTTCATATTTCATTTTTTTTTTTTGTAAAATGAAATTTTTAAAATTAAAAAATGCTTGAAATAATTATTGAAGATTCCTTTACAACCTCCTGTATGTATTTTCCTGTTTTAAAGATCTATTAAGGAGGAAAAAATAAAATAAAGGGATATGTAATGTGTTCAAAGGTAGAACACGTTCATGTACCTTGGAACATACCCTCTTGTAAGTTGGAACACATGGGATATAGGTGGGAATATAGCTGTAAAAACTGACAATTATATTTAAAATGTATTTGCAATCATAAACCAGAGCAGGCTTCTCTGATTGAGATTTTATTTCCTGGAGAAGCAATAACTGCTTCAACAGCTTTCTTCAAGGCATCCGAATCAATTGGGGACCTCTTTAATTCCAGACTTACTTCGTGACGTGATCTTAAAACAAAAACCAATAGTATCGTGTACTTTGGAACATGTTCCATGGTACAAGATGTTTTGTGTTCAAAGGTATAATAGGGTGCACTTTTAAACAAATATGGCTCCCAAAACTAGAGTTTCGAAAAAATAATGGAAATTAAAATATGTTATTACTCACCACATGATAGGGAACACACTGTACTTGAAAGATATTAACAAATACAATCTGGTTTTGTGTTAGAAAACATATAGCAATGAACGAAATGTTTACTTTTGGTACTAAAAAACTTCTTTTGTTCACAGAATTCACAATTTGCAGCGGCTTTCTCTACAATCTACTTCAGATTGAGTCCTCTAGGTAGCAGCAAAAATTAAAAAACAAAAAATGTTCAAAGGTACACCATGCTAAAGGTACAACAGTCTCCCATACTTATTAATTACAAATGGAAGAGAACCCGGAGATTCATTGCCGCTCTCACATAAGCCCGTCATCGGTCTCTATTAGCCTCTGAGATAAGCTTCTGGAGAAGGGCAGCGAGAAAATCAAGACGGGGTAAGATCCAGAATACAGTTACACGGGAAATGTTAGAGGTTAAAAAATAATGTTTTGGAGGTGATAGAAGAGACAAGACTGAGATGGTAAAAAATTCTAAAATTATGTTTTATTTAACGACGCTCGCAACTGCAGAGGTTATATCAGCGTCGCCGGATGTGCCGGAATTTTGTCCCGCAGGAGTTCTTTTACATGCCAGTAAATCTACTGACATGAGTCTGTCGCATTTAAACACACTTAAATGCCATCGACTTGCCCCGGGATCGAACCCGCAATCTCGAGCACAGAAGGCCAACGCTATACCGACTGAGATGGTATGGACATGTTATGAGAATGTCGGAAGGGAGAATACAAAGAAAATTTAAATTGGTATCCAGAAGGCAACAGATGTAAAGGAAGACCAAAAGAAAAATGGATTGATGGAGTAAAAAGAAGCATGCACAATCATGGACTTACAGAGGGAAATACTGCAGACAGAGATTTATGGAGAGCGAAAATTAAGTTTGGGTGAAGAAAAAACATTATCTATGGAAAATTCCTGTTAAAAAAATTAGGGTGTGATATATTTTGCTTTAATAATTTGATTTAATTCACACTATTCGGCAAGCAATGTTGAAAAATTGTAAGAAATATTTAAATTATAATAAAAGCAAAATAATAGCACGCGAAACCTATTAAATACAGTGAAACCTCTCATTTACGGACATCGAAGGGACGTAACAATCTGTCCGCATCTGGGAGGTGTCCTTTATTGGGAGGGAGGCTCCCGAATCTAACAGTAAATTTATAATATGCATTATGTAACCCTTCACGCTTTAAATTAAATGTATTGATGTAGTTTAATTCTAAATACAGTCTATTACAGTAAATTCTTTGAAACTTTGAACTACAGTAGATAAGACCAAAAAGGAAACGGAAAAAGGAAAACATAGCCACGCAATTTTATTCTAGGTCTACAGTTATGCAGTACTGTAATTTACAGTTTTCAACTTAACCTTTACGTTCCAGTGCCATGTCTTTTATTTATTTATTTATTTGTTTATTTGTTTATTTATTTATTTACTTATTTACTTACTTACTGACTTACTTACTTACTTACTGACTTACTTACTCATTTATTCACTTATTTATTTATTTATTTATTTATTTACTTATTTACTTATTTATTTATTTATTTATTTATTTACTTATTTATTTAATCTGACAGGATTAAGCCATAAGGTCTTCTCTTCCATCCAACCAGATAGCACATATAAATACAAAAACGAAATAGAAACACTGTTGAAAATAATAATAATATTATCTTCTTTCATGTTAAGGAATTTCTGTACAATTCTCAAAACTAAATTTTCCATTTTTGTAACACATTAGGTCTTGAAATCCAAGTTCTGTCCGCACTCAGGAGGTAAAGCAAACTTTAGGACTGTCAAACCGCTGTCCGTGTCCGTATCTGAGAGTGTCCGTAAACAAGAGTTAAATTTATCACTATTTCTATATTATTGCAGTTGGGACATAAAAGTCTGTCCGTATATGAGGAGTGTCCGTATCTTGGTTGTGTCCGTAAGGAGACGTTTCACTGTACATTAAACGTAACTGGATATGTTAGTATTAAATATTAAAATATAAAATTACGTTAAATAAATCCACACCCGCATGAGTAACAATTTATGTTGGGGGTTTCGATATTGCAGTATAGATAGGCAGAGAGAAGAAGAAAACGTAAACAATAAATTTAAGTAAGTAAAATAAAAATACAGTATATATATTACAAACAATATATGATAAAATAAGAAATTATAATTGAAAAAATTAATAATACCAATGAATTATTATCAGATTTTTAGGTGCTTCATGATTTTATCTTTTTGCAAGTTATTTCATTTACTTTATTGATTGGGAGATAATAAAATTTTCCTTGGTCAACAAGTCATTATGTCCTAAATACGAGTAAATTACAAATTCCTATAAATGAGTACTTATGGCTATATTAGGTCTAAACAAATATATAAACATACTGTATGTGTTTCAAGTAACAGTTTTTTTTTTGTTTTGTTTTTTGTAAATGGATGATGATGAATGAAATTAAATTACGGTTTATTTAACGACGCTTGCAACTGCAGACGTTTTATCAGCGTCGGAATTTTTGTCCCGCAGGAGTTCTTTTACATGCCAGCAAATCTACTGACATGAACCTGTCGCATTTAAACACATTTAAATGCTATTGATCTCGATCGGGATCGAACCTCGAGCATAGAAGGCCAGCGCTATATCAACTGCGCTACCGAGGGCGACGACGACGATGATGATGATGATGATGATGATGATAATGACGATGGTGATGATGATGATGATGGTGGTACATAATTTCTGGATTATGGCACAGTAAATATAAATATCCTAAACAAACCTGTCCTAAAATTATTTTCCACGTGATTTTGTAAGGTTTTCTTTAAGCAAGTATTGACTTATAATTGAATTATGGAATTGTTTCAAAATATTAGACTTGAATATTGTATTTTTCACTGTGATAATAGGGCCTACCCCTTAAGACAATTCTACACATTTAGTTTTAAATCACACACGAACTTTCAAAAGGATTGGATTCTTGATAAATATTGATTCAGAACATGCCTTGAAGAGGAAATACCGTCTTCTTTCCTTCAAGGGGCAGCGTTTACATGTATATTTCATTATTATCGACCTTAAATACAGTCGATAGGACTCTATGAATGGTTTAGTCTGTCCATTCCAGAGGCTTCGGCCTACACACATATTGACACGACGGAATGGAAATACATTAATTTAATTTTATGTTTTAATATCAGTTATATTACCGGTTGTTCTGTATGCTTGTGAAACTTGGATTCTCACTTTGACAGAGGTTAAGGGTGTTTGAGAATAAGGTTCTTAGGAAAATATTTGGGGCTAAAAGGGATGAAGTTAGAGGAGAATGGAGAAAGTTACACAACACAGAACTGCACGCATTGTATTCTTCACCTGACATAATTAGGAACATTAAATCCAGATATTTGAGATGGGCAGGGCATATAGCACGTATGGGCGAATCCAGAAATGCATGTAGAGTGTTAGTTGGGAGACCGGACGGAAAAAGACCTTTGGGAAGATACAGTTTGAGCATCTTTTGATGTAGAGCCATACCTACTGTATTACTGTATTTATCATAGAAATAAAAATCACTATTAAAACTCTTTCATAGATTTCAATAGTTTTGGCAATGTGTCCCATTTGGTCGACAGATTCTTTGCGAAATCTCCGAAAGTATACATCGTGGAATGTTGCTTCCTATACTTAAATTAATCAATATAATGTACTTTATCCTACAGTGCTATTATTGGACGGAATTTTTCATACACCCTGTATTTTGTTTTCATATTTTCCGATAATGGTATATCTATAATGTGATAAGTTGAGCTATATATAATCATAATTTTCCTTACTGTGTGTACTTAAAAATATTGTATTCATTGTATGCTTTATACTGAACTATTTTATTACTATTATTATTATTATTATTATTATTATTACCATTATTATTATTATTACTATTCTTATTTTTATCATCATTATTATTACTATTATTATTATCAATAATTGTCTTATTTTTTTATAATTTGTATGTCTCATTTATTTTGACCTGCTGTTCACATTTTATTATGCTTTTTCTTTCTTTCTGTATGTTATATATTATGTCTGATTTCTACTTACTTGTTGTTTAGATTTTATTATTATTACCTTATTCAGTTTTGTGTGTAAAATTTTAGTGTACTTTTTAAATTTGTAGTGTTTTTTGTAACGCAGTTTTACTTCTGGCTGAGTGTTAGAGAAGGCCGTATGACCTTAACTCTGCCAGGTTAAATAAATTATCATTATTATTATTATTATTATTATTATTATTATTATTACTATTATTATTATTATTATTATTATATACCACGTGAAGCAAAAACAAATGTTATCGTATCAGAAGTTGATTGATGACGACAAAAAAGGTTAGTAATTTCAATTTTAATTTTTATTAAAAGTAATCTTACAGCTCAAAATTTATTCACTGTGGATGGTGGTGGTAGAAATCAATGTATTGATATCAGTATAAAAGCAATTGTAACCAGAAATAATATTTGCAACGAAAATGTGACAACACCGTTTGGCATTACAAGTAGTGATGCGTGCAAAAAAGATATATTCATCAGAAATCATTCCGCTTGGGCATTAATGGAACTCTCGAACTATGCAAGTTAAGATCTGATAAGACATTCACACTTGTCTTATAGCATGTCTTGCCAGAATTTCATTTTGCCAGATGTTGCAAGCATTTTACATGCGTTTATCTAGTTGCGGACATTAATATGCCCTTGGGAATACCGGTAATCTAGGATTCGAACACGTGTCCTTTCTAATTGACATCTGTATAGTTATTCCTTAGAGCGTGAAATTCGGATTTGTAAACTGGTGAATGGAAAACATTAGTATCATTATCAACGGGTATTTGCTCGTTTTACCCCACAGAAGTTGGTCAAGTTCCTCTATTAACTTCTGATCTATTGAAGACTTGTTAGAGCGAGGGGAGAAATAGGGGTGTTTCCGCCCTCCCTCTCTTGTACTTTCAACCCTTTCAGTATTCCGAATTTAATAACAGGAATGTGTCAACGTTGTTATTACGGCAATTGAATTAAACGATTCTTCTCTTCAGATCAGATGAGAGGAGTGGAATTCTACACGCTGAGCAGACTTCTGTTGTTCAGTTAAATATGAATAAACGAGGAGATCAGAATAAGAGGGTGCCACCGGTGCAACTCAGAGCTATCAAGCTTGGTTCTTGGTCCTCGGCTGTACTTGAACTGGGTCCGAATCCCGGTTACAGAGATTATATGATTGGATTCTCAAATTGTCGATCTCATCTCACCATTGCCAATTCCACAGTCGCTAGGTAACCTTGCAATTGGTACAGTGCCATTAAAAGATAAATTAAAAATTCATAACTACAGACTGTCAAGAAATTCGAGCAGCTTTTTAATTTGTTATTTTACGATGCTGTATCAACTGCTTTGGTTATCTAGCGTCTGAATAAGTTGAAGGTGATAATGCCAGCGAAATGAGTCCATAGTCCAGCGCCGAAAGTTACCCAGCGGAAACCCTGGAATAACCTCACCCAGGTAACTTTTCCCAAGCACCATTTGAACCCGGACCCGCTCGTTGTACAATCAGGCATGCTAGCCATTACTCCATAGCGGTGGACTTCGAGCAGATGTCTAGACGTTGCTCTGAAAATAATTCTGTATAAATTTCCGACAAAATCAGAGTTCTTATAGGACTCTTTTTTACATATTGAGGTATAAAAACTGGCAGTATACGTTGTCATAGGCCAGTGTTTCCCAATTGGTGGTCCGCGGACCCCTGGAGATTCGTGGTATAAATTTAGTGAGGCCGTGGCATTATTTACATGTCGTAATTTATAACCCACTAAATCTTGCAAAGAATCGCTGCAAAACTTTTCCTCTGAATAACCAATGCACTCCCATATACAAAAGTGATGAAGTACGACTATTTCTGAGTGATACTAAATTTCCATGTGATCAGTTGAATAACTTCTCGTGGTTGTCTATGGCAGCCTACTTAGCAGATATTTTTGCGTACTTGAACTCACTCAATATGAGTCTTCAAGGTAGTGGTATGAATATTTTTGACGTTGGAGACAGGATTGAGGCAGAAATTATAAAAATACGGCTGTGGGCAAGCCGAGCTGAAGGTGGCAGTCTCAGCACCTTCTTAACATTTAAGTCATTTCTGAACTCCACTGATGAATTGCCACAAGAAGTTAATTTAATAATTTATTTATTTAATCTGACAGGATTAAGGCCATAAGACCTTCTCTTCCATCCTACCAGATAGCACATATAAATACAAAAAAGAAATACAAACACCGATGAAAATAATACAAATTAAGTTAAAGCCCTATAGAGGGTCAACAGAGTCAAAAGAACACTGTAGAGCTCTCATCGAGCTAATACAATAAAAAAGAAAGAAAACAGAGATAGCAATGATGATAGTGATAACTGACAATAATAATAATAATAATAATAATAATAATAATAATAATAATAATAATAATAATAGTGGTAGTAGTAGTAGTAATAATAATAATAATAATAATAATAATAATAATAAATACATTACATATTAATTTTCAATTTTACAACAGCATAGTTACAATATTTACTATATGTCATGGGTTAAGGTGAAGTTGCGCAACCTGACATGTGTTCAACAAGCAATTCCATGAACTAGAATGTGATTTTTTAATTTAAATTTGAATTTTGATATTATCCGACAGTCTCTGACATTGTCAGGGAGAGAATTCCAGAGGCGTGGAATAGATATGCTGAAAGTTCAACATGTTGAGCATGTGAATGATTTAGCGACTAGCTTCAGAGATTAATTCCGTCCATCAGATTCTGAAAACTTATCGATAAGAAATTCTTTCGAGTATGGTGTGGTACAATTAAGAACTTTGTCTGAGGAGGAGCAAGATGAACTTGTTGATGTTACTTGTAATGGCTCATTTAAAATATTTTTGAAAGAATGTTCACTTGATCAGTTTTGAGTGAAGGTATTTTCTGAGTATAAGAAAACTGGTGAAAAGGCATTGAAACATCTAGTTCCATTTTGCAGCTCATAGCCTATCTTTGTGAATAAACATTTTCAATACTTTGTTTCTAAAAACAAACATAGAAATCGCCTCGATGTTGAACCTGATTTAAGGCTAAAAGTAGCAAATATTGAACCAGACGTAGAAAGAATTGTCCGAAACAAAAAGAGGTGTGATTTTTTCCATGACATCTATACTCAGGTATACACCGTATGTTCAATTTAATTGTTGTTAATATTGCTAACTACCTCTCAACTACTACTTCTACGCAGATACCAAAATTTAAAAGTGTGGGGTCAGTAACTTGCCTTAAAAATAAAAAGAGGGTCCACAACTCCCAAATAATTGGGAACCACTACCATAGGCAAATTGTACTGGTTACGTAAGTCGATCCACAAACTTCTAGGGCGTGCTGAATTGAAAGAATTGAGTCGAAAGTGTCGAAGAAAGCAGTGCTCTATGGGTTTACTGTTGTAGTACCAAAATTCGAGTTCCCGCCTGGATTAATCGAGTCGAAAATGTCCACAGAAGCATTTGTCTAAGGTCAATGTTTTCGAAATACGGCAGTACAAAAATTCGAGTAGGTCTACCTCTTTTATCTATCCAATAAACATTTACTACGTATTCATCTGAATGAACTGAGTAAAAAATGTCGAAATAAGCAGTGTTCCAAGGTTCACTATTTTCGACATGCAAATCAAGATTTCAGGTATAACTCTCTGTAAAGTTGATTTGAATAATTTCGAGGGAAAAATTGTTCCGGAGCCGGGTATCGAACCCGGGACCTTTGGTTTAACGTACCAACGCTCTACCACTGAGCTACCCGGGAACTCTAACCGACACCGATCCAATTTTTCCCTCTATATCCACAGACCTCAAAGTGGGCTGACAACCGTCAAGCAACCAACTTCGAGTGCACACTAACTCTGTGTGACTTAAATTGTGGTTTTCTGTTAACGAACAGCTCAGTGGTAGAGCTTTGGTACGTTAAACCAAAGGTCCCGGGTTCGATACCCGGCTCCGGAACAATTTTTCCCTCGAAATTATTATTTTCGACATATTTCGTATACGTGCCGTTACCTATTACCCAAAAAATTCGATACAAAAACGTGTACGTCATATTCAGCTGAATGAACTGAATCTAAAATTTCGAAAGAAGCGCTATTCTAAAGTTCACTGTCTTCCACATACACTGTACAAAAATCGAATAAATGTCGTTACCTAGTCTAATGTCCAAACAATTCGACACATATACGTCTAGGACGGATTCAGCTCCATGAATTGAGTGGAAAATGTCGAAATAAGTAGTGTTTTGAGGTTAACTGTTTTCGACATATTGTAGTGCAAAATTTGTCTACCTGTCATAGCCACCTAAGTCATAAGAAATGTACTCATTGATTAAAGTTCACGTTAACACTTTGTTAAAAACATAAAATTTACTCTGTCACACGTTAAAAGTGTTAACACTTTTAACGTGTGACAGAGTAAATTTTATGTTTTTAACAAAGTGTTAACGTGAACTTTAATCAATGAGTACATTTCTTATGACTTAGGTGGCTATGACAGGTAGACAAATTTTGCACTACAATATGTCGAAAACAGTTAACCTCAAAACACTACTTATTTCGACATTTTCCACTCAATTCATGGAGCTGAATCCGTCCTAGACGTATATGTGTCGAATTGTTTGGACATTAGACTAGGTAACGACATTTATTCGATTTTTGTACAGTGTATGTGGAAGACAGTGAACTTTAGAATAGCGCTTCTTTCGAAATTTTAGATTCAGTTCATTCAGCTGAATATGACGTACACGTTTTTGTATCGAATTTTTTGGGTAATAGGTAACGGCACGTATACGAAATATGTCGAAAATAATAATTTCGAGGGAAAAATTGTTCCGGAGCCGGGTATCGAACCCGGGACCTTTGGTTTAACGTACCAAAGCTCTACCACTGAGCTGTTCGTTAACAGAAAACCACAATTTAAGTCACACGGAGTTAGTGTGCACTCGAAGTTGGTTGCTTGACGGTTGTCAGCCCACTTTGAGGTCTGTGGATATAGAGGGAAAAATTGGATCGGTGTCGGTTAGAGTTCCCGGGTAGCTCAGTGGTAGAGCGTTGGTACGTTAAACCAAAGGTCCCGGGTTCGATACCCGGCTCCGGAACAATTTTTCCCTCGAAATTATTATTTTCGACATATTTCGTATACGTGCCGTTACCTATTACCCAAAAAATTCGATACAAAAACGTGTACGTCATATTCAGCTGAATGAACTGAATCTAAAATTTCGAAAGAAGCGCTATTCTAAAGTTCACTGTCTTCCACATACACTGTACAAAAATCGAATAAATGTCGTTACCTAGTCTAATGTCCAAACAATTCGACACATATACGTCTAGGACGGATTCAGCTCCATGAATTGAGTGGAAAATGTCGAAATAAGTATTGTTTTGAGGTTAACTGTTTTCGACATATTGTAGTGCAAAATTTGTCTACCTGTCATAGCCACCTAAGTCATAAGAAATGTACTCATTGATTAAAATTCACGTTAACACTTTGTTAAAAACATAAAATTTACTCTGTCACACGTTAAAAGTGTTAACACTTTTAACGTGTGACAGAGTAAATTTTATGTTTTTAACAAAGTGTTAACGTGAACTTTAATCAATGAATAACGACGATATAAGTCATTTAGTTCACCAAGAGTGGTTCAAGAGACACTGAAGACGACGACAAATAGCGTCGAAACGGGCCGTCTGTCGAAGGTAAATACCTTTTTAAACAATTTTAACACTTTTAACGTGAGAAATGTACTCTTTGTTCTTCCATTTATCTGATGTTCATTTCATTCGTACTGTAGTTATATGCCCAAAGGCAGGTCTTTCACTGCAAACCCAGGATTCTCCTTCCTCTTAGTCTCTGCATATGATCCATGTATCTTAATGTCGTCTATCATCTGATATCTTCTTCTGCCCCGAACTCTTCTCCTGTTCACCATTTCTTCCAGTGTATCCTTCAGTAGGCAGTTTCTTCTCAGCCAGAAACGCAGCCAATTCCTTTTCCTCCTTCTGATCAGTTTCAGCGTTATTCTTTTTCTAGCACTGCTTCGTTCCTTATTTTGTCTGCTATTCACACGCTCCATGATATGAAACAAAAATTCACGCCTTCAGCTATTGATTGCAAAATTGGACTGACATATTCTTAGTGCGTGTTACATCCAAGTTGAATCGAAAATGTAAAATATATAGGGTCCTAGATTATGCCATTGCATGTCATCGATTGCAGGTGCAAGGTGGGTCAAGTCCACGCGCATCTAGGCCACTGAGGATACGACGGAAACTTAATCGTGAATGTAATATAGTTTGGCATAAAACAAGAAAACATCACCATTTACAATAGGGATGTTTGCATAGGAAGTAATCGTTTCGATTGGTTCTCGAGTGATGTTTCGATTAATGGAACTGATAAAATCGGTTGCGTCACTGCCATCGTGATCTAGACCAGGCCGTAATGCAGGTTGTGTGACGTCACTCGATGAGTCGGGCTTTTCTATTTGAGTATACGGAGCTGAGTGAAATATATTACTTTAATGCGTGTCGGCGCTCAATTTTATTTAGTGTAATGTGTGTATAAGACCCCTTCACACTTCTTATTGCATAATATGTTGCAGAAATAATTACAAAACTGTGTTATTTTAATGTGAACGGAGTTTTACATGGTAACATAACCTGGTTGCATCAACATTTTAAGTTTGGAATGGAAGCTATTTTGAGATTTAATAAAGAAGAATTATTTATATTGTGATTTTAATTTAGCACATCTACCTTCCTTACTTGTAGGTACAAAATTTACCACAGTCCCTCCTATGAAATTAGTGTATGTACAGTTGTGTGTTAATCTGGTAGGTTAGATAAATACAATTCATTACAACTCAGTATAGTAGGGAACAAATAAATAATACAATTAAATTTTTATTCAATGTAATATGTGCATAAGTTCCATTTATGTGTTGCATAATGTGGCAGGAATAATAAATAAAACTGTGTTATTTTTATGTGAAGAGAATTTACCACGTTAACATAACCTATCTGCGTCAACATTTTAGGCTTAAGCTGAGAACGAAAACGGTTTTGAGATTTAATAAAGAAGAATATATTTTTAGGATAAACTTCAGAACACGGTTACCGTCCTTACTTATAGGTAGAAAATTCACCACACTCCCTCCTATGAAATGTACATACGTTATATTACTTAGTAGCGCTGAGGTATAGTTCCGGTAATTTCTGAACTGAAAACAGTTGAATTTATTTTTGTGGAGATGCATTTGATCCTATAAGCAAGGCATATTAAAATCCTGAACGAACCGAACTAATTTGTATATGCAAGATGTATGAATACGAAGGGAACTACCTCAGCGCTAGTTTAATCAGACTTCAGACTGGAGTACCGTCTGAAACGAATAAATACAATTGAAGTGTAGACAAATTGCATTTATAAGTTATACGTAGCGTTATGCTTAATTATAATGCATAATTGCGAATATGGAAATAAGGCAAGTACTGATAGAATAAACATAACCTATAACTTCAACACATTAAAATATGCGTGCGATGCAACTGAAAATTGTTGAAACCTGCATAAATGAATGTGCAAGAATTTCGTAATGAAGCATGAGTGCTTTATTTCAAATAATTACAATTCTAGATACTGTAACAATAATGAAAACTATAGGGTATAATTTCTCGTAATATACTATATGTATCTCGTTTTTAGTTCAAATTGTGTATATTATCAAACGTCGTATTATTTACTCGTATAATGTAGGTTATTCACAAATAAAAAGGGCGCAATAATTTAAAATTAATAAGACAAATACGGTAAACTAACAATAATGGATTAGACAAGAGTAACATCGGTAACGCTGCACTTAGGCCTAATCACAACTTACTTTACGTGCCAGTCAGTGTTTCACTTTCACGTATATATTATTACACATATTTAGCCTACTGTTTATAAGACCAAAATTTCACTTAACCACATAAGGGCGCAATATTTAATCGAAATAAAGGCAAGTATTACACATACGAACTTTGCCTGCAACAACGTAATTTTCACACCAAAAATAATATTATACCTTAAATTGCAAGTAAATTGTGTCTCAAGTGTCTCACAATCACTGTTTAAAATTTTACTGACGCAATTACACTGCATTTCAGAGAAATATATGTTATTCTTCATGCACTGCAACTAATTCATATGGTTGAAAGACCGCCTTTCGCGATCAGCTGTTAAGCGAGTCACGTGGTCTGCCTTACGGCCTGTATTAGATCACGATGGCAGTGGTTGCGTGGTATGACCATGGTTATTACGTTTTGTTTACATTCTGTGTCACATACTCAGGGTTGGCAGTGTAAAGTACATTATATGCGCTATATTTTATGTAAATTACATGTAATTTACGTAGCGTCAAGGAACTATTTTTACACGACTTTCTACGTGGCGTAATAAATTATTTTCATGGAAGTAAATTAATAAAACAAGTCTTGGCAATGCAATTGGCAAGCATTTATTTTAAATAGTTTTATTTATAATCACAGGATGCGAAAATCATTTGAGAGGTGAAATATAACGTAACTTTTCGTTCTGCGAAGAAAAGTTACATTTGTTCGCATCAAATTTTTGCACATTTAAACGAAAAAGAAACTAAAATTATATCAATAATTTGTTATCATAATATACTGTTCTCTTAAAATGACTGAGCATAGTGGGAATTAAATCAATGGCTTTCCCAAAACACGCTGTGAAATGTTTTATATAAAACAATTTTTGTCTAGAAAAGGAAGCAAAAACGAGCAAAATTATATTAAACACTTTTGCTTGAAATGTCTCAAAGAATAACCCCGGAAATTAATGACATTACTTACGGTACCCTGTAGGCTATACTGTATGCATCATCATCATCATCATCATCATCATCATCATCATCATGAACCGTTTATGTTTAGGTTCAGTTGAGCCTGTTACTAATGCTCTTGCAATATGTTCAGCGTTGTTTGGGACCTCCTGTATCTCAGTACCCTTTAGGTTGATACTAAATTCCTTCTTTGATAAAAATGTTGATTCCATTCTTTGTAGATAAACTAGCCAATTTCTTTGGTATATTTGGATATCTTCTACTAGGCCCATATTTCAAATTTTTCATTTCTCTTTATCTAGTCTGCTTAAGCCTAAAAGTGAAAATATAATTTCGGCTGCACGTATTTTAGATTCATATTTGGAATATAGGATATTGCTTTCACTGCTATAGTTCAGAGAGTTCCCATATTATGGGATCGTAATGCTACAGAAGAAAACAGACATACAAACAAAGTTTCTGAATAATGATCCGTGGCGCTACAGCCCATTAAGGGCCAAGACCGACCAGCCGGCTGTTGGCCTCACGTCCACATGCCGAAGCAGAGGTGGACGATCGTCCAACAAGAATGGAGGAATCGTGTGGTTAGCACGATGATCCCCCAGCCGTTATAGCTGGTTTGCGAAACAAGATTTTCGCTACCTATCGTAGCTCCCCAAGTGCATCACAATGCTGGGCGGGCACCGGTCCCATACACTGGCCGAAATTTCATGAGAAAATTTCTTTCCCCATGGGGATTCGAACCAGCGCGCATTCCGTAACGCGAGTCCTGCCTTAGACCACGACGCCACGGCGCGGGAACCTGAATAATAATGGAGTTCTATATTTGACTGTCTATTCTCAAGAATTCTCTAATCTTTTTGTTACAAATTTTATTCATCTTCTTCGCCAATTAGTGTTTTTAAAATAGCATTTTTTGAGCCTCTAGACTTCCTTCATCACTAACAGTTTTACTAATAAACCGTGTATAGTTTTTATACGAGACTTACGCAGAGTTGAGACAGAAAACGTTACTAATAAACCGTGAATAAGCTATGGACGTATAAACAGTCTGTAACTATACAATGGGAATTGCTTTGCAGTAGTTATATACACGAAACCCCTTGTTTAAGCGTTGTATATAGAGAAAAAAATGGCCGCCCCTCTAACAGCTGTTCGTATGGATTGTCATTTTATCATGATGGTTGCCTAGTAACCAAAGAAGAACAAACCAAAGAGCACAGAATAATTAGAATAATATTGCTGTAGTTTGTACTCTTTGACCAAAATATAGTGTGATAATCGATCAGAGCCAGTTGTACTATCGATATTTAACACGCCACACTAGAGCGCTCTACAGGATCCAGTAGAGAACCTCAGATATTCTATTACCTTTCGTAACGAAGTAATGACGAAACTATGACGTAGCTGTGTAACAGGTGTACTGTTATACACGACGTATGTAGCGATTATTAGTAAGGAATTTACACACGACTTATAAACGAGCTACTCATTGTACAAGTATAAGACAGTTAAACGTCTGTATAATTATAGAGTTTTATTAGTAAGACCGTAAATCTTTATCTCTATGTTCTGAACAAAACGTGAGTATTGGTTTTACCATTTTCTGCAATCTAAATTGGATATATCTGACATATTTTCCTCAAAATGTTTTCTGATAATTGTATTGGCATTATTATATTTGTTATTTTTTCTGTTAAATCATTCATCTTAAAACTTGCAATCGTAGTGCCAAAGTAACTAAAATTCCGAGACACGTGTTTGTACACTACAAACAGCATTTAAACTAAACGGGATTTAAAGTAAGGTCCTCGGCGTGGAATGCTCAGAATCATGCTAAATAAGCGAACAATTTCCCGTGTTCACAGTGGTCTAGCAAATGTTTGTCCATACATGTGAGGGAATGAATATTGATTTCTTGGATTAACAGAGGTTCGAATGAGCATCTCATAGCAATTGCGACACTATTACGCGGAGTGCTCGTGTGTGTAAGACGCAGTGGGGAACAATGCGTGATGAAGAAAGAGGCGTCACGTGGACGTGCACATGCGGCTATTGTTCTGGGCTGCCGTATTC
Source organism: Periplaneta americana (assembly GCA_025594305.2). NCBI lineage: Eukaryota > Metazoa > Arthropoda > Insecta > Blattodea > Blattidae > Periplaneta > Periplaneta americana. The sequence goes on from JAJSOF020000025.1 coordinate 9,653,160, forward strand.
GGAATTCTTTTTTAATAGCTACCACGCGCTTGCGACTGGATCTCAAATATCTGGTTTCAAACTCAATTAAACGCTTTGATTTGTAAGGGGTTAGGTACAGCTTACAGCAGTAAAATTTTGAAAATATTCAACATTTTTTTCTTCCATTACTGTATCTTCTACAATAACGAAAAAACCGAAAAGACTAAGTATATGATTATGTCTCGTGACCAGAATATTGTACGAAATGGAACTATAAAAATTGGAGATTTTTCTTTCGAAGAGGTGGAAAAATTCAAATATCTTGGAGCAACAGTAACAAACATAAATGACACTCGGGAGGAAATTAAACGCAGAATAAATATGGGAAATGCCTGTTATTATTCGGTTGAGAAGCTTTTGTCATCTAGTCTGCTGTCAAAAAATCTGAAAGTTAGAATTTATAAAACAGTTATATTACCGGTTGTTCCTTATAGTTGTGAAACTTGGACTCTCACTTTGAGAGAGGAACAGAGATTAAGGGTGTTTGAGAATAAGATTCTTAGGAAAATATTTGGGGCTAAGAGGAATGAAGTTACAGGAGAATGGAGAAAGTTACACAACGCAGAGCTGCACCCATTGTATTCTTCACCTGACATAATTAGGAACATTAAATTCAGACGTTTGAGATGGGCAGGACATATAGCACGTATGGGCGAATCCAGAAATGCCTATAGAGTGTTAGTTGGAAGGCAGGAGGGAAAAAGACCTTTGGGGAGGCCGAGACGTAAGTGGGAAGATAATATTAAAATGGATCTGAGGGAGGTGGGATATGATGGTAGAGACTGGATTAATCTTGCTCAGGATAGGGACCAATGGCGGGCTTATGTGAGGGCGGCAATGAACCTCCGGATTCCTTAAAAGCCAGTAAGTAAGTAAGTAAGTAAGTAAGTAAGTAAATAAGTAAGTAACTATGTGTAAAACACAGCGCTTCTGCTATATGAAAAAAAAAAATATTTTTACGATGTGAACAAATTTATTCACTTTTTTTTTTTTTTTTTTTCAAATTCAGTTCACCGTGCAGTGATGAAGCCTTTCCCATATATCTCAAAAACTATCCAACATTCTGTGATGAAAATTTTTGTGTGTGTTTATGCATGTCATATCTACAATATGATGCAAGATCACTTCTCTACCTTTGATAGGCTGATAAAAAATAAATTCATTTTTAAAAAAGGTCAAATATCAGTATTTTCTTCTAACAGAAAATAAAAAAATATATATTTATTAAGGAATGTAGTTGAAAGAGCATGATATTGTAAACATGAGTTTCAGCTGTAGAATAAAAGAGAGAGACCATGAAAAGTTAACAAGTTTATGAGTTATGAGGAAAACGCTTCATCACTGTACAGTGAACTGCAAACATTTTGAATTTTGAAAAAAAAAAAAATATATATATATAATTTTTTTGACCGTAAAAATGTTTTTTTTTTTACATAGCAGAAGGACAGTGTTTTACACTTACCAATTTTCAGTATTGTATAAGATACAGTAATGGAGGAAAAACATGTTGAATATTTCCAAAAAAATTACTGCTGTAAGCTGCACCTAACCTATTAAGGGCTTTATAAATACAGCCTATAATAAAACAAAACAATACAAAAATATCTATCGGGTTGATGCAAAACTTCGTTGCATTTTGCCGTTATAACTAAAGTTTTTCTTTGAGACGAATGGAAGACAGAAATTAATCAGCAATATATTCTCCTAGAAACATGGACATCACGACGAAGTGAAGAGAAGCGAATAGAAGCATTTGAAATGTGGATATAGAGAAGGATGGAACGTGTGAAGTGGAGAGATATGCATTATCAATTTCTGTATATCACAACTGGTTGAATTGTTTATGCCTTAAATTTAAATAACTTATTTGTTTTGTATTATACATATACCAAGTGATGAATGATCGTTTGCGTTTGTTAATTTAATAATCTGATTGGCTATGTATTATATACTTTTAGTAGAGCCATCGATGTAGCTCAGTCGGCAGACTCGCTGGGCTGCTGATCCGGAGCTGCGTTCGGGCTTGGGTTGGATCCCCCTTTGGTCTTTGGTTCCTTCCGAGGTTTTCCACAGCCGTGGGACTGAAGCCGGATGGCGAGTCCTTGGCATCAACCCCCTTTGATTAGATTACCCCCCTTTGATTTGGTTACCTGGATGGGTTTTTCCGAGGTTTTCCCCAACCAAAAGGCAAATGCCGGGTAATATTTTGGCGAATCCTCGGACCTCACCTCATCTCACTACATCTCGCCAAAATATTGTAAAAAATTGCACAAAATTGTAGAAAATTACTAAATTGTAAAACTATAAAAATTTGTAAAAATTGTAATTGTAATATTGTAAAATTTTGACTTGTTCCACATCTTAAAGCTTCATTGCTCATGTAAGATCTATGGAATAAAATGAATGAATGAATGAATGAATGAATGAATGAATGAATGAATGAATGAATGAATGAATGAATGAATGATGAATGAATAGAATGAAAAATGAAGCTGTGTTGGAAAGAGTGAGTGAAGAAAGAATAATGCTGAAACTGATGAGAAAGAGGAAAAGGAATTGGGTGGGTCACTGGTTGAGAAGGAACTGCCTACTGAAGGATGCACTGAAAGGAATGGTGAACGGGAGAAGAGTTCGAGGTAGAAGAAGATGTCAGATGATAGACGACATTAAGATATATGAATCATATGAAGAAACAAAGACGAAGGCAGGAAATAGGAAAAATCTGTAGAAAGTTGGGTTTGCAGTGAAAGACCTGCCCTTGGGCAGAACACTAAATGAAAATAAATGACATTAGGACTCCCTGCCAACGCTGGGTAGTTCTTCGATTCCGCATTTGAAGAAATCTGCTGGTTGGGATTAAACATGTCGCCAAGTGAAGTTTGTGAAGCATCTTCGTTATCAGAAGAGTTCCCTTGATTGTTGGATATAAAACGGAAAAGGTGAAATCTGAGGGCGCAAGATCGGAAGAGTATGGGGGATGTAGAATCACTTCCCAACCAAGTTGCTTTCATCATGTTAGCGGAGTACGGACGTGCATTATCGTGTTGGATCAGCACTTGATGCAGTTTTCCTGGCCGTTTTTCTTCAATTTACTCGTGTAAAACTCCCTTCTTTTAAAAAAAAAAATTCGGAGACGAAAAATCGACCAGAAGGAAATTACAGGAGAACTTTTTTTATTTTATTTTAGTAGGTTATTTTACGACGCTTTATCAACAACTTATGTTATTTAGCGTCTGAATGAGATGGTGATAGTGCCGGTGAAATGAGTCCGGGGTCCAGCACCTAAAGTTACCCAGCATTTGCTCATATTTGGTTGAGGAAAAACCCCGGAAGAAACCTCAACCAGATAACTTGCCCCGACCGGGAATCGAACCCGGGCCACCTGGTTTCGCGGCCAGACGCGCTAGCGATTACTCCACAGGTGTGAACCCTTGATTCTTGGATAGAAAACGGAAAAGGGGAAATCTGAGGGCGCAAAATTGGAAGAATATTATGAGGGATGAAGAATCACTTCCCAACTAAGCTCCTGGATAGCTGTTTTCATCATGTTACGGTGTATGGACGTGCATTATCGTTTGCAGCAGCACTTGATGCAGTTTTCCTGACCGTTTACTCGTGTAAAACTTTTTTTTTTTTTTCAAAAAATTCGGAGACGAAAAATGGACGAGAAGGAAATTACAGGACAAATGATACAAAAAATATATATTGGGCTATTTCCACTATTAGATTTTTCAACCTTTTCGTTACACTTTTTGTTCCACTAACACTTTACAAAACTGGTTTGCAAAGAGAAAATGAAAAGCAGTGGAAACGTTTCAAATATATAAGATGGTGAGTTCAAAAAATTTAATAACTACACTTAACATCTTTTTCAGGAAGCAAGAAAAACTTATTTTTTTTTTACCAAATTGCAATTGTTAAATTGTTTACCATGACTATTACACTTTTACTACGTCACACTACTTTTGACCAACAAAACTGTACGAAAGGACGTATTTCAACCAATCATGGCTGCTTATCGCACAATTTTATCGCGTCCCTAGCATTTGTTTAATTTTATCACATCCCTAGCATTTGTTTCTTTGTTTGCCAACATTTCAAACTGCACTGGTCTGGACGTCAAAAAACAGAAAATTACAAACCACTCCAGTCGATGCACAGCACTTTCAAATATGACTCGCATTGGCATTCAAGAACAAGAATTAATAAAGATCACGGTCATATATGAAGCGCACCATTCGGAAATCATGAATAAGTTGAGGGACACACCATGTACATCAACCAGTTCAGTTCTTTTACGCACACGTCCAATATAACATCAACTGAACCACCAACCACTAAAACATTCACATTTGAAAATTGTACTTTCAATAATTGTTTCTTTTAAAATTATTCATGTTTATTTTTTATTTCATCATCGTTAATTAAAACGTTTCTTGTTTATTTCATCATCCCTAATTAAAACTTTTCTAACATTTGTTTATATTATTTAGGTTATGTTTGTTATAGCTTCTGCTATATGATATTATGGATATTCACGTATCAGAGATTGTTTAATACTAAGATTTATTGAAAATCATTTGTCAAGTGACGTTGATTACTGGGATCCGGATGATTGAAGTCGAATGCAAATGTTTTAATAAAAATGAAACTGAATCAACAAAGCCTTCTTGACTAGTAACCGTCCACAGAGTTCAATGAAGATTCCATAGTTGGGACAACTGATAACAAGAAAACATAATCATAAAACACTACTGCCATCTAGCGTAATGTTGAAATGGTACAATAATACATTTGAAGACAGTTGTATTTTCGTAAGCCAATTAATATTTTATTGTATTGGAGTACTTCGTTACTTCTAACCTTTATATACTTTCTTCTAATCGTGAAATAGTCAATTAAATCCCACTCGAGTTTTGATTTTCTCTAGACTATTACACTTTTACTACGTCATACTACCTTTGACCAATAAAACGGTATGAAAGGACGTATTTCAACCAATCATGGCTGCTTATCGCAGAATTTTATTGCGTCCCTAGCATTTGTTTAATTTTATCGCGTCACTAGCATTTGTTTCTTTGTTTACCAACATTTCAAACTGCGCTGGTCTGGACATAAAAAAAATTACAAACCACTCCAGTCGATGCACAGCAGTTTCAAATATGACTCGCACTGGCATTAAAGAACAAGAATTAATAAAGATCACTGGTCATACCTATGCATCTTCCCTGAAATCCTATTTACAAACAAATGAAGAGCACCATTCGGAAATCCTGAATAATTTGAGGAATACACCATGTAGGCCTACATCAACGAGTTCCATTTGTTTTACGCACACGTCCAATATAACATCAACTGAACCACCAACCACTAAAACATTCAAATTTGAAAATTGTACATTCAATAATTGTTCCTTTTAAAATTATTCATGTTTATTTTTTATGTCATCGTCGTTAATTAAAACTTTTCTAACACTTGTATATATTATTTAGGTTATGTTATAGCTTCTGCTATATGATATTATGGATAGTCATGTATCAGAGATTGTTTAATATTAAGATTTACTGAAAATCATCTGTCAAGTGACGTTGATTACTGGGATTCGGATAATTGAAGTGGAATGCAACTGTTTTAATAAAAATGAAACTGAATCAACAAAGCCTTCTTGACTTGTAATACTGCCATCGTGATCTAGATCGAGAAGGTATTGCTAGTAATCGTCTACAGAGTTCAATGAAGATTCCATAGTTGGCACAACTGATAACAAGATAACAGCTACTCATAACACACTACTGCCATCTAGCATGCATCTAGCGTAATATTTGTAATGTTGAGATGGTATAATAATACATTTTGAAGACAGTTGTATTTTCGTAAGCCAATTAATATTTTATGCTCGACCATGCCGAAATGTAGTAATTATACACCTGGTAAAAGTCCTTTAATGCATGTCATTAAAGTACACCTACTCATTAAAGTACAGGTGTTCAGCCAATGACAAGTCAGCTTTGTACCGTTATAAAACCGCAAGTATCGATTATTCTCGGATATGCAATCGAAAGAGAATTAGCGAAAAGTCACGGAGGCTGGAAATCCAATACTGTCGCAGAAGGTTATGTTCTGTTACTATAATAATTAGAGTCAATTGTAAATAATATTGAAATAAATTCAATTTGTCATCTCGTTTTTCAATTCTAAATCAATTTTCAGGTTATACCAGAGTAATGTTCATCTTATTCTGTGCCAAGGTCAATGAAATTCGGCCTCGGAAAAAATCAATACTTTCGCGTCTGCGCACATCTCACAATTATTCAGGTCAGTTCGCACATAACCATAATTTTGAATACTTTCAAGTTAGAAATATGGTCGAGCATAAAAAGTCGTATGAAACTTGCCTATAATGGTAATTAAGACGCTCGTATGAAAATTATGAAACTCGCTTGCGCTCGTTTCATAAACAATCATACTTGCGTCTTAATTACTACCATTATAGGCTCGTTGCATAATGTACTATTATTGTATTGGAGTACTTCGTTACTTCTAATCTTTATATACTTTCTTCTAATCGTGTAATAGTCAATTAAATCCCACTCGAGTTTTGATTTTCTCTAGATCAGCCGTGGCTAAAAGGCCATGGTGCGCCGAGCCACTGTGTAAGCTGCAACGTGCATAGCGCCTATGGAGGGAGGCGGACAACCGAAGGGGAAGTTAATGTTTAGGACGTGTAACGAAGAAAGAAATGAACAAGAAAACATAGGACACATTATCGCAACCTAAAATTAACTGTCTTCAGAATGTCTTCGCGACAAAGTTTCAAAATCAGGAATTATGTCACTTACTGCCAATCGTAGTTGATCACGAAGGTATTTGTCTGTCAGTCGTGATCTAAATTTGATTTTTACTATTTTCATTGTTGAAAATAATTTTTCACAAACGTAAGTTACAGCGAACATGGCTTCAACAGAGCAAGCGAAAGAACGAAGCTTCAAATATTTATTTTTTTCCAAAGATTTGAAAAGTTCAATATCTGTCAAGTCCTTACATCTAGATTTCATTTAACGTCACATTGTAAATCTGTGAGTTTAAATTGAAAATCTAACCGCATTATTCGTACATCTGCTGTAAACGAATCGACGTACAGATATAATAATAATAATAATAATAATAATAATAATAATAATAATAATAATAATAATAACACTTAACCTTTTAATGTTTCATCAGTAACATGTAGTAACTTATAATGCCGTTTTATGTTATACAACCGTTTTCCTAGTAATATTTGTAAACAAATCATACATTTAATATTTTCATCATATTGTAAGCAAAAAATGCATCCTCCCATCCTACTTGAAACTTTCGTTTTTTATAGAGGTACATGGTTTCGAGAGAGATATTGCGACGATACGCCACTCGCAGGTCCGAGAAAAAATACAAATAGAACGGAGTTTGACTCCAGTGAGTAAGAGGGTGGGGGTTGTAGGTAGGAAGCGAGAGAAAAGCACTGCGAGCCACAATGTGCTCGTGAGTCGCATTTTCGCCGCGGCTGCTCTAGATAATTCAAAACCTCTAGTGAGATTACTGTTGATAATGTTAATCCATGATCAGTACTAGACCCTGCATACGAGACAAGAACCCGGTGCTCTGGACACGGCGCACTGCCAAGCTCCCCGCATACCACGCTGTACGCATAACTGAGGAACAATAGCCCATAACCTCTCTGGACATAAATTCCAGGCGAAGGTCGTGAGGACTGTTACTCACATGGCAGGGCGCGCGCTTTGTTCCGACCGTCTCTTCGCCCATTATTCCACTCAGTCGTACATATAATTCTCTCCTTCCCCTTTTTAACGCGAGTGTGTATGTTTTTATCTCACGTATACGCGGCACCTGTTGGTTATACAGCAATAGTCCCAGAGCATCAAGCGGGTGGTGGCGGTGGGTCCGGCAGACCACATAAACCCCTTCCCTTTGCTGCTGCAGTCCCAAGCCTTCCCACAGGAGCAACAGGTTACCCCCTCCCCCACCTCGAGCCACTAGTCTTTCCGTGTCCTCCACTGAAACTTCTCCGATAGATAAACCCCCTGGCTTTCAATCGGCAACTCATCAACTCAACCCCATCCATCTATCCATCCGCCTCGCCCGTCCATTGCAGCGTGGAACAGTGGTACTCGGGGGTGTACAGGGGCAAGCCTTGCAAGATCAACAACCTCCTCCGCCGGCAAGGAAATTGAATTGTGTAGAGATTGTAATCGTTTTATGGAATCTCTTACTACGCTAGTAACCTATATACAACCTCCGCTGGAGGGGGGGGACTATAAATGCTAATTAATCATGCATTCAAACTGCAATGTTTATATTTACACAGCCTCGGGCCTCGGCGACGGTCAAGGTGAAACTGAATGGAATGGGCAAGCTTATCTGCGTGTATAATAGCCGTGTTTTACTCTGAATTTCAACCTTTACAATTACGAATTGATGTTCCATAGGAAAAGGGACCTTAGTTTTCCCAAGCAGATTTTATAGGGCGACCAATTTCTCAGCAGGAGGGTGGGATGTTAACATTTCCTGTTTCAGATAGTAAACGCTACTTACCGAGTATGTGGAAAGTTACACCTGATCTTGAATTCAAGTAGTGGACACACTACGGTTAACGCTCATTCATAATGAAAATTAAACATAACGTTTAATTTAATTTATTTATTTAAATTTAAATATACAGAATAACGAATATAATATTACAAACAAACAAGAGAAATAGAAATAAAATAATACAATCAATATAAAAAAGGAGATACAGTAGTATTAACAAAATTTGAGACCGAATGAGCAGCGCTCGTGTTCGGTCGCAGTTCAGATATAATATTAATAGGCCTATAAGAGAATATAAAATAAAATAAAATAGGAAATAAAATTAAAATTACAGTTACAGAAATTATATAATACAATATTAATATAAGAGAAATATAGAAAAATATATATATAATAAAAATAAATAAGTAAAATAAAATAGGAACTAAAATTTAAATTACAGCAGCAATGGAATTATATAATATAATATTAACACTAGAGAAGAATAATATCGCACTTGAAAAGTAGGACTAATATATATTTCAAAATTATAGAATACAAATATAATATAGGTTGATTAATTCATACACATAGGCTATAAATTTATTCAATCAAATTGAAGATATTAACACGTTTCTAATTTTCTTGTTATATGTTAGTGGGTTACATGTTAGAAGTTCTGGGTGTAATTTAGTTAAAGCATTGTACAACCGAGGGCCAAGGGTAAGGGTAACTTAAGAATGTAAACGTTAGGAAAATCAAGAAGTCATACCAACATTCACGATGGGAACATAAACATAACAGCAAACATACTTGGTAACCATGGAAACATAACAACGACGCCATTTCCTCAAAATATCGTATACTTCAGCGCTCCACGATTGTGTTCTGTTTGCAAATCACGTAAGCATAAGCATGAAGGTTTGGAGTTCACAAACTTTCATGTTAACGTCTTACGGTAATGTTAATGTCAGTGTTTATTTGAATCATTGTGAATGATCCCATTTGGTAACCTGGCCGCAAACTTCTGTGTTTATATTACGGTTATGATTAATTTTCATTGTGAATGGGCCTTTACCTGAAATGAAACCACCATAACTCCTGACAAAATAATTCTATTCACATTCATCGACGGCTTCGCAAAATAGTAACTATGGACCGTATTCTGTCCCAGGGCGTACGGAGATAAGGTTAGTCGTTCTTAGACTATATTGTCTTGACGTCATATTTGGCGCGTGGCACAGTTACTATTAGGGAACACTTGCCTTGTATAGGTTCTGCAGTTGACGCTCTTTTCATGATTCAAAACTAGACCTTGAAAACTGTTGGAAATGAATTCTAGTGACAAAGATTGATACTACAATAACCTTACATAGAATTTATATTACTAATTTATTTATTTATTTATTTATTTATTATTACTGAAACTGGCAGAGTTAAGGCCATAACGCCTTCTCTTCCACTCAACCAGTACAAAAATACATAGCAAATATAAATAAAAACAATACAGGAAGCACTGAATAATAATAATAATAATAATAATAATAATAATAATAATAATAATAATAATAATAATAATAATAATATTTTACTTACTTACAAATGGCTTTTAAGGAACCCGAAGGTTCATTGCCGCCCTCACATAAGCCCGCCATCGATCCCTATCCTGTGCAAGACCAATCCAGTCTCTATCGTCATATTCCATCTCCCTCAAATCCATTTTAATACTATCCTCCCATCTACGTCTCGGCCTTCCCAAACGTCTTTTTCCCTCTGGTCACCCAACTAACACTCTATATTCATTTCTGGATTCGCCCATACGTGCTACATGTCCTGCCCATCTTAAACGTCTGGATTTAATGTTCCTAATTATGTCAGGTGAAGAATACAATGTGTGCAGTTCTGCGTTGTGTAACTTTCTCCATTCTCCTGTAACTTCATCCCTCTTAGCCCCAAATATTTTCCTAAGCACCTTATTCCCAAACACCCTTAACTTATGTTCCTCTCTCAAAGTGAGAGTCCAAGTTTCACAACCATAAAGAACAACCGGTAATATAACTATTTTATAAATTCTAACTTTCACATTTTTTGACAGCAGTCTAGATGACAAAAGCTTCTCAACCGAATAATAACAGGCATTTCCCATATTTGTTCTGTGTTTAATTTGCTCCCGAGTATCATTTATATTTGTTACTGTTGCTCCCAGATATTTGAACTTCTCCACCTCTTCAAAAGATAAATTTCAAATTTTTATATTTCCATTTCGTACAATATTCTCGTCACGAGACATAATCATATACTTTGTCTTTTCGGGATTTACTTCCAAACCTATCTCTTTACTTGCTTCCAGTAAAATTCCCGTGTTTTCTCTAATCGTTTGTGGATTTTCTCCTAACATATTCACGTCATCCGCATAGACAAGAAGCTGATGTAACCCGTTCAATTCCAAAAAAAAAATACATAGCAAATATAAATAAAAACAATACAGAAAGCAAAAATATATAGCAAATATAAATAAAAACACTACAGAAAGCACTGGAATAATAATAATAATAATAATAATAATAATAATAATAATAATAATAATAATAATAATAATAATAATAATAATAATAATAATAATAATAATAATAATAATAACAGTGACAACAGTACGAGTAAAATGTAGATGTGTTTAGTTACAAGTAATTCTAAGAACTGTACAAGTACAATTTGGATCGAAGGAATGATTAACATAATGAAAGAAAATTGACGTACTGTATTAAAAATAAATATTCAACAAAGGAAGATCATATTCTAGAGAAGAAGAGCAGTCTTTCTGACAATCGGCTTTTATAAATATTCAATGTCTGACAACCCTAAACTACTGTTTTCACTATTTACCCTATTGTGCACAATTTACAAAATAAGTAGGCTATAGTATTATAAAATAAAAAAACCTTGCATTACAATACACAACATAGACTTAACAGTGTAAATAATGTTTGATCAATGTACACCTACATTCTTTATTTTAATGTAATTAGTAAAAATAGCGTATTCTAGTATATTTAGTGTAGATAATTTAAACTGTAAATATTAGTGCAAGTGTTAAAGTGGTCCATGTTCTGTTTTGCCCCACTTTACGAAACAAGAGCCGCGTGAGCCGTCAATCAAGTTCTTCACTTGCTAAATGTACGCGGTTGTTCACTTAAAAACTCCAGTAATACTTAATCTTGTAACCTCCTGGAACAAAGTACCTCCATTCTGGTTGGATGATCGTCCACCTGTGAGGTCAGCAGCCGGCTGGTTGGTCTGGACCCTTAAAAGACTGTAGCGCTACGTATTATTATTATTATTATTATTATTATTATTATTATTATTATTATTATTATTATTGAGTTCTCAATTTCAATTTTTCGATTCATGATGTTTACCGTTTCTCTTTTACAATCGTAATAAATTGTAATTCTTCCTCCATTATTTATAATATTATTATTAGGCCCTAATATTATGCTGAATTAGATTTATCACTTTGATAGTTATTATTTTTGTTAATAAAGTAGAAAATTAAGCTCTTAAAATAAGATTGTTTTGTGTGATTCCTATTTATTTTCCATTGTGCTATTTTTTCAGAAAGTAGTGTGTTTAGATTTTCCCATACTGATTTTTATGCTCGACCATGCCGAAATGTAGTAATTATACACCTGGTAGCAGCCCTTTAATGGACCTCATTAAAGTACACATATTCATTAAAGTTCAGGTGTTCCACCAATCAGAAAATACCATTGTAGCAATATGAAAGCGCAAGTATCGATTATTCTCGAATATGCTACGTTTCATAAACATACTCGCGTCAACATTTGTTTCTCGGAAAAAATCAATACTTTCGCGTCTGCGCACATCTCACAATTTTCGAGGTATTGCACAAGGTCAGTTCCGCTCCCCAGTCAGGTAAGAAGAACATGAATACTTATGAATAATTTCAAATTAGATATATGGTCGAGCATAAAAAGTCGTATGAAACTTGACTACAATGGTAATTAAGACGCTCGTATGAAAATTGTGAAACTCGCTTGCGCTCGTTTCATAAACATACTCGCGTCTTAATTACTACCATTATAGGCTCGTTGCATAATGTACTATTAGCCTAAGGACATGTTGTACGCAAGTTTAACACTTACTGCTGAATTCAGCATTAAATTCTGAACAAAGCGAGTCTAATTTTCATTTTAATTTTAATTACAATTAGATTAAATTAAGAAAGTTGAATTATGGTAACTTTAAACTCGGTTCATTCAAAGCAAGTGATTTTATAACGTTTATTAAAAATTCAATAACTTTCCATTGGTTTAAAATAGAATTTTTCTGAAAAATATTACAGATTTAGCACGAAATCCTCTTTGAGATTCAGTCAAAAAGTGAATTTGGATGTTCTTATCGTAAGGTCCCTTTTCCTGTGGAATATCACAAATATGTTTTTCTTGCCTACCATTCACACTGTTTTTATACAGTACATGACACATTATACAAACATTTATACGTCACGCTATTAAATTAAAACGAATAGCGACCTCAAAGACTCAACACTTTAATTTGTGCCTGTTAACAGCTTTGGAAAGCATATTTTGTTTGTTTTATTTAGCGTGAAAACGCCTCGTTGAAGCGAGAGATAATGACAATGCCAGATAATAGGATGACGGCCACGACGAGGTAATTATGCAAAAACGTATCGCTTATTTCATATAATGGCGTAAACACAATTTTACGAGGTTCTCACGTACTTAAACAGTTTGCTGTTGTGCGCAACAAACCTATACTTGCAATACGATCCATGCGTTTGAATTTTTAAAAGAAATGTCGTTCAGTGAGGCAACACAACAAATAAATATTGAATGATCAAGTTATGATTTATTGCTCCGCTTGGGAATGCAGTGAATGGAGGTGCCAACGCACTCATTCACAGCTACAATATTCCAATGGCATTCTGAAACGAGACGCAATCCAATTTGATTTTAAAATTACGTGAATCTGTTACACATTTATGAAGCTGTAAGTAAACCTTGACATTACGGATTCTACCATGCTCATGCCACATGGTACTTTATCTTTATCCGTGTTCACCTGAAAATATTAAAAATTATGTAAGGAGAAATTTTATAATCGTAAGATTAAAATAATGTAACTAACTTTCAAATTAGTAACCACACATTTAACAGCAAACGTCACCCTCCTCTCTTTACTTCTCCAGTTTCTCATGCTCATTCTCATGTTACTCTTGCACGCCATCCTCCTCTCTCTCCCCTCCTCCTCATCTACATCGTTCTCCCTTTCTCTCTCCTGTCTCCTCCTTGCCTTGTTCTCCTAGCATATCTCATCTTCCTCTACTTCCCACATTTTCTCATTATTCTTCTACACCTAATCATCCTCCTATCCATCGTTCTTATCCTGTTCTGATTCTCCCATGTCCCCAACATCTTCCTTATCCTAGTTGTCGCTCGTAAGCCTTCATCCTTCTTTTTCTCATCGTTCATGTTCCCCTCATTCACTACCTTCTCGTCCATGTCCCCTCATCCTTTTCCTCCCCCTCGTCCATGTTCCCTCATCCTCTACCTCCTCGTCCATGTTTCCTCATAATTTTCCTCCTTGTCGTTCATGTCCCTCATTATTTTGTCCTCGTTTATGTTCCCTCATCCTCTACTTTCTCCTTCATGTCACCTCATCCTTTTCCTCCTTCCCGTTCATGTTCCCCTCATACTCTACCTCCTTGCCCATGTCTTCCTCATCCTTTTCCTCCCCCTCGTCCATGTTCCCTCATCCTCTAACTCCTCGTCCGTGTTCCCTCATCATTTTCCTCCTCTTTCATGTCCCCTTATTATTTTGTTCGCCCTCGTTCATGTCCCCTCATCTTCTACTTTCTCGATGAAAGAGTAATGGAACGGAGAAAAATTCTCTCCGGCACCGGGATTTGAACCCGGGTTTTCAGCTCTACGTGCTGATGCTTTATCCACTAAGCCACACCGGATACCCACCCCGGCGTCGGACAGAATCGTCTCAATTTAAGTTCCAACTCTTGGGTTCCCTCTTCTACTTTCTCCTTCATGTCACCTCATATTTTTCCTCCTTCCCGTTCATGTTCTCCTCATACTCTACCTTCTTGTCCATGTCCTCGTCATCCTTTTCCTCCCCCTCGTCCATGTTCCCTCATCCTCTATCTCCTCGTCCGTGTTTCCTCATAATTTTCCTCCTTCTCGTTCATGTCCCCTCATTATTTTGTCCTTTATGTCCTCTCATCCTCTACTTTCTCCTTCATGTCACCTCATATTTTTCCTCCTTCCCGTTTATGTTCCCCTCATACTCTACCTCCTTGTCCATGTCCTCCTCATGTTTTTCCTCCTCCTCGTCTATGTCCCCTCATCCTTTTCCTCCCCCTCGTCCGTGTTCCCTCATCCTCTACCACCTCGTCCGTGTTCCCTCATCCTTTTCCTCCTCTTTCATGTCTCCTCATTATTTTGTTCCCCCTCGTTCATGTTCCCTCATCATCTACTTTCTCCTTCATTCTCCTCATCCTTTTCCTCCTCTTTCATGTTCCCTCATTATTTTGTCCCCCTCGTTCATGTTCCCTCATCATCTACTTTCTCCTTCATTCTCCTCATCCTTTTCCTCCTCTTTCATGTTCCCTCATTATTTTGTCCTCCTCGTTCATGTTCCCTCATCATCTACTTTCTTCTTCGTTCTCCTCATCCTTTTCCTCCTCTTTCATGTTCCCTCATTATTTTGTCCTCCTCGTTCATGTTCCCTCATCATCTACTTTCTTCTTCGTTCTCCTCATCCTTTTCCTCCTCTTTCATGTTCCCTCATTATTTTGTCCTCCTCGTTCATGTTCCCTCATCATCTACTTTCTCCTTCGTTCTCCTCATCCTTTTCCTCCTCTTTCATGTTCCCTCATTATTTTGTCCTCCTCGTTCATGTTCCCTCATCATCTACTTTCTCCTTCGTTCTCCTCATCCTTTTCCTCCTCTTTCATGTTCCCTCATTATTTTGTCCTCCTCGTTCATGTCCCCCTCATCCTCTACTTCCTCGTCCATGTCCCCTCATCCTTTTCCTCCTTCTCGTTCGTGTCCCTCTTATCTTCCTCCTCATCCAGGTTCCCATCATTTCCCTCATTTACCCCTCATCATCCTTCTCGTCTTCTATGTCCCATACATTCTATTTCTCGACGTTCATGTGTTCATTATCCTCCAACTGAGGATAAGGTCAATAATGTCAGATAACCTCATGATGAATTCTCACACTCCTCCCCCATTCCTGGAAAATATCTCGATATCAATTTCATTCAGAAACACCTCGGAGAGAGGAGAAACAATCAGGTAATGAACCCAAGCGGATATCGAACCAATATCCGAGTACACCTCAGGATCAGCAATGAAAATAAGCCTTCCGCCTGAGCTACGACATTCTTCTATTATTTTAAGTAGTCTATTCATACCCGAAAATGGATATTTAAAAATGGCTTTTTCATGATACATTAATTACGATGTAGAGTACCTCCCTCACTGCCACATATTATGCAAAAACATTAGGCTAAATTGAGAAAATATTAAGTTCAAAAAAATCTAATATACACATTTTATTTACAAATCTTGTTTTCGTACGTAGAAAGAGACATCAGAGCATGAAAAGTTTAAGAAAAATAGACATCGAATGATGGCAATTCATATCACTCGTAAATTCGGTAAAATTAATATTGGCCATATTTAAGATACTTAGGAAAAAAGTCTAAAATATTACATTTTATTTATTTACTTATTTATTCATATACTTTTTTCTTTATTTAATTGCTTATATATATTTATTTATTTATTCATTTACGTATTTTTTACTTGTTAAATTATTTATTTACTTATTTACTTATTTCCTTATGTTTTACTTATTTATTTACTTGTTTTATTTATTTGTTTCCTTAATTAATCAATTAATTTATTTATTTATTATTTACTTCGTTATTGACTTATGTATTTATTTATTTATTTGCTTACTTTTTTATTTGTTTACTTATTTATTTGTTTTCTTAATTAATTAATTAATTTATTATTTACTTGGTTATTGACTTTGTATTTATTTACTGATTTATTTCGTTTTACATATATCAGCTATAACATTCCTGCTGACATGACGTAGATACAAAGCTTAAAAGAAATAATATAGATAAAAAGGAGAAGAAGAAAAAGGTAAGGAGGTTGACAAGAGTAGAGAATAAAGGGAAGAATAATAAGAAGAAAAAGTAGAAGAAAAATAACAAAAACAGATTACTGTGATTAAAATTAATTGATGACAAAGAAGATGATGATGATGTTGATTGACTTGCACAATAAGGAGAGTAAACATTGAATTCTTTTCTGTATCCGAACACCAGACTTTTATGATAGAAACTTGGACTTCTGGATTTGAATTTTTTTAATAATAACGCGAATCCATTAGCTCACTGTCTAAGTTTCAT